>CM050163.1:132301192-132643692 GCA_027410445.1 Discoglossus pictus | reverse complement strand
TGAATACTAAAATTCCATCATATTGTTCAACAACAGTGGCTTATTAAAAAAACATATTAAGATTCAGTTCCTTAATATTCTCAGCTATGACAATATACTAACTTAAACCACTTTCATAGTATTACTTCATCAATATATTTATGCTAAGGAATTCCCTTCATTGTTTTTTTATCCATTAATACTGTTATATTACATAAACACTTACATGATTAATAATCTGCCACCATATGTTTGTATTGGTTAATAGATCGTAGTGCCTCATAAACAATCACCTTTGTTATTATTCCATATGCTTAACGATTGGTTTAATTGAGTTACTCGGATCATCTAAATGGTAAGCATTTTATTCACCTGCATGCTTACATTGTTTTGCTTAGTCTATTTAGTTTATTATCTGCAATGTAGGTCATTAAAAACTACATTTCAAATATGTAACGGTACATGGAAATGCTATCTCTCCTCTCCTCAAATATTTTTCATAAAGGTATACTGACCATTAAATATATGTATCTAGCAAAATAAAAGCCCAAATAATTGAATGTTTTGAATTTTTTTTTTTTATTATTTCTCTCTACTTACCTTTAGGGAGCTGCCATGTTGACTTTTCTCCCATCGGAGTGTGTCACTGTGTGAGCTTGGCGGGTGTCAAGCTATGAATCTCAACATTGGTTTGACATTTTTCACACAGCTTGGCCAGCTGCTTTCTGTTGGTCCATTTCTCATGGTCCATTGTGGTACATGTGGAATAGTAGGATATCAAAGGCCTTGCAGTATGTGTTTAGAGATGCAGTATGGGTATTTACAGGTTGCAGGCCCACTCAACGCATACAATTACATACTCTGAGAGATGGGAGGAATAACATTGCATACTACTAGTGATGATCAGAGGGAAATTTAAAAAATCCCAATAATTTCATAGCTTTATATAATTGTACTAATATGGCTTTCATTATGCTAGCTTTTAAATGGTCATGAGTTGTTTTACCACTACAGTGTCAGTTTAATTCCCTGTAAGTGTCATCTTTTTAGTATGCTCTTTTGTAGAAACTTTTTTCTTTCTTCAATAATTTTTAGTAAGTCACACATTTGAATATTACCAAACAGTATTTTGTACAAATGTTTAAATTTAGCAACCATGAAATAAAAATTATTATGTGTACACAGAAATGTCCAAGTGTGATATACTACTTTACGTTTTCTGTTTTTCATAGGAGGGGGGAAAGGGAATGGGGAAGGCATATTCTCATACTGATTCTCTTACTGACTAAATAGTGCAGGTCAGAGATATATAACTCACATTCCTGTCCGGTTTCCAGGGTCCAAGGCCTCCCAGCCCTCGCTATCTCAGAGGTATCGGGGAGTAAAAATTGGAGAGAATGAGGTCTCCCTATCTCGAGGCAATGCTATGAGGGGAGCACACAAAGGTTTCCCAGGTTTTCAAATAGGAGGGGAGAGTATCAGAGATAATATGTGTCAATCTTTCATAATGTAATTCATTTTATTATTTCTCAAAAGATGAGATTTGTGTCTTTCTATTTTTAAGCTATGTCACTTTTAAAAGCTAGCATTATAAATTGGAGTAGTTTTTTGGGGGGGATTGAAAGGGAGTGAGAGCCTAAAAGGCATAGTTCAATGGAAGGAGTGATCGGGGTTTGAAAAAGTCAGATATTAATTATCTTTTGGAGAAACTTTAAAAAAAATTAAATACAGCCTTTTAGTTTTTAACAATTGTATTCCATGTTTTATTAGAGGCAGACATTTGTTTTTACCTAACTATTTTAGAATCAAAATGTTGTATTTAATTCTGGTAAGAGTTGCAGACCAGTGCTGGAAAAGAGATACAGGAGAAGATGTGCAAGAGGTGAAATGGAAAAATCTGGTAGAAGCATATATAATGTATTTTGTGACAAACAGTTATTGGAAAGGCCGATTAGAAGCCAAATGAGTAATTTTTTATGGGAAGTTTTGATAAGCGATAGCATAGGAGGGTTAAATCTGACCCAAAGCCAACATCGGTTTTCTGTGCATTTTTTGATTTGTCAATGCGAGAGGGCATATGGTTGAAGAGGTTCCAAGCAGTTGCTCAGTTTTAGAAGTGTTGACTTTTACGTATAAGAAAGTTTCCCAAGAATAAATCAAACAACGTGCGACCTATCAAAGTAGAGAGGGGAAAAGGTCGGGTTAATTAAACATTGTTTTGTTTGTCGTTAGTTAGATGTCCCTGGAACCTAAACTAGCTTACAAGTTTGTTATTATTATCTAATATTTATAATGCACCAACATATTCCGCAGCACCATAAATAGAACAAACAGAAGATAATAACAATATCAATACCGATTAAATGAAAAGAGAGCCCTGTTTCAAGCTTAGAATCTTTTCAAGCATCCTATGCTATTAAAAACTCACAAACTTACAATCCAAGGGACTTGGAAGGTGATAGATAAATTGGGCATATTATGTATGATAGGCTACATTAAATATACGTGTCTTTAGTGAGGTTTTGAAACACTTGAAACATAACGAAAGTCTAGTGGAGCGAGGTAAGGAGTTCCAAAGAATTGGGGCAAAACGAGAAAAGTACTGAAGGCGGGAATGAGAGGAGGTGATGAGAGGAGGAAAGATGAAGATCATTAGCAGAATGGAGAGGGTGGGGAAGTATTTTGAGATGAGAGCAGAGTTAAAAAGGGGAGCGTCATTTTTAGGGCTTTATATTTCAGGGTCATGATTTTAAAATGTATTCTGGAGGTTATGGGGAGCAAGTGGAGTGACTGACCAAAAGGGGATGCTGACATTGAGCATTGGTTATTGTAAATGGATCTAGTGGGCACATTCATTATATAATTTTGGATTGGTGGGTGATGGGGGGGCAAGCAAGGAGTGAGTTGCAGTAGTCGAGACGAGATATGATGTGTCTTGTGTATGAAAGTGACATATTTTTGGAGATATTTTTTTTTATGAAATAGATACAATGTGATTAGTGTATATATATGAGGAATGAAAGAGAGGGGAGGATCAAGAAGAACCCCAAGACAACTTGCTTGGGAGGAGGGAGTGATAATTGCATTGTCAACAGTGAGAGAGGAATGGACGCTGTAGTAGAGGATGGAAAAAATAAGGAGCTCAGTTTTTGACATGTTAAGGTTGAGATGGTGGGTGGACATTCAGGAGGATATGCTAGAGAGGCAGTTAGAAACTCATGCTAGAATAGAGAGGGATAGATCTGGTTTTGCAAAGTAAATTTGAGTGTTGTCTGTATAGAGATGATATTAAAATCCGAAAGATTTTATTAAGGTTCCAAGTGAGGAAGTATAGATGGAGAAGATGAGAGGGCCTAGGACTGAACCTTGAGGTACACCAACCGACAGACATTGAGATGAAGAACTGATGACAGAAAAGGAGACACTAAATGTTTGATCTTGTAGGTATGTTGTGAGCCATGAAAGAGTCACGGGTGCCAAGAGAGTAGAGAATTTGGATTAGAAGCGAGTGGTCAAATATGTCAAAAGAGAGATCTAGAAGATTAGAAAAGAGAAATAACCCTTTGACTTGGCGGTGAACAAGTAATTAGTCATTTTTGTGAGAGCTGTTTCTGTGGAGTGGTGGGGTCATAAACCAGATTGGAGGGTGTCAAGAAGAGAATTGGAGGAAAGAAATTGGTGAAGAAGATTATAGACGAGACACTCAAGGAGTTTTAAAACAGGGGGAAGTAGGGAAATGGGTAGATAATTAGATGAATCCAAATAATTGTTTTTCTAAGAAATTGGTGTAAAGATAGCATGTTTTAGAGATGATGGAAACTTTCCAGTGTTTAGGGAAAGGTTTAATATGTGTGTGAGAGCAGGTATAAGTGTGGTCGAGAGATCGGGGATAAACTGTAATGGAATAGGATCTTGTGGCCAGGTTGTAAAGCGAGAGGTTGATAATAGATTGGAGACTTCATCTTCAGTTACAAGATTAAAGGAGTCCATAGTGTTTGTGGGAATGTGGAAGGTTGAAGGCTGGGTGTTGTTGATTAGTTAAGAGGAGGAAGTGTGTGAGCTGGGTCGACAGGATTTGTTACAAATGTTTTCAATTGTTACAGAAAGATGTATAAAATGGGAAGTGACCCCAGCCAAGACATGTAGCAACTAGGAGTACTTGCTAAAGAAGGCATTAATAAAGTAGACTATTTAGAGAGGTAGGATGTGAACACTGCTATGGCAGCGAAATGGAGAGCTTACAAGTAGAGAGGGTGGTAAACTCTATTAGATGCAGAAACAAGGCAAAGGAGAATGTGAAAGGAGAAGTATCTATTAATTTCCACAGTAAGTCGATTATTCACTACCTTAGTGAGTACAGTGTAAAAATGCCTAATGTCCAACTTGACAGGTCCTATTAGAGAGTTGAATAGTTGGTTAATCATGCTTAAAATGTGGAGGCTAAAGAGAGTAAAGAAATGGGGTAATAGTTGGCGATTTAGGTACGACAAAAACAAAACATCTATAGAATATGTTTGATTAGTATTTGAAAGGCAGACCTGCACTAAAACTTGACAGGATTTTGTAATCACATATAATAGTTGTGGTAATTGCGAGTTTGTCGGTAACGATATGTTAAAAGTTACGACAGACTCGCAATTACTACAACTATAACTCGCAAGTTGTGAGTTGCGCATGTGGGTTGCGCCGAGAGAATGCGTGCTGGGAGAAAGGAGACACAGGGGAGGGAGGGAGAAAGAGAACACATGGGAGGGAGAGGGTGGAGAAAGGAGACACAGGGGAGGGAGAGGGGAAGAAAGGAGACACAAGGAAGGGAGAGGGGGATCTAGAGGGGGGAGACACAGGGGAGGGAGAGGGTGGGAAAGAGACACAGGGGAGGGGGAAAGAGACATAGGGGAGGGGTAAGGAGACAAAGGGGGGAGAGAGGGAGGGAGAGACACAGAAGGGAGAGGGTGGAAAAGAGACACAGGGGTGGGTAAAGGCCCACCAAAGTTACGGACTTGTGCAGCCGCTAATTGCAGGGCATGCAATGAGGGCCAAAAGGCGCTCAATGCAAGGACCGTAAAGTAGGGGGGGGGGCTCGCAATGAGCGCCTGAAGGCACTCATCACGAGGCCAGCAAGGGAGGGGGGGGGAGCATCGCAATGTGTGGCAAACAGCATTGCCTGGCTTTTATTGCCGTCATTTTTGACAGGCAAGTTGCTAGTATTGTTATAATACATAAATGTAATTTAACAACTTAATATAAAGAAATGCAGCCATACATGGAGAGGAGTAACCTCGGTAATATATAGAAACTTAGGCTCAAAGATAGGTAATACATTAATGAGTGATGAGGCTGGTTGCAACTGTCCAGGGACCAAACATTTAGATCATGGCCTTGCAGGAATCTGTGCAAATGTTTGCGCTGTGTGTTTATGTATGAAAATAAATAATGGGAGCCAGCTAATAAATGTAAATAGCATGCAAACCTTCATATTATATCTAGAATTCAAGATGGAATAACACAATGTTCTTATTGTAGGCATAGTAAATAAGTTCTACCTTGACTATTCTTGCAGCACATTAACTTTTTCTTTTGATGCAAATTAAATCCTTTTAGTCTTAATCTCAAGAATTTACCATGTGTCTTGTGTATGATTTAGGGTTTAAAAATTCACTGAAAGTATGTTGTAATTACAAAATTACCTGCTAATAATATACATGCTGTCTCATACATTTCCATATCCTATAGTTCATAATGTCATTACTCAGTTGTTACATCTGAAAAAGATTTATCTATTCTCCATGCATTTTACTGTTTTGTGGCATGCACATGTTTTGAGGAAGTTCCTGTGAAGCTTCAATTTTGTTTCATTTCTTACTGCACAACTTTGAATTTCTTAAGCTTAAAATGTGCTCAATTTTCTAAAACACAAATGCTATATACCAGGTGTTTGCAATCTTTATAGTTAAAGAGCCAATATGCATCAAACTTCAAAGCAAAAAGTCATCAAAGAGTCTGTATACAGGGAATATAATTCACATAAAGTAAAATATACAACATTGCCTCAGTGTACGCAGTGTGTACTACTTAATTAAAGGACCACTCTATGAAAGTTTTTTCAAAGCATAACGCCCATGTATGCAGTATGCAAAAGAATGAGAACGGAGCATAATAAAATTAATTCATTATTGTTTTAAAATATTTATTTGTATTTAACATGTGTCCATGTGCATTGCTTATCAAGCACAACATGTATTCATTTGCTGCTGAGTTTATCTAGTAGGCTTCCATGTAAAATATCTAAGTGCACATTGTTATGTTACTGTACAATGTTCCTCCAGGTTCTCTAAATAAATCAAAAGCAGGTCTGTACACAGCCATGCACATCCCCCTGTAATTAACACAGAAGCCTCCTAGAGTGACACAGTAGCAAAGGGGGGCATGTCATGCTTGATCAGATGTAAGTAGAGTAATACATAGAATAAAAATAGAACTTTTAAAAATACATTTTTTATTTAATAATATGTTCAATTCTCATTCTTTAACCTACAGCCGACATGGGCCCTCATTCAGTTGCAATTTGGCCAATTGAATAGGGCTCTAAATAAGCACATAACATATATTTTTTAAGAAGTTTTTAGTTAGTAAGCATCTATCCAAAAGCAAGTCTTTCACTAACTAAAAAGTTATTTAAAAAAATATGTTATGTGCTTATTTAGAGCCCTATTCAATTGGCCAAATTGCAATTGAATGAGGGCCATGGGCAGTAGTCTTTTAAGTTTGTTTTACATGAGGCATGTTATCTGAGTTGCAAACAAACTGACACTCATTTCCATTCACGACTGAAATCTGATCCGAGGGTGATGAAAGAACTACACAGGAATCACAAGTTTCTGACCACTGCTATACACCCTGAGCATAAACATTACATACTGTGCTATTAACTAAATTTTACTTTATGCCTGCATCATGTTATTCTGTGGCAAAAAGCACACTATTGAAAAAAACATTTATTGTTGATAAATAAACTATAGCAACATATTTTGTAAAACATTTTTTAAAACAACTTGCTTTATCTGCATGAAAAATAAGTAGTAAAGAAAAGGCACATCAAAGCGATAAAGACAATGCATTTTATCCACCTTAGAATCTGAAATCTTGGAAAAAAAATGAAATTTACATTGTTGCCCAGTCTATTTATCATATAAATGACGAGGACATAATCACTATAATGTAACTAGCGACTTGCCCGTCAAAAATTACGGGGCAATAAAATTTGGCTGTTTGCAAGACAATGTAAATCTTTTTGTACTCTGAGGACATTCGGCGCTCATCACAAAGACAGATATATATATCAGTATTTTTTTATGATAATTAATTAATTAGTTACTTAATAAATTAATATACTTTACCTATTTCTAATTAATATATCCAGCAATCAATAGCCTGACAATGTATTTTTATTGTCCTGCAGCATACAATGTAGAGTTGGAGTGTTGCTGCCCTGAGGAGAAAGTGTCATCAATGTCCCAACTTTTTTTCTCGCTTAGACGATTTTTGAGTGCCGAAACTCAGCAAATTCGACTTAAATTAGCATGCAACCTCACTCCCAGACATCCTGCTTGTCCCCCCCTGCTGTCTGTGATCTTTTTTTTTGTATTTTATTTTATTATTTTTGTGTTTTTCGTGTTTTTCGATTTACGCGGTTCGGCCGTTAACTTCGTATTTTTACGACCTCGTATTTTTGTTTCTAAGTCCTGCGTCTCATAATTTCTTTTTTCGAAGTCCCGCGTTTGTCAACTGTTTGCAGCCTAAGGCGATCCTGCGTTTACTAAGTGCTTGGAGGCTAAGTCCCATGTATTTTAATGCCTCAACTACTCGCCTCGTTTTGCGTGTATCACAGGCAATGAGCTCCTTCCGCGCTCATCGCCTAAGTCGTGAGTGACAACGCAAAGCGTGACGACGTCTTGCAGTTTGACAGTTATAATATGTGATTTTTATACAATATAGCTCATTCATTTCTCATACAAGAAAACATTTTGTAATGTTATAATCATTTTTAAATGAATGAATTTAACACTAAAGGCTACCATTTATCTGTGAATGATTTCCAGTAGACTTACATACCAAATTACTGCATCCTTCATAGCTTCTAATGCTAGATTCTAAACATTAGGATTTACTAAAAAAAAATTAACTTGAGTACTCACACATCAGTGAATATTATCTGCAAGGTTAGTAAAATGAACATATTAATTCTGCTCATGACCCTGAAACTTCCCACGTTTGCACTGCGTTATTATAAAACTGATCATCTGTTCAAATAGGCAAATTACTTGAGTGAAGTATATTTTATATAGAACTTTTTGTTCATGTTCAATGGTTTTCTATAGATTAATTTTCTTTAGTTAGGTCTGTCATGTGGATATGTTGCCAGGTAACTAGCTGAGCTTATTATTTTGTTACAAACTTGTATTTGTTTCATTTTTTTCTTTCTTTGTACAGTCTTCGCAACTAGCAACATATCTCATAGATGAGACAAAAGTTAAAACTGCTAGGGGCATTCTTCACTGTAGTATAAAGGTCATTCAGGCCAGTGCTTTAAGAGGGTGTGAGGAACAGGCTGTTATAGGCACAGGGAAATGGGCATATAGGGACATATCATGACAAGGGGGATTACACTAATGTCCTGAAGCTGTCCAGGAAGGCATACAAACACAAGAGGAGGCTGTGGAGAGGCACATGGAGCACCAGGAATTCTGACAACATGTATACCAATAATATAATAATGTGAAATTACTGATAGTTTTAGGCCCCTATTCAAGTAAGCAATTGCTAGTTACTGGAGCCCGTAATGAAGACAGTAAACTAATTGGCTATTCAATTGGCGTCTATTAGCTACCAGCATCCGATTTGCGGGTTACAGGCTGAAAATCCCTGCAGTCAAAATAGTAACTCAAACCCATCTAAGCTTTTTGACGGTAGGCAGAGAGATGAAGGTCCTTGCAGGCCCCAGGTATGGCTGTGGGTGGTGAGAGCCAGCATGTAGAGCTTGTGGGATGAGGAGAAGCTGGTGGTGGTGGTGGAGGAAAGGACTCCGTCCAGTAGGAGGGCGAGGAGGGTCTATCTGAGTAAGTAGTGAGCCAGTGGTGTCAAATTTCACAGGTGTTGCTGAAGGTCCCGCAAATCCCAGCACTGAACACATGAATCTTGAATCCTCCTCTGATCCTGGACCTTTTGATTCTCTCCTTGCCTCCTCCTCCTGTGGCAGATCCTAGTGGGATGGGGCACTGACACCAACCTCTGGTTTGGACTGATACAATGCCCAGCCTCTTCCTCCATAATAGGCCCAAGCCTCCTTCCAGCTCAAATGGTACTGTATATGAGTTAAAATCATTGTATGATCATTTAATTGTTGTGTGTTCCTTGTTGTCTTGAACCTGGATAATTTGCTATTGTGTGAAGCTATCATTTGCTAGATGTGATCATTTATTCTGTGCTTCGGTCTAGCCCCTGCAGCACATGCATAAACATACTCTGCATAACTTGCTGCACATTGTGTCATGCTAACGAATCAGTGAGCATCTCTCAACAATAGTTTTTAACATGCTGTTGAGACGTTTTCCCTGTTAGGCTAGAACACTACACTACACATACATCTCTACAGAGCCTGTATCTGCAAACGCTGCAGTGGCCACACCCATATACATAGTCTCACTTGTATTTTTAATAATTGTATATATATTTGGTATTTGCTATTTTTCACACACATGATGCTGCCCACTAATGAGTGATATGTAAGGTTCCTGAATTTTAGGAGAGATAATATATCTATCCTTAGTTAAATCCAGGGAGCTGAGATATCAGTGATATTGGTGGGCAGCATTTCCATGGGATTAGTGTTATCTATGTGTGTGTGATGTACATGTAGTGTGCATGTGTGGGTATTTTGGTGTATATGATATTCACCTGGCAAGGAGGTTTGAGCTCCAGGGACGGTCCATGCGGCCATCATCTCCTTCAAAAACCTCTCCTACTCGTTGAACTAGACAATCACTTTAGGGCCATCACTTGGAGCTCTCATTTTTGTCGCCTCCTCTTCCATCAGCCTCCTGACCTTTGCCCGGCTGTCATCATTACATTGTCTTACAGACTTCACGTCCCTATCCACAACACTGACCTCAGTGACTGCAGCTGCAACCTCCTTCCACAAGTATAGCGGCATGGGCACCAATGGCATTGAGGATTACCACTATCTCCTCATGCCTGTAGTTATGGGCCCTGTGCTTGCCTCCAACTGCTTGTCCTCCCTACTTTGTCCCCGAAGCCTGTCTCTCACCACGATTACCCCCACCCCGCTATCAGGCCCTCTGACCTTGAACTAGTAGTGCCTATGACTATGGGCAAATATGTCCATCCTTCTACCTCACCTCTCTTTCACTTCCCCTCAATGCCTGAGTGCTAAAGTGAAAAAGATCTCCAACACAGTTAACCTGAGGTCTAAAGCTCGCAAATATATTATCTCTCCCTGTCAATCACTATTCTGTTGGCCGTTTTCTATTGGCTCCTTTGGCTGTAGTGCAGAACGAAAATCTGTATAATTTCCTGGATTGCTGTAAATGTGAAAGCGTCCCGTAATCCAGCTCCCTCAATGTTAATGACAATAGCTTGATTTATGGATGCCGGGTGGGATCTGTAATAATGTGAGTAAAATGCATGGAATAAGTGTGTAACGTTAGGGAAAAGAGCTCCAGCAGCCAATTTTACATAGCAATACAATTTGCTTTGCTCGAATAGAATAGAGGTCCAAGATAGGAGGGGTTGCAATCTCAAATACATTCTGTCATGTTTTCTTTATTCTTCACTAAATGAATAAATACATCTAAATATTGAGTAACTAGTTTACTTATACCAAAACATTTACAGCCTTATTAAATTCCAGCCTCGTAAATAAGAGGCTTCTACTTAAATCCTACGTACTGCAGATTTTTCTCAAAGTTACGACGCTACTACATTAGCCCTGCTGCGAGCAACATGTGAGCTACGCAGCAAGGCCGTCCGTATGAACACTGCGATAATGTACATGAGGAGTGACAGCTTGCGAGAGGATCTCGCAGGCTCCCACACCTCATCAATTAGTGCAGGGGTCCTAAACGGGACCTCCGCGGCAGTCCCACACATAGGCCCTGCCGTGGGGGGTACTTCAACTACCCCCCGGTACCTAAAATTAACCCCCCTCTATGCGGGGATCCCATCAGGACCCCTGATGTGTCCCCACATTAATACCTTGCTGCAGAGGTCCATAGCGACCCCCGCAGCCCCCCCCCCACATTTATCCCTTCAACGGGGGACCCCGATCGGCACCAATCAGGCCCCCGCTGCATTTAAAAATGTTAAATTCCCCGCCACGGCTCCTTAAAGGGCCAGCGGCACACTATTACTAATCCCGGCCGCGGGAACCTAAAATTAACCCCCCTTTATGCTAAGGGTCCTAATGTGTCCCCACATTAACCCCTTGCTGCAGGGGTCCATAGGGATCCCCGCAGCCCCCCCCCCACATTAACCCCTTGCAGCAGGGGTCCCCGATCGGCACCGATCGTGACCCCGCTGCATTTGAATTTTTAAATATCCCACCTTGCGGGTCCTTGAAGGACCATAAGGGTCCTAAAAGGACTCGCACTAAACAATATTAACCCAAGGCAACTAAAATGAACCCCATAACTCATGGGGGTCAATACAGATCCCCATAAGCCAATAATTATCCCTATGACTCATGTGGGTCAATACAGACCCCCATAAGCACTTAATTAACCCCATAACTCCTGGGGGTCAATACAGACCCCCATAAGCACTTAATTAACCCTGTCACTCATGGGGGTCAATGGCGGTCAATACAGCATGCATAAAGCAATTAAAGACACACTACCTGATTAAATTGAAACCCAAAAACTAGAAACTGATGCCATATTAACCCTTTTTCACTCACAGAGGCTCTAATGTGAACTCTGGAATATATATATGATTGCATATGCATCTCGCTCATTACATCTACATTAGGAAAACAAATAGTGGCCAAATTACACCGCCACATCACATTATTTACCCATGGGGGAGGAGAAGGGGGGAGAGTTACAATAGACAGTAGGGAGGTATTAATAGGGGCCTCAAATACAGTGGCAAGCACTTCACAACGGCAGAGCCAGAGCAACATAAAGTGTATGATTGTTAATGCAAGAAGTTTGCCTGGGAAAATTGGCGAGCTAGAATTATTAGCAGTACATGTAAAATGGGACTTAATATGCATTACTGAAACATGGTGGGATGAAGCTCATGACTGGACAGTTAATTTGGATGATTATAACTATTTAGGAAAGATAGGGGAAATGGTAAAAGAGGAGGAGGGATCTGCCTGTATGTTAAGCCTGAATTTAAGCCTATAGTCAGAGATGATATTTATGCTGGAACTAGCGGCAACATTGAATCTTTGTGGGTTGAGCTAAATAGCGGAGGAGCTAATTCTAAACGCATATTAGTGGGAGTATGCTATAAACCCCCAAATATAATTGAAAGTGAGGAAATACAATTATTGTTACAGATTGGAAATGCAGCTAAACATGGGCAAGTTCTAATAATGGGAGATTTTAATTACCCGGAAATAAACTGGATAAAGTAGACCAGCAGCTCAGGTAAAGGGAGCAGGTTCTTGAGTACACACAGGAATCATTATCTGGCCCAGGTAATACAAGAACCTTCTAAAAATGGGGCCATCTTGGATTTAGTCATCCCAAGTAACCATTTTTAACATGTACACTGGAGGGAACCCCAGTGATCCCTTTCCCACGTGGTGAAGGGATCCCCCAGGGATTCCCTTCCCCACTCAAACCTGATACTCACTCACTATCACCATGGGGTTCAATTGAGATCTAACATACATAGTGCCACGAGGTTCTTAAAGGTCCTCTGTGGCAACTAAGTATTAACCGCATACCACGACCATGGCACACACTCAACTATTTAAACCTTGCCAAGGGAGTCATTTAAGGACCTCTGTGTCATCTAAAAACTAACACTATAAAATGGATCTCCATGGTATACTATATTAATCCCTAATAACCATGGGGGCTATATAGATCCCCATGGTATGTCTATTCAAAATATAGCTAAAGTAATTAATAAATATAAAGGAACCCTATACCATGGGGGTAAACTAAAACTAACCCCTAATGTGTCATAGGGATCCCCATGGTACACTATATATATAAAACAATACACTAACCCTAAATTACACCCCAAAAATTACAAAAAATAAAAGAAGATTACTGAAAATAATATACCACATTAATTACAAAAAATAATTAACCCACCTAATTACAAAAAATAAATGCACCAAATTACAGAAATAAAAGAACACTAATTACAAAAATCTAAATTCCT
Source organism: Discoglossus pictus (assembly GCA_027410445.1). Lineage (NCBI taxonomy): Eukaryota > Metazoa > Chordata > Amphibia > Anura > Alytidae > Discoglossus > Discoglossus pictus. Next base: position 132,630,294 of record CM050163.1, on the reverse strand, counting down.
AAAAATAGTAAATAAAAAAGAACTACATTAAAAAAAAAGATTACACAACAATAAAGATTACAATAAACATATTCAAAATAAAATTAAAACTCTGTAAATAAAAAAAAGTAATTATACTTGCATACCCTAAAGTTTCCCTTGGCACAGGGTTCATATATAGGTATCATGGGGGTTTCAATAGACCCCATGGTTATATTTATTAGGGATCAGGTATAAGGTGGGGAGTGAATCTGTGGATGTTCCCTATACCACTGTGCGGGAGGACGGAAACCCTGGGGGTCCCTTCCACCACTGTATTGGAGGTCCCACTGGAGGTCCGGGACTTTTAGAGGTGATTGGCAGTGGAGTTTTAAACCCCCTGCCGATCACTTATAGTTTTAACCTCTTTCCATTTTCCTGCCCTGAGAAGTGGTTGATGTAGGTAGATGGGGGAGTGGAAGGGTTTAAACTTTTTTGTAATGCTGCACAGACTATGAAGTTAATAACACCGCAGTCTTCGCTGCATGGAGACCATAGCAGCATCTGGACTGTTTGACCTGGGAAAGCCTATGGATCTGTGCAAAAATGGCTGCCCACAACTACAGCAGCTTTTTGCACAGATCACATAGGGATCAATATCCACCCTCCGTCAAATCCCACCATAGAGTGGTCCCCACTTTACTGTGGGATTTTATTGAGGGTATTGATAATGATCCCTATCTAAACTGTTCAAAAAACTGCTGCAGTTGCGAGCAGCTGTTTTTGCACAGATGCATAGTGAATATTGATTGTAGTGGATATTAATATGTATGGATATAAATTATAAAAAAGAGGAGGTAAAGTAGTGATGCTTTCCTGCCTATGCCAACAATACCCAGTCTTAGAGTTGCACATTTTCAGGGGCAGTAGGCTGTCTAAAAATGTTGGTGTACTGCTTAGGAATATTGTGCATATACGCACAAAAATAGCTATATGCAGTAGCTTTTAGTCTGCAGGTATAAGTAACACCTTTAGACATACTGTATACATACATAAATACATATATACCTATGATTTGAAATCTAGAAGGGATGTTGAAGGAGTTTCAAGTGGGCTGTGGGGTTGCACAAATCTGAATCAACATAGAGCAGCATAAAACCTATTATGCCCCTGAGGTACCAAATAATATAAAAGGACTGGAAACCAAAGCAACATGCTCCATGATAGTAATTTTAGTCATTAGTTTTCTTCAACTATGATCCACTAAAATATATCACAAGGTACACTAAATATTCTTCTCTCAAAAGGATGACTAATCACTTCTTATGAAATTGATTTTGTTTTTGTTCCCAATTTTAATAATATTCTCGTTAAGGTTTGTTCGTATTACACTTAATAAGTAGAGGAAACTCATAGCTAAACATATATTTTCCATTTACATTTGTGCCTCAGGGAGCAGCTTCCCACATTTCTATTTGTCATGCTTGTTCTTGCATGTTGAGCAGTTACACCCAGATTACTGTATATAGTAACACATCATTTTAATGTGGTAAATAATGTGGAATATGTGAGCAGAGTTCATTGGAATTTACAGATAGTAGTGATCCCTCCTACAATTTCATGTTTGCACTAGTTCATTAGGAAAGAAAATGACGAGGTTAAATTGTATCTAGGGAATGTCTAGAGAAGAGGCGTAATTGCCAGCCAGTTACATGTTTTATTGATTAAATGAATAATGAACTAATGACAGTATTAACAGCAGACATCAAATGTATCACATTCAATGCCTTGGTCAAGCATGCCTGTGGTTTTGGGCGAACACTCAATATATACTCCACAATCCAAAATAAACTAAAAAAAACTCAATAATTTCAAATGTAATTTTTTTATTAAATTCTGCTCCCTGAGACTACACTGCATGTATTAACCGTCTTCTAATGTAAATAGTTTGAGGTGTCTTTTAAGAATTTGAGTAGACTGGAGAAAGCTGATGTGAGAGAGCCCACAGGCATTTGAGAGAATAATCTCAATCGTGGCGAACACCCAACAACCAGCTAGGATTAAATCAAGTCAGGATATGTGTTACCTCTAGTGAGAGTATTCCAAGACTGTAGTGGACATATTTATTGAAAAAGATTATTTGCTAGCAAACTTAACTAAACCCAAATATTAGAGACATGTATTGAAAAGACATACATATTTCAGCACAAACAAACTCCTGCATACTACATTTCTCCTGGACTCAAAGAAAGAGGGATATGATCAAACAGGAATAGTGTCATTTGTATTTAAATATAGAGCTCTCTCTTCAAAAGAGAAACATTGAGTGTGTCTTCCATTGAGTGTGTCTTCAAATAAAGAGAAAGTTTGGAGGTATGGGATAGCAATATCTGTATAAGTAGTGATAATTTTAGGAAATAATGGACCATCATGAAAATAAAAGTTCAGTGGAGGTGTTCTAAAGGCCCCCTTGCAAACAAATTGCTAATTTTGTGAGATTTGCTGAATTTCTTTGGGAGAAAGGTGCCATGACTCGCTTATGCTTTGATGAATATCTACTTAGTTTATTAGATTACATATTCTGTATTCCTGTACAAAGGAATCCCGTGAATACACTGGTATTTCTGCTCATATGCCTACTTCTCTACATATAACATCTTCCTTTTACACATGCTCTTTACACTCTATGCTCTGTTATATCTGTGTCTATTTGTCAATGGACACCAGCATGTTATTTAAACCTAACCCTTTTCCAAGCAGGCAACAGCTACCATGCTACACATTTTGTATATAACATGTTTGTACATTTTCTCTATAGCCACTTGTAATATTAATCGGACATGATTAGAGGTTCTGAGTCCCATTAGAAGAAACTCTCTAATAGGACCCCGGTATCTGATATCAGGGACTATATGATAGTCATTACTACTATCAGGCCTTTTGAATTGGGTTAAATTATCTGTTTGGGAGTTCAAGACAAGACATTTATCCAATTAACTATGACACCAACAATAATGATAGTCTTACATGTTTCCGTTAATGTGTGAACTCTAGCTGAAGCCTCACTATACATACAAAATTAGTATATCCATAATATTAGCTGACACCCACACAGATACTACCTTGTGTCTATTTTAAAAATCGTGATGTTATTGTCACATAGTGAGCATGTTTTTTTTAAATCATTGAGTATTTATTTAAGTGAAATGATATTACCAGTTATTTATACAACCTTTACTTATTATCCAGATAATACATATCAAAATCTTAATCCTCAAACAGTAAGCTTTTATAAATGTTCTTCACATATTTCATGTTTCATTTCTACTTATCTTTGATATTTCTCTATTCTGCCTAAAAGATTTTTTTCCAATTATGAAACACCTGTTATCTTTATAGCATGAAGCATTGAACTTCATAAGAAAAGCGTAATTCTGTTGAAACTGCTTCCGAGGAGACTGTTGCCTTTAATAAGCATTTAGTGGCACTAATGCTGGCTACGTTACTGGACTGCTAGTGCCATATTTATATATATATATATGAACAAGTTAGTGGCAGTAACCTTTCAGTCGCAAAGATCGATATGATGTTAAAAATAGTTTTTACTTTAAGCTTTTAACTAAAATTAAAACCTGATGAGAAATGTGTGGTTGGTCTATCAGCTGGCCAGGTTAGCTTTCAGAACATTGTAATTCCATGAGCACATATATCACTTCATATCAACAGAGTACCGCCATGACAGTAACATCTATTTAGCTGAAATCACTAAGAATGAAAAAAAATAGAAAGGATCAAAACATTTACTAAAACCTAAAGCATTTTCCAAATACATTTTTTTACAAAAATATTTACAAAAAACCCACAAATCAAGTCCACGCACATACCAAGCTAAATGGTATCTATTTTTTACCACCCCTAAAACCTATGTACTATTCCTTTTTTTATTTGATTTTCAGAGATTACTGTTCATCCAGACTATTTTCTATTACTGCCTTATCCCCAAGTCACCTCTTTCCTAGACATAACTGTCACATTTAGGTAAAAGTCTGCATGTGTGTTAGTTAGGATGCCTGAAGATAGAGTCCCAACCATTGGAAATGCAGCAGAACCACAAGTAGCAGGGTATATAACATGATCAAGGCTAAGACAAAAGCTTGGCAGACCAAAGTTAGGAGTACGTTCAAAAGCCCACTTTGGGACTGATGAACACTACTGCTCACAGTAGAAGCTGGAATGACAGCAACAAGAATTCATGGCTAGGTGATACAGGTAGAAAAGCAACACTGGTAGCCAGGACATGGGGGTACAGGTACCCAGGTGACCATGTATTACAGCAATGATGGCAGCCAGATAGTGCAGGTGGACAGGTGTTACAAGAGCAAGGTGTAGACAGAAACAGTCTGCAACAAACATAAGTGGAAATGAACATTGTGGAAAGGACAACAGTGCCGCTTACATAGCTCATGTGCTATTATTGTGAGGTAAGCTAAAACTTAGACTGTAGACTGGAAGGGTCCCAGGGCTAGAGGTCTCTTGAGGGGTCCCTGTAAAACACTTAGCACTTGTTTGAGAAAGGGCCATGGCACTTATAAAAACAAAGGTTTTCAAAACATTATTGTCCCAGTTATTAACAGCATGTAACCCTGTACAACTAGCCTCCATCAAAAGCTGAATCCAAATAATGTGGCTGCTCTATGAACCAGTTCAGTAGTGAGGCAGCTATGCTTCGCATTGCAATCTGTGACTTACTATCTGCCTTTTTCCGTTGTTGAGATGCCCTAAAAGTGTTATAGTGTTATTTAATTAGCTACTTGCAAATTCCTTGAACTGATAAATTTGTCTTTGAGTGTTTTTTTTTATAAATGCTTATATGCATTCTATTGACCTAAGAATTAATTAGTGCCAATAAGTAATATTTGCTGAATCGGTAGCAATATTAAGAGTGCTTTTAAGTGTGTATAAATTTAGGAATTGGGTAATTGAATTGGGCAATTGAATCTGGGTCAATGGGGTATATATATCTTGAATTATGAAAAGGCTCCTCGCCCTTGGATAAACATCCAGATACTTCCTGCACAGCATGGTAGTTACCAGGCCCATCAATAATTTTCCTTGATGTTATTTCTTTAAGTATATGATGATGAACTGCCGACAACTTGGGAACTAAATGATTATGTTACATAAAACAATGCTGGGAGAATGCTACTCAGGAATGAACAGGAATGACTATTCCCTTCTATCCCTACACTGTTAATACCTACAATGTAGCATACTAAGGACCTCATTCAAATGTGATTTGGTCAATTGAATAGGGCTCTATATAAGCACAGAGCATATTTGTTTACAGAAGTTTTTAGTTAGTGAACTATCCAAAAGCAAGGTCTTCACTAACTAAAAACTTCTGTAAAAAAGTATGCTCTGTGCTTAAATAGAGCCCTAATCAATTAACCAAATCACAAATGAATGAGGCCCTAAGCCACATGGACCACACTGCAAATCTGAAGAATGATTTAGCTTATTAAAATTACTAGTACAATGTATAGTTAGTTTGTAATACACTTTTTTACTGCCTCAGTAATTGATTGGCTCATCTGTGCATATTTTAGAAAAACTCAAATATTGGCCTGTTTGTGGCTCTCAAGAAACACAAACAAAATAATATGCTGTCATTTGTGATTTCACTTTTCTATGGGAATGGCAATATTTGAAATAGACACAGGTGAATTGAACAAAAGGCAAGATATAGTACATTATACACACTTGATTTGTTCATCATCTTAAAATGTCACCAGGTAGTATTCCTTTAAAAATCTGTCTCGATAGATAGATAGATAGATAGATAGATAGATAGATAGATAGATAGATAGATAGATAGATAGATAGATAGACATGTTTTTATAAACTACTTTTTTTGGATTTGCAAGGCCCGACAATATATAAAAAGGCTAAAACATTCACAGACATCAGATAGAGACAGATTTTACTGCATTAAGCTTTTCATCTGCCTTTCATATTGAGAACCCATAATAAATTGTTATGTCCCCTCTTAAACCAAAGCTTTTAAAAAGGGAAAGCATTAACTGCCTAGTCCTCTATTTAGTTGGAGAGCATGCATTTAACACAATTACTTTGCAGGCATACAGTACATTATGTAGTAGGATTCTCATTCATATTTTTTTTTTTAAACGTATCACTGCACCTTAAAATGCCAACATGTGCACTTGCTTGGCAAGTCTTTATGGTTAACAAGCGAATTGCCCGTCAAAAAATGACAGCAATAGAATTGTAAGTCAAGGAATGGTGTTTGGCACAGACATTATTTTTTGTGGTGGTCTGAGATCTCGGCACTCATTGCGAGCCTCTTTGTTGTTGTATTTTTTGTTATCAGAGGCGCTTTTGCTGTCATTGTAAGGTCAGTGCTGATCTACTTTTTGGCTTATTGCAAGGCTGTCCCCAGGTGTAGTTTGTGTGCTATGAGCAGCGTTGCTGCTTGGTGTGAGGCGCGTAGTGAATGTCTTTTACGTTTATTGTGATAGTTTTTTTTTTTTTTGTGTATATGTTTTTTGTGATGCTAATGAAATGAGTAGTAAATTAATAAATTAATATACTTTACCTATTTGTAAGTAATACATGCAGGAAGCATTGTGCTGAAGAGCTGAAAATCTGTTTTCATGTTCCTGCAGCATACAATGTAGGTTTGCACTGTTGTGGAGCTGAGGTGTGTAAGTGTCAGCAAAGTGTGAAGTGTGTAGTGTAAATATGCTGCGTGCGCGAGGGAAATACGCTAGTGTAGCTGGGTACTTCCACATTCTGTAAGTTAGTGTTGTAAAATGGCGGCGAATGTGTATGTGGTAGGCGGGTTTGTATGATGAAGCGACCTTGCTAATGGTGTATGTTGTAGGTTGTATGGGTTTTTGTAAAAGCCGTATTTGCTTTGTGGAATTTAGCGGCTTTAGGGGTCGTGTAGCCTCGTTTTCATTTTTTTCTCTCACTTAGGAGAATTTCGAGTGGCTAAACTTTGTAAATTTGTCAGCATTCAAGGTTTAAGCAGTGTTGCAGAGGTCCTGTGTGTCCCCCTTGGTGTGGGTAAGGTTTTTATTTTTGTGTGTATTTTTGTGTTTTTTAATGTTTGGCGATGTGCGCTGGTTGTCCGTTAAGGTCGTATTTTTGCGAGTCCGTAATGGATTTTTTCTAAGTCGTAATAGTGTAAGTCCGCAATTTATTTTGTTCTAAGTCCAGCGGCTGGTCTGTTTATGTGTAAGTCTGTAGTTAGTCATTGCTTGTTTATGGTTTTTTTTGCAAGTCCCGCTTGTGTGGTGGTTTGTAACCGGTTGTAAGGGTCCGCATTTGCTGCCCGAAAGATGTAGGGGGTCGTCGGGATGAGTGCCTACGGCGCTAATCTCCACCAGCGCAAGGAGCGCCTTTGGCGCTCCTTGCCATCAAATGCGGGCCGTCGCTTCGCAAGGACTGCAGTTGCAGAGGGCTCGCTATGCAAGCCTGCAAGCGTTAGCAACAACCCGCTTGCTGACAACTATATATGTGACTAGCGACTTGCCCGTCAAAAAATGACGGCAATGTGATGTATATGTTTGTGAAGTTGTTTAGTTATTTAAATATATTTTTGACCCTTGTAAGTATTGTGATATGAACATGTATTTTTGTAAAACGTTAATGTAATGGTTTTTTAAAATGAAATTTGTATCTGAAGAATTGTTTACTTTAATATACATAGAATCCAGAGCAAAGTAAAAAGTAAAAAGACTTTTTTTAACGTGCCGATTTTTAACATGAAGTTTAAAATATATGTAAGCAATAACCTTTAAAGTATATATTTTGAAAATTGAACTTTATTTTTTATGTAACTTTGTAATTTTTGTAAAACATTTGTGTAATTTTGAACATTATAAACAGGAACATAGTAAATACATTTTGTAACATAATTTTGAATTAAAAGTATTAACATTCGAATGTAAAAACAGTTTAACTTTAAATTAATCAGTATTAACATGCAATTTATATCAGAATAATTGTTAAGTTTAATATACATTGAATGTACAGGAAGGCATACAGTAAAAACTCTCCTTAAACCGTACGTAATTAAAGTAATTCATTTAGAGCAGATAAACTGGCGATAAACATTAATGTAGGTAGTAATCTTAAAATAACATAGAATATTTACATTGTGACTTAAAAGGTGCTTGAGTTGTTAACATGAACTTTGTAATATGTTGAATGAAATAACTTGAAAATATTGTTTTTAAACTTGTAACATTAGAAACATTAACATAGTGACTTAACATTTTAACATAATTTTTGCTAGAAATGCAAGGCAAGTATTTTGTGAGGCGAATTATCCATAAACATGACTTCCATTAATTATGACTAAATTAAACAACCAATTGTTTTGTATTTTTGAATGTTTTTCCAAAATGTTTGCATGGCTTTAGTTTGTATCCTGCAAAGTTATAGTACTTCATAGTAGACAATGTTTTTAGTAAAAATACGTCCATCTTCTAATAAATCACCTTGACTTTCATTGTTTTCAATGTAAACTTTAATAGCCTGTGGATTTTTGCAGCGTGACAACGCAACGTACAATTGACCATGTGCAAAAACTGGTTCTTCCAAGTAAATCCCCACAGATTTGAAAGTTTGACCTTGTGATTTATTAATGGTCATGGCAAATGCCATAATAATGGGAAATTGTCTTCTTTGAAGTATAAAAGGGAGACTACTTTCACTTGGTGCTAAATCTATTCTTGGTATGAAAACTCTCTCTCCTTTATGGGTCCCAGTTAAAATTTCAGCATCTATAAAATGGTCCTTTAATTGTTGAACAATTAATCTTGTGCCATTGCATAGGCCTTTTTTGGGGTTCATATTTCGCAGTAACATGATAATTGCACCTTTCTTTAGCTGCAAAATATGTGGTGGCATTCCAGAAGGAGTTAAAGAGTTAATGAATTCAGTGGAAAAGTTTGCCTGACTTTCATTGTCATCAGCAAGTACAGAATCAGCACTGTGATAATTTCTTTGTGGTGCATTAATTTTTTTTAAGATTTCATTATTGAGTATTAATGCATCTTTATTTTTACACGTCAGTATAACTTGGTTGGCAAGCTCAGAATATTCTTCGTTATTTATGCTCCCTTCAAATATAGCCGATATAATATCTTGTTGACAAATCATATGAGGTGGGATCTCTACAGTGTCGTCAGGTAAATGTAGTATTTTTTCTGTTCTGCCTTCTCCAATTTTAATAAGCCAATCATTGAAATCGGTTTGGCCTTCTGATCTCATATTTTGTTGCAGTTGAAGATGGGTAAAATGTTTCCATACTGTACTTGACTTTATACATGTTTCAATAATGTCTGTTCGATTTCCATGTACAACGACAGGTAATGTTTGTCTAAAATCGCCACCCAACAAAATTACCTTTCCACCAAATGGAAAAATATTATCCATGACTTCACGAAGCAAACGGTCAATACATTGGAGGGCATAGCATGACATCATTGTGGCCTCATCTATTATAATTAATTTACATTTCTTCAATTTCTTTGCTTGTAAGGATGTCATGCGAATATCTGACACTGAATTTTCCAAAATAGGCACTGGCAGTTTAAATCCACTATGAACAGTTCTTCCACCTTCTAATAAAAGTGCAGCAATTCCAGTAGTGGCAAACGCCATTGCTATTTGTCCTTGTGCTCGTACTGAACTCATTAATAAATTGTACAAATATGTTTTCCCTGATCCGCCAGGTCCATCAAGATAGAAATAACGCTCTGTCACCATGTCATCATCTATAGCATTTTTAATGGCATGAAATGCTTGCAATTGTAGTGTATTTAAAGTTGCAAGTCTTTCTTCTGTTCTTTCTGCTTGTAGTTGAATGTCATAGTCTTCAAAGTTAATGTCATCTATTAGACCTGGATCAGGCAAATTAAAACTTGCACAACTTAATCCATGAGTTAAAAAGACTTCTTGAATTTCCATTAAGGCTTTTAAGTGTGCAATGGGTTCATTGTATCGTCGCATAAAGTCTTCAGCCATATTACTTTTAAAATTCTCCCACAAAGCTAATGCATTTGGAGCATTTGAGAAGATACAAATAAAAGCAAATTGTTCTCTCATCTGTCGTGGCATTTGACATTGTGCTGCTTCTTCTAAACATCTTTCCCACTCTGTATCATCAGCGAGTAAGTTTCTATTTCTTGCAGCTAAATGGAAGGATTCATATACAATGTCATTAACAGTTCTTAATTGTTCAAAACTTTGTGCTCCTGGAACATTTAAAAGTAATATCCGTAAGCAAAATCGTTCAACATCTCTTGGACTGACTGTGTAAATTCGTGGAATAATTTTATTGCCTCTGGTTTTTCTTGCTCTCCATAATCCATTAACAAAAACATAGTGATATGGAATTTCAATATATAAGTATTGTGTTGCTTGAGCATCAGTGGAATTTAATGCAAACCATGCAGTTAGTGTAGTGTGACGATCTTCACTTTGGGCCAATGCATTCATTTCATTTCCAGCATGGAAATAGACTAAATGTCGTTGTGGCAAATGTACTGCTAACCTATATACTGCATGTGATCTATCATGTATTTCAAATATTAAAAGCCGCCACATAGCTTCTGGCGCACTAACATAGCGAGCATCTACATGAGATGCAAGTTCATCATGTACTAACTCACTACTTTCAGGGTTGTCTGCACTTTTGACGACTACAGTAGCTGCATCGTAACCTTTGTAAATATATTTGTAGACATATTTAATGGATTTGATGGAAGTGCAGGCTTCTACGTTGATGTGGGCGTTGTACTTCATGAGTAAATGTGGATTGTAGGGTACTACATATCTATTGTCCACTTTTTTTCCACGAATAATGGCACTATCTCCTTCTCTTCTTTTATAAAGTGGATATCCATCACAATTTGCATATGTTTTGTCTCTATAATCTTTTGGAAAATCTTTTGAACATTGATTATTTTCCATACATGGTGATTGTGGATTAAGGTCTCCACAGGGTCCATGAATCATGCGATGAGTAACAATCTCATATAGTCTACCATATAGTTCTGGATCTGGTAGTTCAGCAACTATGACTGCATCCACTTTGTCCGAAGTATCTAATTTATCTTTCTCTTGAAGTATTATGAGAAGATGTGCATGTGGAAGGCCTCTTTTTTTAAATTCAATGGTATATACATAAGCAAGACATTTGCCAAATAACTGATTTATAGTGAAGTCACGTATTAATTCATTTAATTTTATCTTAAAAACTCTGGCTACTAAATCTGGTCGATCTGAAGCACTTTGTCCAAGAAGTAGATTTTGATTAATTTCTGGCCATTGTGGATTACATGTAAATGTCACAAATAAATCTGGTTTTCCAAATTTTGTCACAATAGCCATAGCATCATTGTATCTTTCTCTCATATTTCGAGGAGATCCTTGAAAGGAAGATGGTAAAATGATGGCTTTGCCAGCTGTCATGTCTCTGCTTGTAGCCACGTCAGCAACATAGTCCATGAGTCCACAATATTGTTCTACACGTAGTTTATCTTGTTGATATTTTATAAAGTTTAAATTATTTGCCTCAACTTGCAAATATGAATCAATAATCCATTGTTGTGTTAGTTTCCCACCACATAAAATTGGATTAAATTCATCTCTAATGGCAATTTGAGCAACTTTAAATTCAAGCATAGAAACATTATTTCGGATTCTGGCTTTAGCATTTGGGTAACTGGGAAGGGTTAATTTTGGTTGCCAACCTGCTTCTCCGTGTGGGAAAAAGATGGGATATGTCATTGGATCTAAATTTGGACTTAAGATATTAATATTAATAAATGGTTGGTCCTCATTTCTGGGATATACTCTAATGTCTCTTTGAAATGGTGGTTCTCCTTCATCATTCTGAAAGACCATTGCAACCTCATTTGATGTTGGCAAGTTATAACGACGTTTATCAGTATGTCTGTCTCTTTTAAGCACCATATTAACCTTTGGCATGGGTAATTGATGTCTTTGTGCATGAAGTAGTTGTTCATTTTCTACTTCTGCCAATTTTTTGTAAGCTTTACTGTAGGGATTGTTGTCCATAATGTTATTTAGCTCTATAAAAACACTGGGTAAGCATTTTTTATTTTCTTCCATCCGCATACGTTGGTCAACAGCTTCCATTGTATCTAGGACATATAGTTGAGCGAATTTTCTTTGCTCTCCTTCGTCTGGATGTAAATGTGAAGTCCGATGATAAATTTGTCCTTGGACTTTAAAACAGTAAGGACCATGTCCTGGTACATTAGCAGCCAATGTTGCCCCCATAGATGCAAATGATATGGCACTATTGTAGGATCTTATGTTTGTCTTAAAATTTTTGTAATTTTGAAAAGTAGGTTCAGTCATAATATTTTGTAAATAGGTTGGAAATTGTTTCCTTTGTGGACGTTTGAACTTTCCTTTTTGACAACAACTAATAAATTGTCCATCTCGGGGTCTCTCCTGTTTAAAATAATAAGCCTCACAAAATTGACATTGAGTAGTCATGTCCCCACAACTATGAACCTCTACTGCTAAAGACTTCAGTAAAGGACAATTTGCAAAGCATATTGGATGTTGACTTTCATATTCATCAGATGAAAAGTCATGAAATGTTTCAACAACAGGTTCTAAATGTTTAGTTTTTTTCGTCGATTTTCTTGGTATATGTTGGACTTGTTTGGTTGAAATGTCCTGTAAGTTTTTAGTAAGAGTTTGTAAATGGTTTGTTTTTGTAGTTGCTTTTTTTGGTCTGTCTTGACTGGTATGTTGTAAAATGTCATCTGATGTTTTAGGAACAGTTTGTAAATGCTTTATTATTTTTTTATTTTTTTTGGTTGTATCTTTCATTTTTGCAGCTGATATTCTTTTATTTGCAAGTCTTTTGCGTTCTTTTTCTCGTCGAATTTCTTTCTCCTCCGGTGTCTGCTGGGCGGCCCATCTCTCTTGTTTTTCTCTAGTTTGACGTCTTTTCTTCTCTTCTTTGGTCTCGTTATCAGCCATATTAATCTGTAAAGTATAAAAAATAAATGTAATTGTGTATATTTAAATTTGTAATTCCTGTTAAAGATTCTTGTGCACAATTGGTGAAATAAAAGGCAAATCATTAATGTATCATTTATATTTAGTTAAATTTATAATTCCTGTCCTCACTGGCTAAGAATTTGGCCAATGGAATCCTGCTGTAAATAAGCATGTAACATTTTTTTTTCAAATAATGGTTTTATTTATTAAAAACGTTGTTTGTGGATAGATATTTACCACTGCAAAACTTCTTTGCTAAAAAAAAAAGTGATGTGGTTATTGAGCTATGTATTGCATAGTAGCAATTTAAATAAAATAAGGGAGATAGTAAATTAATTATTTTATTTTTCTGTTGACACATATGCAACTGAAAGCAGTTTATTTAGTTTTATACTTTAGTACTTATTATACTTTACCTTGGTTGAAGTGTGATTTAAATCCGAATGTTTGTTGGTCCTCGGTTCCAAATCGTTCTCCAATGGTGTGGTCCTCTGTTGGAAGTCCTCGTCCGATGGTGTGGTCCTGTGGCGATAGCCCTCGTCCGATGTTGTGGTCCATTGGTGAAAGTCCTCGTCCGATGGTCGGGTCCTGTGTTGAAATTCCTCGTCTGCTGGTCTGGTCCTGTGTTGAAATTCCTCGTCTGCTGGTCTGGCCCAAGTCCTCGTCCGATGGTCCGGTCCTGTGGAAAAAGTCCTCGTCCGATTGTCTTCACGCAGTATCTGTTGTAATATAAAATAGAAAATGTTGTTTGAGTGAAATGTCTTTTAAATAATTTAAAAATGTATTAATTTGACTGTATTGTATGAGTTATGGTTATTTTTGTCTATATTTGTTTTTTTTTACTTTCTGTACAATCCGACAACTTTTGTTATTCTTATTGAAGGTTCTTAGTAAGGCTTGTGGGTTGTGATATATTAAATAAGATGTGTTTATGTTATTTTTTGTACAATCCTGTTTTGTGCACACCACTTGTGGTATACTTATTTAACCTTTATTGTGATGCTTATAGTTAGTGAAACATGAAATAATATAATTAATGTAGTTTGCTATGTGTTTGTGTTAGTTTTTGACAATCCTGTTTGGTGCGCAGCACTTGTGCAAAACTTATTTCTTCTTGATTGTACTGGTTATAGGTTGTTAAACATTAAAGAAGAATGTTAATGTAGTTTGCTATGAGTTTGTGTGATTTTTTGTACAATGCTATTAGGTGCACAACACTTTTGTTATTCTTATTTTTGCTTCTTTGTAAGGCTTATAGGTTGTTAAACATTGAATAAGAAATTCTGTTTTGTGTGTAGCAGTTTGTGTCTCATTCAATTGCGATTTGGCTAATTGAATAGTGCCCTAAATAAGCACATAGCATATTTTTTAATATAAGTTTGTAGTAATTGAAAAACTTTATTTTTGATATCTTTTTAGTAACTAAAAACTTATTTTAAAGAAATTGTTATGTTGTTATTTAGAGCCCTATTCAATTGGGCAAATTGCAATTGAATGAGGGCCTTTGTGTGTACCATATGTTGCATAGTTTGCCCCTCATTCAATTGCATTTTTTACAATGTAATAGTACTCTAAGGCCGTAATTGAATAGCAATGTAGAAATTTGAATAGGGTTGTAAATAAGCACATCACATATATTTGTTAAAATAGAATAAGGGCCTAAAAGTGCTTACTTATGGACCTAAAAGTGCTTATTTATAGCCATATTTAATTGTCCAAAATAGCAATTGAAAGAGGGCCTTTGGTTACTGCATTTGTTATATTGTGAGCTCCTCATTTAATTGTGTTTTGGCCAATGGAATAGACCTCAATATCAGCACAGAGCATATTTTGTAACGTAATTTTGTATTTAGTGAACTTGTATCCAAAAGCAACGTGTTCACAAACGAAAAATGTCCTTTAAAAAATATACTCTGTGCTTATATAGAGCCCTATTGAAATGGGCAAATCACATTTGAGTGAGGCCCTTGGCCATTAAAGATATATAGGTCCTCATTGAATTGCAATTTTGGCAATTGAAGAGGGCTCTATATAATCACATAACATATTTATTGAGCCAATTTTTTAGTTATTGAAAAACTTGATTGTGGTTAGAAATTCAGTAACTAAAAAGTTCTGTATAAAAAATATGTTATGTGCTTATATAGAGCCCTATTCAATTGAGGAAGTCGCAATTGAATAAGGCTCATGGTTCTTTCTTGTTTATACTTAATACTTTACCTTGATTGAAGTTTGGAATGACAGACGGTCCCCTCCTGCCAATCTTAATCCGCCGGTCTTCTTTTAGTGTCTGTTTGAAAAAGAAAGTGAAATAGTTATTTGTATATTTAGAATTTTTCATGTAGCAAAGCATGGCCTTTTGAGCATGTAATGTCTTGTTGTATCTTACCTCTTCTTCTTTGTTGGTGTTCTTTAAAAGGGATTGTGCTTTACAGTGCACGGTGCAAATTGTTGAGAGACGCTATTGATGCAGAGTCTGTTTGAATATTCAAAGAAATAAAACGATTCAGCTTTATATGATCTATTGAATAGCAGTAAAGGAATGTAATTTAAATATAGTTGTGTAATTTTTTTCAATTAACCTTATTTTTTGTTGTGGGCTACACACATATGTCACATACATGAAGCACATTCCATAGTTTAATGTAATTATTTTGTGTACGTGTGACATATCAGTATACATGAGTCAAATTTAAATGGTTAAATTAACCTTATATATTTTTTTTCCAACACACATAAATGTGTGTGTGTGAGATGTAACTATAGATGATATACATATATGTGCGTGTGACATATCAGTATACATGACATATAATGTCATTTAAATGTAGTTGTTTGGCAATACACATAAATGTGCGTGTCACATGTCACTATAGATTATACACATATACGTGCGTGTCACATGTCACTATGAAGGGGCAATACACAGAAATGTGCGTGTCAAATGTCACTATACATTATACACATATATGTCCGTGTCACATGTCACTATGAAGGGGCAATACACAGAAATGTGCGTGTGAGATGTCACTATACATTATAGACATATATGTGCGTGTCAGATGTCACTATACATTATAGACATATATGTGCGTGTCATATGTCACTATACATTATAGACATATATGTGCGTGTCACATGTCAGTATACATAAATCTCTGTTTAATATTGAATTATGTATTTTTGTTGTTTTGTTAAATGAACCGGATTTTTTTTGTAGCCTATACACATAAATGTGCCATACATGATGACTACATAAATCCTAGTTTATTTTTTTATTTGTTTGACCTGTCCTGATAATAAAATGTAATATATTATAGCTTACCTCTCAGTTGTAATTTGCACAATGTAAAGTAGTAAATTAGTAAAGAATTGTCTTCTCAAGTAAAAGCAGCAGTTATCTCAGAAGTCACTCTGTTCATCACCTGAGGAGAAATGTATTTTTTTGTTTGAAATAGGCAGTATTTATAAACTTGTAGAAAGTTCTGGAAAGTGAGACCGTTAGAACGCAATACGCATGCGCTATTTGCGTTCCAGCTTACAATTTGCGTTCCATCCGCCATTTTGTGCGTATTACTGTTCAAAATGGTGTTTAATATGATTGTGATACGTTCCGCATAGTATGTGTTTCATTATTGCGAGTAAGTGTAGTATAGTTACGTCTGAAGCCTCGTTTTCGTTTTGTTCGTCGGCCATTTTTTCTCTCGCTTAGCGATGGTATTAGTGTCTAAAGTGTTTTATTTTGATTTAAATGTAGGTGTAACTTGTTTTTTTGAGGTGCTGGCTGGTTCCTCTTGCTGTAGGTAAGCTTTTTATGTATTTGTTGTGTGTCTTTGTTAAGTTTTAAATGTTTGTATGTCGGCGTGTTGCGTCCGATGTTTGCGAAGTCGTAATGTGTGGTAACGTGTCTCGTATGGTGTTTGCGTGTGTAGCCTCGTTTTCGTTTTATTCGTCGGCCATTTTTTGTGTCGCTTAACAAACTATTTATTGTCTAAACTCTTTTATTTTGAGTGCAATTAAGTTGTAAGTTGCATTTTTGAGGTCCTGGGTGCTTCCTGTTTGTGTAGGTAAGGTTTTTATGTATGTGCTGTGTGTATGTATTGTGTTTGTAATTTTGTAATGTTCGCGAGTTGCGTCCGAGTGTTGCGAGGCCGTAATGTGTGTGAACGTGTGTCGTATGTTATTTGCGAGTGTCGTAATGTGTGTGAACGTGTGTCGTATGTTGTTTGCGAGTGTCGTAATGTGTTGCGACGTAAACTTTTTTTTGCAAGGGTCGCAGTTGCTGCAACTGAAGACCTCGCTTTGCGAGGTCCTCAGGTGCTGGCATGGAGCGCCTGCGGCGCTCCAAGCCAGCAACTGAGGCCCTCGCTTTGCGAGGGTCCTCAGTTGCTGGTAAGGAGCGCCTTCGGCGCTCCATGCCAGCAACTGAGAACCAGGCACAGTGCCCTCGCTTCGCGAGGGCCGCGGGCTCGCTACGCGAGCCCGCAGCGTTAGCAACAACTCGTACGCTCACAACTATATATGTGATGTATCCAGGGAATGGACTAATTCAATATCTGCATCATTCAATTCATGCTGGAAATATAGATTTGACAGCTAATATGAACCGATCATCACACTCAATCTGCTTGTTCTACCTAAATAAACAGCACCAACCTAAATTATTTTAAGGATACCATTATCACAGGCATTTTTGTACTCCCTTAAAGCATTTATTAATACCGTTCCAATTATCCACTACGCTTTCAATGAAGTAGTACCACTTATCTTCTGCTCCTAATTTAACACCAAGACCTCTTGCTCTAATTTCCTTTCTATCCAGAAAATATTCAGTTCTGAACTTGTCTTGATCTATTACAAACTAATCTGTCACTTTCTAATATTTATCAAAAATATTTGGTCCAAATGACATTCTTCCAAACTAAAAGAAATCAAGATTGAGTAAGAAGTACCTAATGTATAAAGCTGTATGGTCATGTTTCTAATTAACCTCCTTTGGGTTTAAAATACTGCATTAATCAGTATCTATTTGACTTTTCAATACTATCCTTCTTAACTGTGTAATTAGGAGACACTGACTAATTATCTAATTTGATAATTAACCTTCCTATATTAGAATAACTAACCATGTTTCATTAGCCTTGATAAGAAAATAAAAGACGTCAAGGCTTGGACATTAACAAGCCTGTGTTAAAAATACAAATGAATTTGACTTATCAAATGACACTTTATACCAGGCTAACAAATATACTGTTAAATGAGGGAAGGTATATTATGTCAGAACAGGCCTTTTCGCGTTACTGCCTAATTAGCTATGTAGGTGTATAAGGCAGTGATAATAGAGAAGAATGCGGTCTGATACTGAAGATATTAAGCGTATGTAACTAGGTACGAAGCCGTGTCAGGAGAAAGGTCAACAGGAATTATACAATGATCAACCTTAAACATTTTTCCATTACAGTTCTGCGTGTTTGGGTGACACAGTTGTTGAGGATCAAAAGGTAAATCTGTTTCTAATTATTTGAGTCTGTTTTCCTAGGGGAACGTTAAGATGGTAATTCTCCTGATAAGTTGATCAAAGTAATCCTTTCAAGTGTTCTTGATCTGACTTCATAGCAAATCCCTGTGTGTGATTAGGTGCACGTGAAAGAGAATGTGATACCTAGGGAAGACAGATGCTGAAATAATGTTTCTGCAGTTTGATAGGAGATGTACCATATTTCTAAAACATGAGAGAGGAACATTTAAGATAATAACACAGACCAAGTCCATGTATGCGAAATAGTTTCAGCCAATGATAATGATAACAAAAATGGCTTTATCTCATCAATTTACTATTATAAGTATCATCTTTATATCACTTTTGTTTGTTTTTTATCTACTTGTGCTCTTAACCAGTGAGATAAAATAAGGCTGTATGATCAGGGAAATATTAAAAGACCACTGTGGTCAAGTCTTTCCAATTTTCACTTTTAGGCACAAATATTCTTTAGTGCAGGCTTCCATTTACTTTACTATGCTGCACAACAGGGCATATGCTTGTAAATGAATAAGCTTTGCATTAATCTTAATGAAAGCACTGGAAGATGTAACTGTCACATTCCCATTGTGCAGATAGAAACACCCTCTCTGCAGTCAAAGTCTCTTCTCACCTCAGGAAATAGATACCAGAAACTAAAATGGTAGCTTCTACTGCAACATAACTGCATATAAAAGTAATACATTACAGGCTGTATTTTTTTTTTTACATTCAGTAAAGAAGGATATTTTAAATGTTTGACCACAGTAATCATTTAATCCCAAACAACTTCCTTAATGCATTGTAAGCAGTTTTTTCTTTTTTTATATGAAAAATCAGAGGTCTATAACACGTGAAAAGTACAAATAAAACATGGACATGATTGTACTTTTATACAGTTTCATTATACAGAGAAGGAGAAAGCTCTGGGGGTCTTTGAACATCCACAATCTGTTGTTGTTATGCTGTTAATTGTAAAGCTAGCAACATAAACACATTTACGTTTTATAATATATAAGGTTGTTCTGGATTAGTCATTCAGTCGTGTCCGACTCTCTCTCTCTGGTTGTGCTTGTACATAAGGTTTTCTTGGCAAAGATACTGGAGTGGGCGGCCAGTTCCTTTTCCAGTGGATTGAGATTTGTCTGACCGCTCTGCTATGACCTGTCCATCTTGGATGACCCTACATGTTATAGAGCATAGCTTTATTGAGGTACACAAGCCCCTTAACCACAACAAGGCAGCGATCCAGAAGGGGATAATATAAAGTATGCTCATTTAAATCTGTCATAGCAAGTGTTTGACAACAGTGACCCTTTAATCATTTATTTAATGTATGTCACATTTAAAAAATGTTTGTGTTGTTTAGATGCTGCTATGTTAAAGGCAGGATATAAATGTTTTGGAGCCTTTATGTGATCATTTCTTAAGAAGTAATTACCCAACATTATTTTTACCAATAAAAATAATCTACATAAACAAGATGACTGACAACTATTATTTTCTGCTAGCTGGACACATTTTTCAAAATGTTTTTTACTGGCAGACGGTAGAACTGTGCTGCAGGATAAAAGGAAAATTAAAGGATTTTTGTCAAATTTGTAATTTAAGAAAACCTTTATCTAGTGTTTATACATTCTAAATGTATGACAAAAATGAGTGATTTTCTGTGTCTTTAAGTTCATTTAGTGAATCTTTGTGTGGCATGATAAATTTCATGTCTACTTGTAGATTTTGCTCTGTACTTTGGGTACTTTAGTATATGCCGAAAACAGTGTGAGATGAGCAGATGATTTATTATTTATAGTTTTCCCTTAGCTTCTACTCTAGCACTAAACAGGGTTATGCTGGCATTTTCTCATAGAAGTCTTACAATACAACACAATGAGATGGGTACCACAAGAGTATACATAATGGACTGCTCAGTGTATTGGTTGCAGCAACAGTGCTCATTTCCCAGCCTGCTCAAACCTCTACATTAACTACTGATTTTATCTGTCAACTACATTTCATATGTAATATCCAGTTCTGCGATTGTCTCTGACAAAAAAGAAAGCAGATGAGATTTATTTTCCTTCATTCTACATTTATTAAATATATACTACATTGGGCGAGATTAACAAGAAAGAACAGAGGCTGTCAAACAATATTGGATACCCAAAATTGTTCTTGTTCCAATAAGCACAAAACTTCCCAACATTCTTTGTGCACTTTTTCATAAAGTAAGAATTATTTTCTGGAGATCAAAAGAAATTGTGACAGAATTTCAATATGCTTCTTTTTATCAATTTAAGAAAATATAATTTCAACTTTTACAATCATATCATTTTCATCATATGCAATTCTTTTATTCAATCACAGTACAATTTTATTTTTACAATAAAACCTCCACAATCAGCAAGATCTTGACTATATATCTGACTATGAAACAATTTCTCAGCCTACTTAAAGCTGTGTGATACTTATATTATGCGGTTAGAATGACCCATGCCAAGAAACGCTACTAACATTTAAAGTGAATAACCAATTTTACTTTGAAGCTAACTTTCTTTTGTGTAGAAAATGTGCAGGTGAATTTATTAAACTGAGATATACACGTTTTTGGGGAACAATTGAGTGTTATTTGCTCACAACATACAATGTCAAAAGTTCATAAAACTTTTGTTATTTCCCTCCTCATAAAAGTGGAGGTTTTGGTTCCGATAATATTGGCTTTTAGGTCAACCAAGAAGATACTATAAATATAGATATAAAGGTTTTTTAGCTTGTGTACTCAGTATAATATATTTAATCCAAATAAGTATGTAGGTTACAAGTAAGTACAACGTTCTGTATTAAGAAGTAGTGTATATAAAGGGAGAAGACATTCAATTCTGTACTTAGCAATTTGGCCAGTTGGTTTGCTTTTAATATCAGTCCTGTAATACACGTATCAGTTTGTTATTTAATTACTGTCATCCACAAACTCAATTCATGAAATAAATAAAGACACATTTTCTTATTGCAGACAAACAAAAGGTGAATGATGAATAGAAAAAATAAAGTATATGAACAAAGACAAGAATAAACACAAAAAAGTGAAAACAGTAACTTGAATTATGACTTTGTTTTTCTTGGCATTAAAATATATAAACTATCCTATTATTATTGTCATAATCAAGTGGCCTATAACGTTCACACGATTAAATATATATATATTTTAAATTAAATATAAAAAATGTGTAATTGCTTGTGTTATTTGTTTAGAACAACAAACATATGTCTTCTTGTAAACAACAAAAAAAATGCATGCAAATAATTTATTTATGCATTAGATAAAATAACTCTCAAATCTCTCCCGAGAGACTTTTGGCCGTACAAGGTTAAGGAATAACCAATACACTTGAAAACAGGTGGATGTGCCTAATTTGCATATAAATAGAATGTTAGGTAATTGCCTAGGAATTCTCTTCTCTGGCTCTGAGCCCCGAGGAAAGGTGTGAAAGTTGAACCCTGAAGTAGAAATATAAGCTGATTTAGTTAATTCCATGCATTTTATTAGAAAACTAATAAACCACTCATTATCTGTGTCGATTGCAGCATCTGCTTTCATCAAGTGGCAATTATTTTACAAAGGTGTTACAAAAATGACTACTGGTATTTCAAGGGATTGTAGACATTTGCTTTGGGTTCTTCATTACCTCGAACAATAACTAGAGAATGAAACTAGAAACAGAGTTTACAATCTTATAAATGAGACAGCAGGGTCCTAAAATTATATGCTGTTTTAGTAATCAGTTTGTTTCATTATTTCAGGAGTTTTTTTTGTCTAATTTGCATGTATGCTCTTAAGGGGTTGCACATCACAAGGGCATGTCTAACATTTCCTAAGCTATGTAAACTGTGTGGTTTTTGTAGTTGCTCTTTGTAAATGCATCTGCATCTACAATATGGAGATAAGATGTACTTCTATATTCCTAGGTTGCATTAAGGAAAATATATATGCAGTTTATTTGTAAGATTAAACTCATGGAATGTTTAAAAATGATGCAATAAATATTTTTCCTTATGTGCCTCTGTATGTGCATGCCTCAGAATTAAGCGGATGGGCACATGCAATGCAGCCTTGCCCAAGTACTTTAATTAATATTGCAATTAATATCAACATTAAATGCTTTTAATTTACTTGATAAAAATATTTTTTAATATAATTTTTTACTGATGCAATAAAGTTGTTCTTGACCATCGAATTACTGTATTTACTTGTCCTGATAATGTCCTAAATGTTTTCAGAAAGTAAAAAATTAAATATACCTCTATTTATTAATTGATAAAACAAAAAGGGGGATGGGGGAGAAAATGCACACCACTCCCTAGAGCAACTTAAAATTTATATGTAATAGTGAAAGTACAAGGAAAATAGATCCACTCACATTTTCAAACCTCATCACAATGAGGTATGTTTTGCACCTCACAGAGGTATCCCTACTGTAGATGATCACTAGGATCCGTAGTAGAAATAGTGGTGTCCTCGAAGATATATCTCTCCAAAACGAGATGCCACCACTGATTACTTGGTATGTCACCAGATAAATCCACTTCAGGCTAGTAATGGTATTTCACCAATCATTTATTTGCATATATATGCATATAACAAGCTCATAACATTCGTCAAAAAAGTGCATATATAAAAAAGAAGATAAAAAGATAAGATCAATATAATAAACAATCTTATCCAAGGTAATAATCAAGCTTATCAAATGCATTTCACCACAGCAGTGGCTTCCTCCGTGATATCAGTTTAAGAAGTGCTTGTGTAAACTCACAGCACTGTGTCCATAAGAGAGAAAAAAGGTTGCAGCATTGAGCAGGTAAGAAAGTATTTATAGAGGTGTACATGGGACCGACAGGAGGTCCACGGGGGCCATAAGGAGCCCCAAGGGGCCCTGGGGACACAAGGCCACAGAGGATCCCCAGTAGCTAAGGTAGACCTTTGGAGGTCTCCTCAGAGGCCAGGGGCCTCTGTGCCTTGCACCGTTTGCACCGGCGGTAGCTCCGCCTCTGGTGTGCCTATAGAATAGGAGATGTTTCAAAGATTAAACTGATAGGAATTTCTTATTTGTAAGAGAAAGGATGTGTCCAGTTTGTTTATTAGCTTTTGCGTCTAGTAATAATATTTTATGTACACTTCTTAACTAATTTACATTTGTATTATTTATTTGTACTATTTGGTGATAAATGTTTTTCTTTCTAAGTACTATATTACATTATATAATTAGAAAAAATGCAAATTAGCATTTGCTTATTACCTTATTAATTAATTAAAGTGTTTATTACCCTAACATCTTATCCCTATTACTTCCTATTGCATTTTATTTGCTAATCTGCAGCCTTATTAAATTGCAATTCTGCAAATTTAAAAGGGCTCTATTTAAGCACACAGCATATTTTTTTACAGAAGTTTTTAGTTAGTGAACTTCTATCCAAAAGAAAGGTCTTCACTAACTAAAAACTTCTGTAAAAAAATATGCTGTGTGCTTATGTAGAGCCCTTTTAAATTTGCAGAATCGCACTTTAATAAGGCTGCTGGTATTAAACCTTGTAATTTCAAGTGTGTGTTTTGAGAACTCTCTTACACAGTTACATCTTTACTTAGTAATTAACAGCCTTATTAAATAGTAATTCTGCAAATTCTAAAGGGCTCTATATAAGCACATAGAATATGTTTATTACAGAAGTTTTTAGTAAATTCTAAAGGGCTCTATATAAGCACATAGAATATGTTTATTACAGAAGTTTTTAGTAAATTCTAAAGGGCTCTATATAAGCACATAGAATATGTTTATTACAGAAGTTTTTAGTTAGTGAACTTCTATCCAAAAGCAGGGTCTTCACTAACTAAAAACTTCTGTAAACAAAATATGCTATGTGCTTATATAGAGCCCTTTAAAACTTGCCGAATTGCAATTTAATAAGGCTGTAAGGTTGAAAAAAGACTTTCAGTCCATCAAGTTCAACCTTTTAAGATCTCCTCTGATTCACAAAATTAATATTAATTAATTAGTTGTTAATTAATTATTAATCAGTTATTTAACTTTTTTTTTTTTATTATTATTATTTAATGCAGAGGAAGGCAAACAGAAAAAAAAAACAAGTGGAACTTAGCCAATCG
The DNA here is from genome assembly GCA_027410445.1 of Discoglossus pictus. Taxonomy (NCBI): domain Eukaryota; kingdom Metazoa; phylum Chordata; class Amphibia; order Anura; family Alytidae; genus Discoglossus; species Discoglossus pictus. The sequence goes on along the minus strand of CM050163.1, from coordinate 132,605,590 downwards.
TCTCAAAGGGAAAAAAAATAATAATTCCTTCCTGACCCCAGATACTGGTGATCGGATTTCTCCCTGGATCAATACTGTCTCTCTAATTATCCATGATAACCCTGAATTCGAAATAAATCCAGTCCCCTTTTAAAGTTATCGATCGAATCCGCTGTCACCACCTCATCTTACCTACTGAACAATGGATCGACTTAACGAGTATTACCTTTTAAATTCACTGGTTACATGATGATAATAGGTATTCAAAACATTTGAATTAGGAATAGACGTATTTTGATTTGTTGGGACAGCACATTGTTGTTATGTTTATACTGTTAGCTTTTTTTAAATACATTTTTCTTTTAATGTATAAATAAAGGTTATGTTTTATTCAAGACCAGTGTCATCTTATGTATGTCCGTATTATTGTTTTTCTTGTGAAGAGATTTCTAATAGTTATAGAAGTGCTCTTTCCTCCCTTTTTTAGTAGGAATTTATTTTTTGTCAAAGAAAATACGAGATGTAAGGGGAAACACTGGGAGTGTCAATCCGCACTCCTTTGGGCATAGCTTTAGCTTCCAGAATGCAGTGCTACTGGATCATAAATGTGAAGGATGGTAGCATGTGTAGGATCATACACAGAGAAAGGAGTTGCTGGAAATTATACTTTTTAAATGAAAATTACATTAAGGAGTATAAATTTAAACAGGCCTATTTAAAATAGTATATAAAATGAAGAAAAAAAATAAATGTAGAAGGGAGGCATCTTAATGTGGCAAACATAAAAAATAAAAAATGACAATCATCTTTTCAGGGATGCTTAATACATTCCAAGGTACAGAGTTGAGACAAGTGTGAACTTAATTCTTTGTTTCCAGTAACATTCTCATATTTGGCTGTTTATGAGTTCCATTACTCTCAATTGCTACGTTTTAGAGATCCGGGCTCGCAAATGGAGGTCGCAAGCTACTTTGCTATTCCATTGCCTTCCATTTTAGGGCTCTGATCGAGTTACATGCTGCAAGCTACGAAACCTAGCGATTTGTTCAATTGCAGCTTACTTACCTCAAAGTCTTTGATCTTTTACGGCCACAAGAGTTGCGGTGCCCAAAAATCCTGATTCGCTATTCAGTTGCTCCGATTTTACCCTTCCGTCAAGTCAGTAAATGGCTCAACTCGAACCACAGGTTACTTGGCACAAGGAGGTATCGCAAAGGGCTTACTTACAATTCGTATCACTTTAAAAGCAAATAAAAAAGCAATCCTGTACTTTTATTAAAAGTGAAAGTAATGTTAGGTCTTCGAATTAATAGCACAACATTCTCAAGTTCGCAAATTGGCATAAATAAATACTTTATCATGTTCAATTGTCGTCATACCTCCAAGCCTGTATGAATTTGGAATCCAACCTCTATAATTCATAATAATTCATAAGTCCTATGGGCTTGAGTAACGAGTTATGGGCTTGGAGGTCATTCAAGACTTTGGACGGAAATCAAACATGGCATAAATTATTGTATTTTGGCGATGTACTCGCTTGAGAATGTTGTACTTTTAATTCTAATGTCACCCATTGTGTTCCCTATCATTTACAGTGCTTTACAGTGCTGTATTGATTTTATATTTGCATTTACAGTGCTCCAAGTTTGCAGGCTTGAACCACGAGTTACGGGCTTGCGGCCGCTATTATGTTCAAGCACGCAAATGCTTACTGCTGATAGCATGGTTTGTGATTATCAGGAAGGGGGACTTACTTGTGAGCCCATCCAGTTGAATAGCAGCATAAACATAGATCAATGTAAGGAAGCAACTTGATCGCAGGATGTCAGCGATTTGTGATCAAGTTATGGCACGGAATTGAATGAGGCCCACAGAGTCTATGAACAGGCTATTTCAGGCAATGGTTTTGATCATGTTGTGACTATTACAGAATTATTTTTCTTTTCTTTGCACTGTTTTATCAGAAAGAAAAAGGAGAACACAAGTAGAGAACATATCCAGGTGCATGACCCTCACATTACTTTCTTAGGCCCTCACACTTCAGATGGCTCTGGGCCTGCATTTTACTATAACAATCCTCTCTGCTATTTTTAACTGCTCCTTGTTGCCACTCAATCTTCTGGAAAATTGCCTTGATGAATGAATGTCTATAGGAAGTGGCAATAAATTACTGGGATACAAACCTTTCCCAGTTTACACTCTCTCATAGCTCTAAGTGAGATGCCCGTGAATCAGCATGCTGCTAATAAACCTAAGAAGCGAAAACAATACTTATTCATTTCCCAGTACAGAATACTAAATGATTGCCGCCAAGATAATTGAATCTTTCATTTTTTAGTTTCTGTAATGAAACACCCCCTTTAGCAATGCGTGTTTGTTTAATTTGAATAATTAAACAGGGCCTCTAAAAGTGCACTAAACAAATCACTTCTACAAAGAAGAGTTTGTTATTGTTTAAAGAGTATCTTAAAAAAGCACATTAGCAAAAATAATCTAAATTGTGAAATAATTTTTTTAATGGCTCTCTGCTGGATTACTGAATAGTATGTATTATGAGAGTCCTTAAAAACAGTAGTCCGTATGTCCAAGGGCAGAGTGAAGCAATGCTAATGAGAAACAACTACACAATAAGCATAAGAAGAAAAGTTCTATTGAAAACACTGGAATATTTTCTGTGATACACACAGTGCCGTTGTTTTGCTCCAGAATTGCTTTCCTTCTGCGTTTGTTAAAGCCAATCATCTTAGTATAAAATTGGTGATAATCAATTTGACATTAATACTACATATTCAAGATACAGTGGATATAAAAAGTCTACACACCCCTGTTAAAATGTCAGGTTTCTGTGCTGTAAAAAATGAGACAAAGATAAATAATTTCAGAACTTTTTCCACCTTTAATGTGACCTAAAATTGTACAGTTTGGTGGCTCAGGTATAAAGTTCAAGACCCAAATGCGAATGTATAGATTAGGGTGCACCTTAGGATAAATTTGATAAAGCCAAGTAGAGAGAAAAGATCCTATTTTAGGGCACACCTAATAATCCTTGTCTTAGAGCGAAGAGGATAAACTGTACAGTAAAACTTAACTTTTAATATTAATAATTAAAATCCATATTAAAATATATACACATAGGTGGCTGAGAGATGGCGGAGCTATGAAATTGGTGGAAATAATATATCTAAATAGAGAAACCTGCCTAAGGTATACTGGCCATATACAAAAAAAGTGCTGGTGTCGTCATTGTTCCTTGAGGAATCTACCATACAGGATAATTGAATCCTAGTATCTATATTACCATACTTGCCATATGCAACATACTTTCCTAGCACTTATTATCAGTGTATAACATACAATTGTATATTATACCTACTAGAGCACTTTGCACTTTATATATTTAGCACTTTATTTGCACAATAGTCACCTTTTTTGTGACGACACCAGCACTTTTTTTGTATATGGCCAGTATACCTTAGGCAGGTTTCTCTATTTAGATATATTATTTCCACCAATTTCATAGCTCCGCCATCTCTCAGCCACCTATGTGTATATATTTTAATATGGATTTTAATTATTAATATTAAAAGTTAAGTTTTACTGTACAGTTTATCCTCTTCGCTCTAAGACAAGGATTATTAGGTGTGCCCTAAAATAGGATCTTTTCTCTCTACTTGGCTTTAATGTGACCTATAAGCTGTACAACTTAAATGAAAAACAAACTGAAATCTTTTAGGTAGAGGGAAGAAAAAATATATAAATAAAATAATATGGTTGCATAAGTATGCACACCCTTAAACTAATACTTTGTTGAAGCACCTTTTGATTTTATTACAGCACTCAGTCTTTTTGGGTATGAATCTATCAGCATGGCACATTTTGACTTGGCAAGGTTTGCCCACTCTTCTTTGCAAAAACACTCCAAATCTGTCAGATTGTGAGGGCATCTCCTGAGACTTCAGATGTGTTTTTGCAAAATGTAGCCTGGCTTGGATGTTTTTCTTCGTAAGAAAAGGCTTTCTTCTTGCCACTCTACCCCATAGACCAAACATATGAAGAATACGGGAGATTGTTGTCACATGTACCACACAGCCAGTACTTGCCAGATATTCCTTCAGCTCCTTTAATGTTGCTGTAGGCCTCTTGGTAGCCTCCCAGACCAGTTTTCTTCTCGTCTTTTCATCAATTTTGAAGGGAGCTCCAGTTCTTGGTAATGTCACTGTTGTGCCATATTTTCTCCACTTGATGATGACTGTCTTTACTTACTTTACTGTGTTCCATGGTATATCTAATGCCTTGGAAATTCTTTTGTACCCTTCTCCTGACTGATACCTTTTAACAATGAGATCCCTCTGATGCTTTGGAAGCTCTCTGTGGACCATGGCTTTTGCTGTGGGATGCGACTAAGAAAATTTCAGGAAAGACCAACTATAGCAGCTGAACTTTATTTGGGGTTAATCAGAGGCACTTTAAATGATGGCAGGTGTATGCTGACTCCTATTTAACATGATCTGGAATGTGATTGCTTAATTCTGAACACAGCTACATCCCCAGTTATAAGAGGGTGTGCAGACTTATGCAACCACATTATTTTTCTTTTCTTTTTTTCTTCCCTCCACCTAAAAGATTTCAGTTTGTTTTATCAATTGAGTTGTACAGTTTATAGGTCACATTAAAGGTGGAAAAAGTTCTGAAATTATTTATCTTTGTCTCATTTTTTTACAGCACAGAAACCTGCTATTTTAACAGGGGTGTGTAGACTTTTTATATCCACTGTAAATACCACCACTGGTTCCTGGTAATGCCAATTTAAAAACTAACATATGGTATGGAAAAAGTTTCAAGTACCTCCATTGAAATATAGCAGGAGGTGTATATTAAAAATCATGACCAGTTTGAATTTTATGACCTCTTACAAATCGTTAAGTGCTATGTGCTAATAAAACATGTGTTATATGTGTTGTTGTTTAAGTCATGTCCTACTCTCCATAACCCTATGGACCACAGTACACCAGGGATATCTTGTGTCTGGTTGTACTTATCCATAAGGTTTTCTTGGCAAATATACTGGATTGGGTAGCTATTTCATTCTCAAGTGGATGGTAATTTGTCTGACCCTACATGGTATAGCTCACAGCATCTGTGAGGTACTTAAGACCCTTTACCACAACAAGGTATTGATCCAGATGGGGTGTAGCAATACATTATTAGCAATTAATCAATGACAAAACCTGATCCACAACTGAATTAGTTCAGTTAGGTTATTATCTGAGGTGTTTCTTCAGCTAATCCAGCTTATTATAAACAGTCATCTGCAAATGTCCCTTTTCTTTCATTGGCCAATACAGCAGATTTATTTTTCTTCTTATTAGGGCTATGAGGGTTAGTATTTATAAAGCCCAAACAGATTTTATAGTGTTACATATAGGGGTAAAAGAGAATACAAAAGACAGACAAGATTAAAAAACATACTAGTACAGAAGTTGATGAGTACCATTCTCTCACTAGATCTTACAATGTTTGCCAAATGTTTTTCCACAATCCTGTGAATCCCAAGGTAGGCCCTTCATTTGACCCCTAAAATGTGGCCATATTTATATCCACCCCCACACAGCACCCACGCCTCTTAGCATCCATCCCTATATAGCATCCAGTCCTTGTCAGCAGCCAACCCCTCTCAGCATCTATTCAGTCACAGCACCTAACCCCTCTCAGCACTCACCTCACATAGCACCCATCCCTTTCTCCTTTGCTCCCCTACATACAACCCATCCCCCTTGTGCTTTGCTGTCACTTTGCAGCCCTTAGTCTCTTACCTTCTTCCTTGATAGATATACCCTTTCAACTCTTGGAGCTTTTGTAGAAATCCTCTTTTTTGACAGTGTGGGGCCAAAGAGGTACAGAAGGTGCAGGGGGCACTACAGAAAAAAGTTAAATGCAAAATAAAAAAATTACACAGCACTTGGCCCCCAAATTTATTTTAGCCAACAGACATTCTTGGTGCCAAAACTTTAAAAAGTATAATTGGATAGATGTGTCTGCACCTGTTGTGTTGGTCAAGCTGAATTTCCAGTGGTGGGACTATTCTCATGTGTTTGTGCCTTTTTGCTGTTGGACTTCATTCATTATATTCATTATACTAGTTCTGCATCTAAATATCTGCCTACCACCAAGCTCCCCCCCCCCCCCCCCCCCCAAGTCTTGAAAGGACCATCAGCTCACATACTGGCTTCCCTCAACAACACAGTATGCCCCTGTCTGTATATTTGCAAATATGTATTAGTACTTTGCTATCATATCATAATTAGGATCACCATGGTGGCTATTTAACTTGGACTTTGTCTATTCCATTTGTCGGCTCTAGTTTTTCAAGCCCATTTTGACCATCTTTGCTGACCATCTGATTAAGCTATTAAGCACCAATTTCTAAAATCTTAAACTTGGTATTCTAGGTATGTCTATGGAAAAGTTTTTTTTAATAATTGTAGTTTTTACTTGGTTTCCTTTTTCTTGTTTTTTAATAAAATAATGTTATTTGATCTAGTTGTTTGAATATATTTTGTGCTTGCTATTGTGTTCCCTTGTCCACGGATCCCGACTGCTGCAATGGGTAGAATGTGATTAAGTTAATAATCTCCAGTCTACGCAGCAGCAATTTTCCATCTCTAATCTTTTACCACTAAGCATGTTAGTAAGTTTAAAGCGAAGATTTGAATTGCTAATTTCTGAGCACAATAAGGAATCATCTGATTATAATTTAACCACCTTCATTAATAGTCACAATGCTGACAAATTATATGCTCTGCAATATCAATTTTTCAAAAGATTGCTACAGATTGCAAACTATAGATACAAAGGCAGTGACTGTGGATAACATTGTATACACATTTATTTATTCTTCCTTCTATTTAAAGGCACTTGAGTGAAATATAGATTTTGGGTCCAATTATGGAAAATTGATGCAAAGCCTGTAGTTATGTGAATGTTTTAGGAAAGATGGTTAACACAGTGACTATCAAGACTTATCATATTAAAGGGTATAGACATGTTGGATCTAGTATGTAATTTATTCAATTGAACGTAACATTTTAAATTTCAGTATTCTGGAAGTATTACTATATAGGGTATCCATTAGTTTCCCAGGCTCTAAGGGGTAGAATGACCTATTGTAGATATAACACTTAAGCTATGATTGTTCCTTGGGTACACAGAGCAGCCATCTAACAGGGAGATACAACAAGACTTGAAAGAAGAGTTAGTATGCAAGTGTTAGCTCGCTATATAGAAAGTGTCCAATAATTCTTCTCCTAAGAGAGTTGCTAAAAGCAGTCCTTTCTGAAGGTAGACTATGGGCCATATTTTATTAGCTGCTCACAAATGCCTCAGACTCACAAATTGTTTTTACTTAATAAATGTTTAGATGTATTCCATTGACTCCAGCTCACAAATTCTGACATCAAGGCTGAACTCGTATACCCTGCCTTTCTATGTCTGATTTTAGGGACAATGATCATATGATCTGACAATATTTAAGCAAGCCCATAATTTACTTCTTAGGTACAGCCAATAGTAAATTATATCAGTAAAACATGGAAGTTACATATAATCTGCAATCAGAGGCTAAGAAATAATTAGTGACAATACTGAAATACTCTGGGTGCTTGTATGGAACCTATACTATAACATAGCATGAATGCCTTGATACAGCAATCACTGCAGGAACTATTTGATGATTAATAACTGTTCACTGGTTAATTGAATGTTAATTACCAAACTAGACCATAAACCCACTCACCTTCAGCATTTCAGATGGAATTTATCACAGACATCTCATGATTAGTACTGCAATGTATTCATTGCACTATATATATATATATATATATATATATATATATATATATATATATATATATATATATATATATAACATTTAATTGATAATTGATAATAAAGAAAAATGTTCCAGCCATAAAGTATGTATAGCAATTTGGGGACATAGCACATAACTGACTAGAAATGCTTCTATTTACCAATAATAAAGGACCCCCACACAAAATATTGCATAGTCTTATCATTACTATCTACACTTGCTATGGGCTTCATTGCATGAATACATGTTATTTTAAAGGATGTGCAAATTGCATTTACAATTATTGGCATATAATGAATTTTATGTATAAAAAAAAAGTTATTTAATGTATTACTTTTTATCTGGTAGTAAAATTATGAATTTGTTTTGTGTTTTAAGCATCTTAAGTCATGGCCTTAGTGTCCCAACAACATTGCAAAAAATGCACTAAATATCTGTAAATATTGCTTGTTGACTGAGCAAAGGGCAACCTCTGTTTGCCTGACTGAAAGAATATGGGTCTGTGAACTTACTGTGCTAAAATATTTTATCTAAACTTTAGGTCACTCTCCTCCATGCAAACAGATTTTTCAAATGGCTAAAATATGCTGTTTTTAATACATGCCCCTTTAAGAGAGAGTATAAAACTAACTATAAACTAACCCTGGGTATTAGCTGGACTAATTTTTCTACATTTTGTAACGGCAGATACTTAATTGTAGGCCCTACCGTTTGGAGAAGCTCAATTATATCAGAAAATGGCCACATTTAAACTGTATTGTCAAGATTTGTATATGTCTGAATGCACTATTATAATCTAGCTTGTTAAATTTAGTTTACATTTGATGAAAAATTGATAGGAAATTTAATTAATAAAACATATTTAAAGTATATTTGCTTAATCAATAGTCTGCAGTGCCCTAGGAAGTGATTTCAGTGTTGAGGTTTACCACAATCTGGTATTGCAAATGCTTTTCCCCAGAATAATCACTTAGGATATGGCTGTCTGCCCACAGATGTTATAAAGCGTTCACATCACCCAAACCATTTAAATATTAGGTGCAGTATGACATTTCTAAGATGCTCTTTTGATTGTAGTAGGATGTGTATAAGATGAAAGAGATTATCTTATGTACTAGTCTTGCAATGTTGTAATATTTATTTTTATTTTTTACTGAGTACTCTTATTTCTAGTGTACTATAACAATGTGTCACAAATGATTACACTATTTTAAATTGAAAAGAATGAGTTGTTCGTTAAAGGGACAGTATATTCACAAAATGTGAACATTAAAAAATGGATTTGACAAATAGTAAATACTTTAACTATTATTAATAGAGAATGTATTTATTTAATGATATATGTTTTTATTTTATTATATTTATTTCATTGCATTTCCATTTTTGGGATTTTTATTAGACTTGCTCCTTTGTCTACACCAAAGCCACTCGCTTAAGAGGTTTGTACAGAGAATGGGAATGAGATGGTTTGTTGTTTAGTCATTCAGTCGTGTCCTACTCTCCGTGACCCTATGGACCTACACGCCAGTTACATCTTTCAGTCACTGCTTCATCAAGTTCATGTACATTGCTTCAGTAACCTAATCTATTCCTCTCCACCTCTGTCATCCTGTTCTTCATGTGCCTTCAATCTTTCCAGCATCAGAATCTTCTCTAGGGAGTTATGCCTTCTCGTGATATGGTCAAAATATTTGAGCTTCAGTCTCATAAGCATGCCTTCTAGTGAACAGTTTGTCTTGATTTCCTGAAATACTGATTTATTTGATCTTTTTGCAGTCCAATGGACTTTTAAGTAGTTTTCCCCAACACCCCAATTCAAAAGGGTAAATTCCACAGAGTTCAGCCTTCTTTATGGTCCAAGTCTTGCATCAGTATGTTACTGCCGGGAATACCAAAGTCCTAACCATGCTGACCTTTGTTGATAGTGTAATATAATTTACTTTTTACTAGTTTGTCCAAGCTTGCCATAGCTTTCCTTCCCAGAAGTAAATTATTTTTAATTTCATAACTAAAACAAAAGAGAAAGAACACTGGCTAAACTATTGGGTAATACCCCATAAAGAAAATCATCACCTTCACACCACATTACATTTGAATAAAACATAACTTCTATTTCTAAATGGCCAATAAAAACCCTTTAATATCATGGCTAGTCACCATCTGAGGAGATCTTGGATCCCAGGAAATAAAATCTATAACTGCCTCTACTTCTTCCCCATCTATTTGCCAGGAACTTAGGTTACTGTTTGCCAGGATCTTCGTCTTTTTAACTTTCTTCCTTTACCCTCATCAATAGGTCCTTTAGTTCCTCCTCACATTCAGCCATCAGTGTAGTATCATACGCATATCTGAAGTTGATGGTCGAGGTTGATATTTTTTCCAGCAATATTGATTCCAGCTTTGGATTCATCCAGCCCAGCCTTACGCATGATGTACTCTGCATGTAAGTTGAATAAATAAGGTGACAATATACAACCTTGTCAGACTCTTTTTCCAATCTTGAAGCATTCTGTTGTCCCATGTTCTGTTCTGACCGTGGCTTCTTGGTTCACATACAGTTTCTTAGGGAGGCAAATTAGATGATCTGGTACTCCCATCTCTTTAAGAAGTCTCTTCTTCCTCTGCGGAACCCAGCTTGCACATCTGGTAGTTCCCTGTCCATATATTGTTGGAGTTTGTAGGATCTTAAGTATTACCTTGCTGGCATGTGAAATTAGTGCAATTGTTCAATAATTGGAGCACTCGTTGGCACTGCATTTTTGGGAGATTGGGAGGTAGACTGACCTTTTACAGCCGATTGGCCACTGTTGAGTTTTCCTAATTTGTTGGCAAACAAAAGGTCATCACTACTGTTAACATCCTTCCTATATAAATCACTGCCATCTCTTCTTTATCTTATCTTCTTCTGTTAAGTCCCTACCTTTTTGTCTTTTATCACACCCACTTTGGCATGAAAGGTGCCTTTGAGATCCTAAATTTCCTCGAAGATATCTCTTGACTTACTAATTATGTTATTTTCTCTTTACATCGCTCATTGTAGAATGTCTCTTCTTGTTATCCTCTGGATTTCTGCTCTCAGTTTCACAAATAATTTCTTATCTCTACAAAATTTTGATTTCCTTCCTGGGTTGCTTTCAAAGCCTCATCAGACATTTTTCATTCTTTTGTGAATATTCTCTTTTGCTGTTTCCTGGATAATGTTGCAAACTTCGGTCCAAAGTTCTTCAGGCATTCTATCTTCCATGTCTAGTTTCTTAAATCTATTCTCATATGTCAAAAGCTAGTTCTAGTTGAAAGATTGTAACCATTTTTAACTAATGTTCTCAACAATAAAATGTCACTGAATGTAAGGTATATTGTAGTCACAATACAAGTAGTCAAAAAATGTTGTTGAGATACAGTCTGTTAGTGGCTAGCATATCTCTTACCAATAGAAACATTGTATGCATGAGTTTAGAACAGACCTTTCCAGGCACCACGTTGCTGACTACAAGCAACAATCTGCAATATGCACTGCAATCAAGGTATTTACATCCATGTGAAGATGAAGAGATGGTATCTGATGGTGATGAGTTCTTCTGTAAATACCTTGGTTGCAGTTATCTTGCAGATTATTAATTCAGCTACACATATGCACCCTCCTATATCTCTGCTCTTCTCTCAAAATACTCCCCCAACCTCCCTCTTTGCTCTGCTAATGACCTTCTCCTATTCTGGTCTCTTGTTACCTCATCTCACTTCCGCCTTCAGGATCTTTCATATGTGGCCCCTATTCTTTGGAACCCCTTACCTCACTGCACTAGACTATCCACCTGCCTCAAATGCTTCAAACCCTCACTAAAAATGCATCTGTCTAAAGAAGCTTATCACCTTCAGCCTTAATATCCACAACACATCTACCCCCCTTCTGTACCACACCCATAACCATATACCCTTGCAAGTTTTCTAAAGTTTCTAGGTGTTTTAAAGAAAGTTCTATGTACGTCTAATTTAAGCTCAATGACATAGCCCTCCACTCTGTTGCAATGTATTAAAATTGCTTTTGACTTGTACTTAATCCCTGTATAGCACTACAGACAATCTTGGTGCATTACAAATATATGATGATAATAATATTAATAATAATAATTAAGCACTTGTAAATAACATTATGTTAGATATGCAAACAAACACAAGGTAGCTTATTTTAATATCAAAAACAAGGAAACTACCATATAACTTTAATACATACTGCTCCAAACATATTACATTTAAACCTAGCTGTGTATAATGCTAAGTAGAGAGATGTAAAAATCATATATTTTTAAACAGAACATCAAAGGCAAGAATATTTTTAAAATAGAAACCTCAGTTTTCAAAAAGTTAAGTTGAGTTCTTCTATCATACTAATATCCTTGTTATAGCTTATATAAATAGAACATGATTTGTACTGCAGTGCATGGTAACGTGTTTCTATCTTTTTTAATAAAAAGTCCCAAAAACATAATAGTAAACACAAAGTATACATCTATGTTAAGAAGCTCACTAATTTGCATGAACACCCCGAATAGCCCTGGAGTCGCTTTATGGCTCTCATGTAACAAAAAACGTTCTCTATACACAGTCCATTTTCAAAAATACTTCTTCACCTGGTATTCTTCAGATGCTGCTTTTAGCATTATTCCTCACAAGCAGACGTGTGGGGCACTGGATTGCCCTTCTCTCTAAATACCTCACCCAAGAGACCCTTAATCATAATAATTTTTTTTTTTGTGGTGTTCTGTTTTCTATTAGAAACATACTTCTACCTTTTCTGTACCTTTTCTATAGGGCCCTATACTAATCCCAGCAAAAACAATTATGAGTGCCATAGCAGCACAGAAAATTCTATGTTAATACCCCATCCCTAAAACATTGTGAGAGAACTGCTACGAGTGAAATGCATGACAAAGCAAAATAGATTTTTGCACTGACAAAAAGTACGAGTTACTCCATTACACTTTGACACCAAAACCCTATGCTAATAAGAATTTTGGGATCACTTGCAAACTAGCACAGTGCTCTAACTACGAAAGAATGGAGAAAATATTATGGGCACTTGCAAAGGCTTTTAAGGCTTTTGCTGAGTGACATAGCAGTGTTTAAAGAGACAGTTCACAGTATTTTATTAATTTTTATTATTTTATTTGTAATTATTTTTTATTTGCACACTGATTCTTTTTTTTTATTTTAATGTATTTTTTATTTTTGTAATGTAGGTTTTATTATTTTTTGTAATTTAGCTTTTTTATTTTTTTTAATATAGTGTTTTTTGTAATTAGTGGGGGGTTTTGTATTTAATTAGTGGGGTTTATTTTTTATTTATTAGTAGGTTTATTTTACTTTTTTTTTTTGTAGTGTTAGTTTATTGAGGGGGTAATTTGATTAGTGTGGTATAATGTTTTAGCTTGAGTGTTATGGGGTTTCCATGGCATTTAATGTGTTATTTTTTTAAATGGGGATCTGTATAGACCCCCATGGTTATGTAGATGGGGTGATTGGGAAGGGAAGGGGGTTGATCAGGCAGTGAATGGGGGTAGGGGGTGCCCTGGGATTTGCTCTATGTAAATGGAAGGTGTCCCCAGGTCATGATGTTTTGATTTCCCATTGGCTCCTTGATCAAATTCTCCTCCATAAAACTTGGTTTGGATACCTCTTACACTAAAAACTCTTGCAGACAAAGGGAGGGTTTACCAATGTGAGCTGAGTGTCCTAATGTGGGGGAGCTGAAGATTTACATTGAGGTGTAATTATAGGGGAAAAAGCTACTGCAGCCAACTTAAGGCAATGCGCTAAGTTACAGCACTTGAGTTACATGGAGGCCATAGTCTTTAGGTTGTTTGTCTCAGATTTCCCCATATGCAGGTGCAGCTATTTCTGCAGCAAGATCTTGGTCTCAGTTGTCCCTGCTTCCAGCAGGTTCAGAAAACTTTCAGTCTTTCGCTCAAGAGCTCTAAGTTCGCAACTAGGAAAAAACTGGTGCTTTATAACTAACTAGAATGACTTAGCAGCACAAAGAACTGAACCACCATTGCTATAAAGTAAATAACTCTAGTGCTTATGTGTCATTAACGGCAATGCACCAGCAAGGTGACATTTTCAGTGCCATACATCAGTATCAGCAACTTTTTTTTTCACTGTAATAAAATTGTTATCACTATTCCAATCTTCCTTTACCATTTAATTCTAGTAATAACACTTTCATAAGGGATGTAATGACATTGTTCAAGAAATGGTGTCCTTGCAGGGTCCACTAAGGGTCATCTGGCCAGGCAGGATTGTTATTTTGACAAGGATGCTCTACCGATAGGGCATGGACACGGATTGAGGGCGCCCATGACGAGGCTCGCAAACACCGCCAAAGCATGTAATCCTCGTATCCGCCAATGTGTCCCCCATCATTTACAGTGCTGTACTATGCTTCCTTTAATTTACATTTACCCCTAAAGATCTCCAAGCCTGTACTGGTACAGGCTTGTTTCAAATACCCCGCCACGGCTCCTTAAAGGGACCGCGGCACACTAAAAGCTAACCCTTATGCCACGGGGCTACAGTAAGTATCCATGGCAACTAACATTAACCCCCCCCCCATGCTGCAGGGTCCCCATCGGGACCCCTGTAGGGTCCCAACATCACCCCCTTGCAGTGGGGGGCCCGATTGGGACCCCCGCTGCATTAAGAATTCAAATTTCCCGCCCTGTGCGAGTTCTGAATGTTCCTTAAGGGACCCGCAATAAAAAAAACTATTAACCCCTGCCGCGGGGGTACTATCAGTACCCCCCGGCACCTAAAATTAACCCCATCACTCATGGGGATCAATATAATATAGACCCCCATGAGACTAAAATTAACCCCCTCAGTCCAAAAGGGGTCTATATAGACCCCTATAGGACACTATTAACCCCTAGGTTAACCCTACAAGTGCCATGAGTGTCCTCTAGGGCCCTCATGACAAAGTCTAAGCACTACACTACACTATTAACCCTGACTATACCCTATTAATCCCTTAACCCTAACTATACCCCATTAACCCATACTAAACCCTATTTACCCTGGGCCTATTTAACCCCTTCTAGGCCTATTTAACCAAATCTGCTGCTTTTTAATCCTATCTGGACCTAATAACCCTAACTGGGCCTATCTAACCCTAACTGGGCCTATATAACCCCTTCTAGACCTATTTAACCCTATCTGGACCTAACAACCCTAACTGGGCCAATCTAAACACGTACAGTCCCCTTTCACTATCAGTGCTCTAAATTTCCGATTTTCTCTGAAACGGGTATCAATGTGGTGCAGTTTTCCAAAGCTCTCATCCACAATGTACCAAAATGATGACAAGTTTGACCAAAATTCTCATCCAAAAAATCCTTTTGGCTTGTGGTGTATGAATCCAACTCTAACAAATCAAACAAAAAAGTAATAATATTCATAGCAATGTCTATTATACTTAGCTTCGGCTGTTAATCTCATAGGGCTGAGGGACCCCACCGACTCGATCTGCTCCGCAGAATAGCAGGAGAGAGAGAGATAGAGACTCAGTGCCTGCAGAAATGGTTTCAAGGTTTGAGTCAGCCCAGCAAGGTCCCCATATTTAAAACAAATCATAAACAGGAAGTTCTAGTGGTGATTATTGTGCATTTTTTTTTTAATAAGCGTTTGGTCACCACGAAAGGGAGCTGTCTACAGCCAGACAAGCCACTTTCTTTGATACAGACTTACAAAAGTCTCATGGCTTACATAGCTGCTAATATTGGGCCTCATTCAATTGAGGCCTCGGGAGATGCAAGCGTCTGTAATGGAGCCCGTAAGTTATTTTCCTATTCCATTGTCGCCTTTTTGCAGGCTCCAACCGGGTTATGGGCTCCAGCCTCCAATTTTTTTGCAATTGTTAACATTGCAAGTTACAGACCGTCCAAGCCTTTGATCTTTCACGCCCGTAAGAGTTACAATTGTAAAAATCGCAAATCGCTATTCAATTGCTCAATTTCCCCAAGCCTGCAAATGTTTTCACACCCGTAAATGACAAAAGAAGGAGAAAATCCTACAAGTGCTAGAGAGGACTCGCAAGTGGGTTAAACACCTATTCGTAGCACTGTAAAAGCAAATATTAAATCAATACCGCACTGTAAATGACGGGGAAAGCGATGATAGACATTAGAATTAATTGAACAACAGTCTCAAGCCCGCAAATCGTCAGTCTATAACTTTTATTTTTATCTTTCATTTCGGAGTTAAATCAATATTGGGTATCAGTGAGTTAATACATATTAGGCCACCCATATGTACTAGAACAGTATTGGCATTCTTTTTTTATAATTTTTTATTTTGCGGGTTCGTGAGTCTGATTGCATATTGGACCCCAAACCTAATTGATTGACATGTAACCTCCATGTTTTACTGCCGTAATAATTTCAGTCTCATTTTCTATTGGCTGATTTCTAAATGGGAGGTTACGGGCTTGCCTAATTGATCATGATCCCACTCTGAACTGCTGTGAACCAGTGCATGGTTTACGGTTTGGGCTTTGGGACAGTAACTTGCAGGCTTGAGCAATTGAATAGCATCGCAATCGGAGACCAACGGGAGCCCGCAACACACACGCAGACATACGGCGTAGATCACAGGACTTGCGGCCTCCGAATTGAATGAGGCCCATTATTATTTTGTTACATACTTCCCAAACAGGTGTGGTGCATTAAATGTGATAGCTGTTTTGTACATGTAAAATGTTAGTGTTAATAAATGAAAGATTATTAATAACAAGAACACTTACATACAATCAGTTTATTGCCAGGGGGACATGCAACTAAATGCATCTGACATAATGGTGATGGGGATACTACTAAGCTATTGCAGGGCCTGTAGTCATGTCTGTTTTTCCTCATAGGAGCACATAAAAGCACAGTAAAACATATTGCAGACCTGTGATGTTTTAGTAAATATGTCACACAAATGGCAGTCTAAAAAGCTTTATGAAGGGAAACAACTGAATTAAAATCAGTCTTCTCAAGATAAAGTTGTTACCCAATATATGGTTTTGAGTAAATATATTGAGACTTTGAATAAACAGTCAAAATCGACAGCACATATCTATTTTACATGTTTGTAGTGTCATCTATCCCCTTCTGGATCGCTACCTTGTCGTGGTGAAGGGGCTTGTGTACATCAATGAAGCTGCAAGCTATACCATGTAGGGTCACCCAAGATGAGCAGGTCATAGTGGAGTGTTCAGACAATCCAATGGATAGGGTCATGGAGAGTCGGACACGATTGAACGATACAACAACAACAAGTGTCATACCTTATTCTGGAAGAGAAAAATATTTTCAGCTGTCATTTAAAAACATATTGACATTGACAGGTATTATTGAATCCAAAATATTATCTGATGCTTCTGTAATAAAATCAGGTAACAGATATTAGGTCAATTTGTTTTCCAACAGTGCTCTGTTCCCTGCTTCATCTGCCGCCCTCCTACCTAACAGCAAATGCCCAACAGCAGGTAACTTATGCATGCAATCTCTGCATCGGCTGCTACTCATATGTTAATTACTAGACTTGATTATCATTTTTTTCTCAGACTTACAGCAATCAAAAATCAACTGATTACTGCTAACTTTAGTATGCAGTATTATATTTTTTGTACTTCCTTAGCTAATATAAAAAATATCGCACATGCTCTTTTGCTTTTGTGTTAGAGCATGAAGGCTGTTTACATTTGTACTGTTGAATGTGCAGATGCAGATATAGACACATTTCCTGCAATCATTCTGTAATAAAATGTTAAATGTGCAAGCGTTCCAATGATGATAATAAAACACATACAGAAGCATCTTCTTCAGGGATGTATCTGCAGGACTTGCCCCATCATTAGAAGTTTCTGTTTAAACAGTCACATAAAAAAAAATCTATTTCAAAAGACTGGGGTTGATTTAAGACTCAAATATGACCCTCAAATGTAATGGCAGCATTAAAGCAGTTAATTTAGATTAGCAGTCAGGGGTGATAAAGGAGAAAAATATGTCCAGTTGAAAAACGGCAACAGTCACAGTGACATTTCTTAAACCTTGGTTATTATATATTTTTACCAACTGGGCATGCTTATCTTTGTTGCCATCCTCCCTGCTAATCTTAATTACCGGCTGTTGATAAAGCCATTATCTCAGAGGTGGTTCTTTCAGTAAATTTACACATAAAATAAGTCCTGTCTTACATTTATGAATGTTAAGGCACTTAACCAGTTACAGTTATGATTATTTTTATACCGTATGTACTTTTTCAGTTCCTCAACAAATGGTACAATGTCTGTATCCCTTTAAGAGAGCACTTAACACATAAGTGGAAACAATCATAAATTCTGTTATCTGCCCGCCACGATTTGCACGTTCTGCCTGACACTAATTGTTATGCTCTGATTGGCCGCCATGAGCAGGGTTCTGATTTGTAAGATGACACTACCGATAGCAAATACCTTTTTTATTCCATTTTGATTTCTTTGATACACTGCACTGAATACATTTTTAACTGTATGGTAAATACCATTTTTATTCCATTTTGATTTAAAAAATTACACACTGCACTAAATCCATTTTGAAACTGTAGCAACAAATTAGGCAGCAATGTCACTCTGGGGGTCAATACGCTATGTTCTTTTAATTAATTTTTAGAAATTGGTCATCATCCCTGTTCAACCTTTTCCACCACATAAATTCACATAGATATGATACCAACATGTTTCTATGAGTGCCCCAATGGGTTTTGGTCTTAAATTTTGCCTTTCCCAACATGCATTGCACTGACTTCGTTGGGCACCTGTGTTTGAATTTACAAAGTTCAGTTAATGATTTACCTGTTAATGTAAATAATCCTCATCAGATACATGGTTGTACACTACCCATTTGTCAGATATTATTGTAGGGCCAATCCAAATATACTGTTTAATAAAGGGTATTCAAATATGGCTACTTCTCTTTGGAACAACAATAAGTAACTACTGACGAGATTATCAGCAACATTTTCCAGGAACCCATTGCCCTGGCAATATACGGTCAATGTTATATTTTCTTAGAAAAAAAAATAACTTTCATCTATTTCTACCTCCAGTCCTCGCCCTCCTATAGTCTTCTTGTTTACACCCAGATCATACTCATTTCAAAGTCTAATTTAGAAACTGTAAACCATGTATTGCAACGTAAAGGTGTTTCTTCTCTGCATTTTTGTTTAGGACCTCTCCATCTCTCTCTTCCTGTTAATGCCAATGACATCTCATGACCTGAACAGCAATTTGCACATGTAAAAATCCTTTGTCTAGTAGGAAATGTATGGCCTTTTATTGGTCTTTAACCATTGTCAATAAATCAAGGAAATTAATTTATAGAGATGGGTTATAGGAGCACTATTGAACTGAATCTGATACTGTATATTTTTTTCCTATATATTTGTTAGCAAATATCTTTCGAAACTGTTTAAGTAAAGTGTCAAATTATATACCAGCCAGAACCAGCTTGCGGAGGCCAATTAGAACACAGCACATAGTGACAGGCAAAACGTGCTAATTGTGGCAGGCAGATAACAGGACATGCCCAAGACTGAGCCTTGCAAAGTACAATCCAAATTGAGAGAAACTCTTTAAATAAAGAACATCATTTTGAGTTACTTAGATCATCTTGGTCCAATTTCCACCTTTCTACTTTTCTTTTGTCACTTGCTCTAATTCAAATAATTCTACATCTCCCACTGCTTATGAAATAAAAAATAAAAAAATATAATGAGTCTTACAAAAAGGATTTTTTTATTAGTGTGTGTTTTATCCATTACTGCTCAACAACAAGTCCAGAAATAAGCAGAGTAGGCAGATGCCTAGGGGGTGTTGCCTGAAGATGGTGCCATGTCCATTGTCATGTTAAGGCACTACAATGTGTCAATTGGAAGCTTTTATACAGCTCTATCCAAGAAGTCCTGACAAGTAATAAGAAAGATTTGACTGGTTGAATTCTGCTGTTAATCAAGACACTACAGTTGTGCTGTAATTGTAAAAGTTTTCTTGAGTGCTTCATTCTATACAATTTTTTTTTCATGTGCTTATAACTTTGTGATGGTGTAACTTATCTGTTTAACATGTTTGAATTGTAGGAGGGATTTGGGTAATGGCTTTTTCAATATTTCCATCAACCCAAAATTTAGTTGTGTTTTGTTGATTTTAAGGTAATGAACTTGTATTTTTCCCATAGGAAACTTTGGTTATAATTTCACATTCATTAGCCAACAGCTGCTAGTTAATATTAAAAAAAGACAAAGCCACATTTATTTTCAGCAACTTTAATTAAACAATAAAAATTACTTGTATAAAAATGTACATTATTTAATTTCTGAGAGCGTGCTTTATATAATAATAACTAGCGACTTGCCCGTCAAAAAATGATGGCAATAAGATTGTAAGGCAGGTAATGTTGTTTGTGTGTGAAATTATTTTTTGGGGTGTTTTAAGATCCTTCAGCGCTCATTGCGAGGCTCTTGGTTGTTTGTGTGCTATGAGCAGCGTTGGTGTTTTTTTTTGGTATGGCAATGAATAATTAATAAAATAAGAAATTTATATACTTTACCTATTGTGAAGTAATATATGCAGGAAGCATTGTGTTAAAGAGCTGACAATCTGTTTTCATGTTGCTGCAGCATCAGTGCTGTGCAGCTGCTGTGTAAGCGTCATGAATGTGTGTAGTGTAATAGTGTGCGTGCCCGAGCCAAATCCTTTAGGGTAGGTGTGTACTTCTGGATTGTGTAAGTTAGTGTTCTAAAATGGCGCCTAATGTGTGATATGCGGCTGTGGCTGATTTTGCGTCATTGTTTTTGGATGTCGTCCGACTTTTTCGGAAAATCCGTAGGTGTTTGGTGGTGTTTTGCGTGTTTAGGGTCCTTTAGCCTAATTTTTGCTTTATTCGGCGGACATTTTTTCTCTCCCTTAGGGGATTTTCGGGTGTCTAAACTCCAAAATTTGGACATAAATGGAGGTGTAACTTCACTTGCAGAGGTCCTGGGTGCCCCCCCTTGCTGTGGGTAAGTCCAAAGGGTCCCTGGGTGGTACCAAGTCCAGGTGACAGTTCCCAAGGTGCCGGTGCCATAGCTAGCCCTGTGACAGGTTTTATCAGCTGAAGCTCCTTCAAAGGTCCACAGTCCATTACAGCCTTTCCCAAGGGCCAGTGAGCATAGATGCTCTCATCCAGACTATTTGCTAGGCCTGGGTCCTGCCAACAGTCCTCTGTGCCAGGGTAATCAATACAGTCCAAGGGTACCATTGCCATCCCACCCCCCAAAAACCAGAGCCCATGCACTCTTCTGCCCCACTGCATGGGTAAAACACTTCCCTGGGGCGCCCAGAAAAATAGTCATTCCAAGGGGGATTGTACTGGATGGATCTGGAAGCCGGCACCCAATTTTGTGGCCTGGTATAAAGACTCCAAATCTCTATGTTGTATCTGGATCAGCATGTCACATCCCCCTCTCTCTGGAACCGCCTGGGCACAGAACTCACCTCCTTCTGAGTCCATGGCCACAGTGTTCCCTGGCAGGACCTCACAGCTCTCATTCAGATTTCCCCTTGGGCCATCAGTTTGACAGACATTCTCTGTCTTCTCAACTGCCTTGTGATTAGCAATTGTGCCCCAGCCATTTGGGTATGGCTGGCCCCCTTGGTCTGACACAGTCCCATGGTTATTCTCTGTGTTCGCCCCTGTATCCATGGCTGGTTCCTGGACTGTAGTTATCCACGGGAACCCCATGCTAGGTTCACAATCCATCTCTGGTTCCTTCCGGAACTATCCCAGGCCCTCCATCTGGCCTGCTATTCCTGTCTAAGACTCAGACTCCACTGCTTTTGAGATGTACCCATAATGTATGGTACCATCCTCATCTGTCCCAGTTGTAGCAAACTCATGGCCCTGCCACAATCCCAGGAACACCATCCATTGCTTTAGAAGGGCCATTATTCTGCAGTCCTTTGCCTCTGTCACCTGGTTCTCTTTCTCTCTGTCTTTGTAAGTAGCCATCCTGGCTGCTGGTAAAAATGTTTGAGATATCCCACCGATGCCACCAGCTGTCACACCCGCCAAATTTGGGGGACTACGCTCACCCCAAATCTATCTCTCTTTACGAGTCGCAACTTTTTGTTCAGATCTCGACAACCGCAGACACTTCAGATGACAGCATCATTTCTGAAGAAGCAGGCACCACCAGACCCCTTTTCTTAGGATCTCAGAATCACACACCATGTACCTTTGATTAGTACAAGCCAGACTCCGATACCACCTTTCTTTAGTTTGTCCAAAATCAGACTGCCCACTTCTTTATTGTTACAGAGATATCTAAAAAAAACAGAAAGACGACACAAAACACCAAAGACTTCCTCCTAGTTATAGCCCATCCTCCTAGGCGAATAGCTTGCTACACCCCTCACCCACATGGCTTTCTTGTTCTCATTACACATTTTTTTTCTCCTCTTACAGAGCCATAAAACTAGCTCTCCCCTTCATGACTAAAGCCAGAGCCTTCACACATGGCCGATCACATGGCCATATAAATTCTTTAGAATTATTTAACCCTTTGAATATCCCAGATATTACTGTAAAGCAAGTTGTTAGTACCTTCTGACCACACATATAATAACTGATGAACCCCAAACAGTCCAGTGGGCCCTTCTGTTCATAACATTATATAAATACAATAAATAAAATAACATTTGTTTATCCTAGTTACTTTCTAGTTACAAGGTCTAAATACATTATAGAAAGTATAAAGAAAAGAAAAGAAAAGAAAGACCTTAGTAACCAACAATACATGACATTATAAATGGAAAATGGAAAAAGATGTTGAAGGAATCACAATGTTGTTTATGCTTTATACTAGGTTAAATAAATTAAAGTTTCACTCAGTAGATTGTACGGTTTTGACCTGCAAGTCATGTAATTGACATTAATGATAATAAAAACGATTGAAACAAACAAAAAAAAATGTATTGCCACTTGATGGAAAAAATAGACCTCTCCAGGCAGATTATCAGAGAGCAGACAGACGAAGAGGCCTACTTTGAGTGACTAACATACTCAATAGAACACTCAAGAAATGGGCGTCTTTGATCTACTGAGCAATACCCTAACAAAAATTAGATTTTTGGAAAAATTAAGCAGATATTAGTATATCATTTGCAAATTAAGTTGTTTTGCTTAATAAAAAGGGAAAAAAGAAGTTTAGGCTATAGAAATTATGATTATATAATAAACCTTTAAAGTATGTTTTAAAAAATATATATTTTTCATTTACCACAAAATACTGGGAAAACTTAGTGACTCGAGTATAAGCCGAGGGTGGGAAATGTGCTGCCCCCTGTGCCCCTCTTGTGTCCTCTGTGTCCCACCTTGTGTGCCCCCTGTGCCCCTTTCTTGTGTCCCCCCTCTCTATACCCTGTGTCTCTTCCCCCCTCTCCCTCCCCTGTGTCTCTTCCCCTCCTCTCCCTTCCCAGTGTCTCTTTCCCCCCTCTCCCTTCCCTGTGTCTCTTTCCCCCCTCTCCCTCGTGTCTCTTCCCTCCCCCTCCCTTATCACCCTCTTCAACCCTCATCCTCCCTCCTCATCCTCTCTCCTCATCCTCTCTCCTCATCCTCTCTCCTCAACCCCCTCCTCATCCTCTCTCCTCAACTCCTTTCCTCATCCTCTCTCCTCAACCCCTCTCCTCACCCCCCTCCTCACCCCCTCTCCTCAACCCCCTCCTCAACCTCTCTCCTCAACCCCCTTCCTCAACCCCCCTCCTCATCCCCCCTCCTCAACCCCCTCCTCAACCTCCCTCTTCAACGACCCTCCTCATCCTCAACTCCCCTCCTCAACCCACTCCTCATCCTTAACCCCCCTCATCTTCCTTAACCCCCCTCCTCATCCTCAACCCCCCTCCTCAACCTCCCTCCTCAACCCCCTCCTCATCCTCAACTCCCCTCCTCAACCTCTCTCATCAACTCCCCTTCTCATCCTCTCTCCTCAACCCCCCTCCCCCTCCTCAACCCCCCTCCTCATCCCCTCCTCCTCAACCTCCCTCCTCAACCCCCCTCCTCAACCTCTATCCTCAATCCCCCTCCTCATCCTCAACCCCCTCCTCAATCTCTCTCCTCACCCTCAACCCCTTTCCTCAACCCCCCTCCTCACCTCAACCGCCCTCTTCAACCAACCTTCTCAACCCCCTCCTCATCCTCAACCCCCCTCCTCAACCTCTCTCATCAACCTCTCTCCTCAACCCCCCCTCCTTATGCTCAACCCCCCTCCTCAACCCACCTCCTCATCCTCAACCCCCCTCCTCACTTTACCTCTCTAATCACCTCCCCCTCTCCCTTTCCCCCCACTTACCTTCCATCAGCAGCTGCTCCTCCGCTCCTCCGCGCTCCTTCACGGCTGCGTCCGGACCAGGGCAATGCTAATGACGTGACACGCATGTGACATCACCTCATTAGAGGAGGAGCAGCTGCTGATGGGAGGTAAGTGAGGGGAAAGGGAGACGTAATTAGAGGGGTAAAGTGAGGAGGGGGGTTGAGGATGAGGAGGGGGGTTGAGGAGGGGGGTTGAGAATGGGGGGGTTGAGGATGAGGATGGGGGGTTGAGGATGAGAATGGGGGGTTGAGGATGAGGAGGATGATAAGGGAGGGGGAGGGAAAGAGCCACGGGGTGGAGAGACACGGGAGGTAAAGAGAGACACGGTGGTGGAGAGACATGGGGGGAAAGAGAGACACGGGGGTGGAGAGATACGGGGGGGAAAGAGAGCCACGGGGTGGAGAGACACGGGAGGGAAAGAGAGCCACAGGGGTGGAGAGACGCGGGGGGGGGGGAAGAGAGACACGGGCGTGGAGAGACACAGGGGGAAAGAGAGACATGGGGGTGGAGAGACACGGGGGGAAAGAGAGACACGGAGGAAAGAGAGACACAGGGTGGAGAGACACGGGTGACTCGAGTATAAGCCGAGGGGGACCTTTTTAGCCAGAAAAAAGGGCTGCTGAAAAGCTTGGCTTATACTCGAGTATATACAGTAATTAAATAAATTACATATCAGCAGGGGTGGCTGGTGCATAGGGGCAAATGGGCAGGCATCCCCCAAAAATTATCATTTACTTAAATATTGTATTTTAAATGTATATAGATAGTACAATTTAATTATATGGGGGAAGAGACACAGAGTGGTGGGGGAAGGAAACACACAGGAGGGAGGGGGAAGAGACACATAGGAGGGGGAGAGGGGGGAAGAGACACAGAGGGGGGAGATGGGGGAAGGAAACACAAGGGAGGTAGGGGGAAGAGACACAGAGGAGAGGGGGGAGGGGTCGAAGAGATACAGAGGAGGGAGGAAGAGACACAGAGAGGGGGAGAAGAGAAACAGAGGAGGGGGAAGAGACACAGAGGAGGGGGGACGAAACACAGAGGAAGGGGGGAGAGGCTCGCCATGAGTGTGGCACGTTATGAGCGCCAAAGGCTCATCGCAAGGCCAGTAAAGTAGAGGGGGGGAGAGGTAGAGTGGGGAAGAGGCTCGCAGTGGTACCGCTCGGTGTAGTGACGGTTTTTAAGGTCCGGTTGGTGCCTATATGGTCCCATTTGGTGTAATGTGGGTTCTTAAGGTCCGGTTTGGACCTATATGGTCCCGTTTGGTGTAATGTGGGTTTTAAAGGTCCGGTTGGGGCCTATATAGTTCCGTTTGGTGAAATGTGGGTCTTTAAGGTCCGGTTTGGGCCTATATAGTCCCGCTTGGTATTTTAAGGTTTTAAAGGTCCGGTTGGAGCCTATATAGTCCCGCTTGGTGTAATGTGGATTTTTAAGGTCCGATTGGGGCCTGTATGGTCCCGCTTGGTGTAATGTGGGTTTTTAAGGTTCGGTTGGGGCCTATATGGTTCTGCTTGGTGTAATGTGGGTTTTTATGATCAGGTTGGGGACTTTATAGTCCCGCTTGGTATTTTAAGGTTTTAAAGGTACGGTTGGGGCCTATATGATCCCGCTTGGTGTAATGTGAGTTTTTAAGGTCCGGTTGGAGCCTATATGGTCAAGCTTGGTGTAATGTGGGTTTTTAAGGTTCGATGGGGCCTATATGGTCCCGCTTGGTGTAATGTGAGTTTTTAAGGTCCGATTAGGGCATATATGGTCCTGTTTGGTGTAATGGGAAATTTTGAAACCGGATTAGTCCTATATAGTCCCGCTTGGTATTTTAATGTTTTAAAGGTCCGGTTGGGGCCTATATGGTCCCGCTTGGTGTAACGTGGGTTTTTAAGGTCCGGCTGGGGCCTATATGGTGATACTTGGTGTAAAGTGGGTTTTTAAGGTCTGGCTGGGGCCTATATGTTCCCGCTTGGTGTAATGTGGGATTTAAAGTCCAGTTGGGGCCTATATGGTCCCGCTCTGTGTAATGTGGGTTTTTAAGGTCCGGTTGGGGCCTATATGGTCATACTTGGTATAATGTGGGCTTTTAAGGTCCGGTTGGGGCCTATATGGTCATACTTGGTGTAATGTGGGTTTTTAAGGTAGGGTTGGGGCCTATATGTTCCCGCTTGGTGTAATGTGGGATTTAAGGTCCGGTTGGGGCCTATATAGTCCCGCTTGGTATTTTAAGGTTTTAAGGGTACGTTTGGGGCCTATAGAAATTATGATTTATAATAAACCTTTAAAGTATGTTTTAAAAAATATATATTTTTCATTTACCACTAAATACTGGGAAAACTTAGTGACTCGAGTATAAGCCGAGGGTGGGAAATGTGCTTCCCCCTGTGTCCCTCTTGTGTCCTCTGTGTCCCACCTTGTGTGCCCCCTGTGCCCCTTTCTTGTGTCCCCCCTCTCTATCCCCTGTGTCTCTTCCCCCCTCTCCCTCCCCTGTGTCTCTTCCCCTCCTCTCCCTTCCCTGTGTCTCTTCCCCCCTCTCCCTTCCCTATGTCTCTTCCCCCCTCTCCCTCGTGTCTCTTCCCTCCCCCTCCCTTATCACCCTCTTCAACCCTCATCCTCCCTCCTCATCCTCTCTCCTCATCCTCTCTCTTCATCCTCTCTCCTCAACCCCCTCCTCATCCTCTCTCCTCAACTCCTCTCCTCATCCTCTCTCCTCAACCTCTCTCCTCAACCCCCTTCCTCAACCCCCCTCCTCATCCCCCCTCCTCAACCCCCTCCTCAACCTCCCTCTTCAACGCCCCTCCTTATCCTCAACTCCCCTCCTCAACCCCTCTCCTCAACCCACTCCTCATCCTCAACCCCCTCCTCTTCCTTAACCCCCTCCTCATCCTCAACCCCCCTCCTCAACCTCCCTCCTCAACCCCCTCCTCATCCTCAACTCCCCTCCTCAACCTCTCTCATCAACTCCCCTTCTCATCCTCTCTCCTCAACCCCCCTCCCCCTCCTCAACCCCCCTCCTCATCCCCCTCCTCATCCCCCCTTCTCAACCTCCCTCCTCAACCCCCCTCCTCAACCTCTATCCTCAACCCCCCTCCTCATCCTCAACCCTCTCCTCAATCTCTCTCCTCATCCTCAACCCCTTTCCTCAACCCCCCTCCTCACCTCAACCGCCCTCCTCAACCAACCTTCTCAACCCCCTCCTCATCCTCAACCCCCCCTCCTCAACCTCTCTCATCAACCTCTCTGCTCAACCCCCCTCCTCAACCCCCCCTCCTTATGCTCAACCCCCCTCCTCAACCCACCTCCTCATTCTCAACCCCCCTCCTCACTTTACCCCTCTAATCACCTCCCCCTCTCCCTTTCCCCCCACTTACCTTCCATCAGCAGCTGCTCCTTCGCTCTTCTGCGCTCCTTTACGGCTGCGTCCGGACCAGGGCAATGCTAATGACGTGACACGCATGTGACATCACCTCATTAGCATATGCCGGGTCACGACCCAGAGGAGGAGCAGCTGCTGATGGGAGGTAAGTGAGGGGAAAGGGAGACGTAATTAGAGGGGTAAAGTGAGGAGGGGGGTTGAGGATGAGGAGGGGGGTTGAGGAGGGGGGTTGAGAATGGGGGGGTTGAGGATGGGGGTTGAGGATGAGGATGGGGGGTTGAGGATGAGGAGGATGATAAGGGAGGGGGAGGGAAAGAGCCACGGGGTGGAGAGACACGGGAGGTAAAGAGAGACACGGTGGTGGAGAGACATGGGGGGAAAGAGAGACACGGGGGTGGAGAGATATGGGGGGGAAAGAGAGCCACGGGGTGGAGAGACACGGGAGGGAAAGAGAGCCACAGGGGTGGAGAGACGCGGGGGGAAAAGAGAGACACGGGCGTGGAGAGACACAGGGGGAAAGAGAGACATGGGGGTGGAGAGACACGGGGGGAAAGAGAGACACGGGGGAAAGAGAGACACGGGGTGGAGAGACACGGTTGACTCGAGTATAAGCCGAGGGGGACCTTTTCAGCCAGAAAAAAGGGCTGCTGAAAAGCTTGGCTTATACTTGAGTATATACGGTAATTAAATAAATTACATATCAGCAGGGGTGGCTGGTGCATAGGTGAAAATGGGCAGGCATCCCCCAAAAATGATCATTTACTTAAATATTGTATTTTAAATGTATATAGATAGTACAATTTAATTATATGGGGGAAGAGACACAGAGTGGTGGGGGAAGGAAACACACAGGAGGGAGGGGGAAGAGACACATAGGAGGGGGAGAGGGGGGAAGAGACACAGAGGGGGGAGATGGGGGAAGGAAACACAAGGGAGGTAGGGGGAAGAGACACAGAGGAGAGGGGGGAGGGGTCGAAGAGACACAGAGGAGGGAGGAAGAGACACAGAGAGGGGGAGAAGAGAAACAGAGGAGGGGGAAGAGACACAGAGGAGGGGGGACGAAACACAGAGGAAGGGGGGAGAGGCTCGCCATGAGTGTGGCACGTTATGAGCGCCAAAGGCTCATCGCAAGGCCAGTAAAGTAGAGGGGGGGAGAGGTAGAGTGGGGAAGAGGCTCGCAATGGTACCGCTCGGTGTAGTGACGGTTTTTAAGGTCCGGTTGGTGCCTATATGGTCCCATTTGGTGTAATGTGGGTTCTTAAGGTCCGGTTTGGACCTATATGGTCCCGTTTGGTGTAATGTGGGTTTTAAAGGTCCGGTTGGGGCCTATATAGTCCCGTTTGGTGAAATGTGGGTCTTTAAGATCCGGTTTGGGCCTATATAGTCCCGCTTGGTATTTTAAGGTTTTAAAGGTCCGGTTGGAGCCTATATAGTCCCGCTTGGTGTAATGTGGATTTTTAAGGTCCGATTGGGGCCTATATGGTCCCGCTTGGTGTAATGTGGGTTTTTAAGGTTCGGTTGGGGCCTATATGGTTCCGCTTGGTGTAATGTGGATTTTTAAGGTCCGATTGGGGCCTATATGGTCCCGCTTGGTGTAATGTGGGTTTTTAAGGTTCGGTTGGGGCCTATATGGTTCCGCTTGGTGTAATGTGGGTTTTTATGATCAGGTTGGGGACTTTATAGTCCCGCTTGGTATTTTAAGGTTTTAAAGGTACGGTTGGGGCCTATATGATCCCGCTTGGTGTAATGTGAGTTTTTAAGGTCCGGTTGGAGCCTATATGGTCACGCTTGGTGTAATGTGGGTTTTTGAGGTTCGATGGGGCCTATATGGTCCCGCTTGGTGTAATGTGGGTTTTTAAGGTCCGATTAGGGCCTATATGGTCCTGTTTGGTGTAATGGGAAATTTTGAAACCCGGTTTAGTCCTATATAGTCCCGCTTGGTATTTTAATGTTTTAAAGGTCCGGTTGGGGCCTATATGGTCCCGCTTGGTGTAACGTGGGTTTTTAAGGTCCGGCTGGGGCCTATATGGTGATACTTGGTGTAATGTGGGTTTTTAAGGTCTGGCTGGGGCCTATATGTTCCCGCTTGGTGTAATGTGGGATTTAAAGTCCAGTTGGGGCCTATATGGTCCCGCTCTGTGTAATGTGGGTTTTTAAGGTCCGGTTGGGGCCTATATGGTCATACTTGGTGTAATGTGGGCTTTTAAGGTCCGGTTGGGGCCTATATGGTCATACTTGGTGTAATGTGGGTTTTTAAGGTAGGGTTGGGGCCTATATGTTCCCGCTTGGTGTAATGTGGGATTTAAGGTTCGGTTGGGGCCTATATAGTCCCGCTTGGTATTTTAAGGTTTTAAGGGTACGTTTGGGGCCTATATGGTCCCGCTCTGTGTAATGTGGGTTTTTAAGGTCCGGTTGGGGCCTATATAGTCCCGCTTGGTATTTTAAGATTTTAAAGGTACAGTTGGGGCCTATATGGCCCCCCTTGGTGTAATGTGGGTTTTTAAAGCCCGGTTGGGGCCTATATAGTCCCACTTGGTGTAATGTGGGTTTTTAAGGTCTGGTTGGGCCCTATTTAATCCTGCTTGGAATTGTATGTTTTTTTAGGTACAGTTTGGTCCAATATAGTCCGGATTGGTGTAATGTGGGTTTTTAAGGTCCGGTTGAGGCTTATATAGTCCCGCTTTGTATAATATGTTTTTTTTAGGTATGGTTGGGGCCTCGTCTCGCTTGGTTTCATAAGTGTTTTTAAGTACAGTTGGGGTCTTGCACTCTCTGATTTGTTTGCTTGTTTTATATCACGCCCAGGTCCAGACACCCTGTGGCTGTGAACTGTATGCAACTATATTAACTATACTTAATGTATTTTTCACCAATAGATATAGCTATATAGACAGACAGACAGATAGAGATACATAGATACATACTCTGGTAATTATGGTCATTGGCATACAAATGGGTAAATAATTATTTACACACAAACACTATTATTTATATATACACATTTCATGACATGTACATAGTTTACCTACAGCACATTTTCATGTATAATTAATACAAACTTTAATATTAAAATTCATATGTGTGTATAGGCGGTGAGGGTTCTAGGGGCACCACAAGTGTAAATCCCGCACCTACCAATTATAAGTTAGATGCTTTTAGTGAAATGCTTTTAAACTAAGGCAGATATTTCTTTCTTTATCTTTATCTTTTTCTTTTCTTTTCTTTTTTTATATTAATAAAAATTGTTAAAATGTGCTGTGATAGTATTTATTGTTTACTATTACACATTTTTACTGAATTAAATAAGAAAGAAAGCACTCTCTCAGCATAATTCCTGAGTCACATCATATCCATACAAAGATGTGTCTGACACATGTAAGCAACCACAGAGCAAACGGCATTTAATGGAGCAAACTGATATATTATTTGCATTATTATTAGCACTTCATGATTCCTCACCACCTTTATGTAATATACATACATTTTAAATCACATGCTAGCACACTGCAGAGCTGAAGCCGCTAAATATTTGTGTTGTAACTCAGAGCATGTCTCCATTTTCTGCTTGCCTAGATATGTAATGCTGAAGGTAATGGGCTCTGCAGTGCTGAATGCCCCCTGGCTATGTACAACTGATTTCATATAGTACATTATGTCTAGTAACTAAGAAGACTGTACAACAAACTTTAATTTAATCATCTGTTTTTCCAGTTTCCTTGAAAGGGTTTTTTAATGTGAGTTTAGACATTTGCATGCCTATCCGGTTAAGTGTTGACAGATTGATAGGTTTTATTATCTATATTGTATACTGAAGGAGGAAGTGAAAAATGGAAATCCCTGACCCCTGAAAATGTGTAATGCTTTTCTTCAGTAGTGCATTAAAGCAAAATAAAGTACTTTTGCCAGAAGCAATGAAAAAAATTAGACAAAAATTCCAGCTGAATGCGTTTTTCCTTATCTTTTTTTATATTTAGTCCTTTTTCCCTGAACCACAAAATCTAACAATTTATTGTAATTAACTCCTTCCATGAAAAATGCCAGTTGCATTTTTTTAATTATAAGAATTTTACATTCTATTTAGAGTGATAAAGTACTTGAGCAAAAATATATTATCCTGGAGTGTATCTCTGGTATTTCAAGAGTTAATATATCAGTATTTATGGCAGCCACATGGCATGACATTAAAGGAACAGCTGGCTCAGACTGGCTAGTGTCAGCCTTCATGATTAAAGGAAACCCTGGCTGATACCGTTCATTTAGTCTTTAGGTGTTCTTGCCAACTGTCTCTCATTTGGAAGCAGTGTGCAGAATCGCACCTCTGTTACAGGAGCCAGACGCACACCTGAATTTCACAACATTATGGGGAAGATGTATGAGAAAATTGTTTGTCAAATAATTCTAAACCAAGTATGATAGATACATATACTTAAGTTACTTTGGGATAGAGTTTTTTTTCATGAGAAAACTATTGTTAATGTACCCAAAGCAATGTGATCTAGTTTCTGTTTGTTTATTATTACCATCATATATATATAATTGTCATACTGCGAGTTGTTGTCACACTTTGCGGGCCTCACAAAGCGAAGGACACAGGTGCAGGCCTCTCGATGAGCATCGAAGGCCCGCACGACTTTGCTGCAATCATTGCAGAGATGCAAATGAGCGCCACAGGCACTCATCGCAAGACCAGCAGGATTTACCAAAGGCGCTCGTTGCAGGGGTGGAGATGAGCGCCGCAGGATCTCATCGCGAGACCCGCGGGACTTAGCTGTAATGAGCTCCTTCAGCGCTCATTGCAGAGGTGATGAGCGCCACTGGTGCTCATGTAAGGCCCACGGGACTTAGCCGTAGGCGCTCATTGCGAGGCACTCGGTATCCTGAGGCACGCAATACTTTAAGGCATGCAATAATTTACGACTTTAACAGCCGAGCGCCTAAGTCCAAAGAACCACAACAAATGAAAAATTTACTAAAAAAAATATTTATGCACTCACACACAGCAGGGGGAGAGCCTTGGAGTGAGGTGGCAAGCTAATTGGAGTCATATTTTTAGTCACTCAAAAATTGCAGAAGCGAAAAAAAAAATGGAGGCTGAAAAAACTTAACAGGATGAAAACGAGTCCGAAGGCAGTAAAAAGGAGCCCCAAGCCACTAACACTTAACCCAAGTCAGTAAAACTCATTGCGAGGCCCATAAACTACACGGTGGGGAGAGGCTTGCCATGAACGACGAAGGTGATTATTGCAAAGCAGGGAAGTTGCTGATTGGAAAAAAACAGCAATGGTGCCAAAGGTGCTCATCGCGAGGCATGCAAAGTACAAAGGGGGGAGGCTCGCGTTGAGTGCCGAAGGTGCTCAGAGGGGCCATAGCCTCGCATTGTGAGGCAAACAGCATTGCCTGGCTTAAAATGTTAGTGCCGTCATTTTTGACGGGCAAGTCACTAGTTTATTTATAAAAGTCAAACATATTCCATAGCACCAACTATAGGAGTAAAAAGAGAATAATACACAGTTATACAAAAGTTGAAGGCCCTGCTCTCCTGAGAGCAAAGCAATAGGCATAGCAGATATGAGCGACAAAAGGAAAGGAATTGCTTTTTGGTGGTCGAATCATGTTTAGTGGACATTTTGAAGACTGTTAGTTGTAAGTTTGTTAGGATAAACCAGTTTTTTTTAGAGTGTTTAAAGGGAGTGCCACAAGGCAATTATGGGGGAATTATATCATCAATCTGATATAAAATGTACTAAATATTGTATATATTTCTCATTTACTATGAAAGTGTATTTAATGGATATTTTAAAGATAATATTTTAAATCATATTTAGTATTTTATCATTTTTGTATTTCATCTTTTGCTCTCTGAAAATGTTGTTATTCTTTATTTGTATAGCACCAGTATATTTGGTAGTGCTGGGAGGACAGTAAGTCCACTGGAGTTACAGTACAAAAAATACCAATACCTTAGCAGCTGATGATCCTGCCCTTGAGCAAGCAATCAGGCTTTATACTTCTTTTGAACAAAATGCTATCCCAGATAGAGAAAAAAAAGTTTATGACTGTATTCCTGTTCTTATTTTATGTATGAAAATGAAAGTCAATCTATGAAAGGTTCATAAGTTTTTCTATACAAGACTGCTTAGTGTAGCATAGCTTACTTAAGCATTTCATTTTATGATCATTCTTATTGGGGAAAAGTAGATATTTTACCCCCTATCAAATGCAAACAGATATAATCAAGTCTCCAATAAAGTGCTGTGCTAGTTATGAAAAGCATTATTAGGCTGTTTTATGGGAGCTTTCACCCACTTGTGAAAATTTTTATAGAGTTTAGTAAAAAAAACTTTTTAGTAGCAAGTAGCTGTTTACTTCCCATTTATTTTGTTGTGGATAATGTATGACTCTTTTTATATCTACTATCGGGTGAGTATTTGAATGCTGAATATGTCCTAAATAATATTTGTTGTATTGTGACAACTTGCATTAGTGTGAGTGGTTCTGTATGCTTATTTGTAGCACATTTTGTTTTATAAGTGTGTGGTGAGATCTTACTACATAATTACATTGGGTTTTACCTGCTCTTTATGTGTTTGAACTAAGTATTGTGTCACTGCTGAGCATATCAAACTAGCCAATTAGTATGTGTGAGCTGTACATTAGCATAATAATGCAACAAAAAAAAATTGGCATTAACAAGATCTTCAACTGTGAGTTTTCATTTAAAAGTCTGAATACAGATAGCCATTAAATATTATGATTGTATTTAAAACCTGACTTGATTTGATTTTCGTTTCAAATTCTTGGATAGGTTTAAAGTTTTGTGACCATTTTCCTAATATAATTCATTTATAGAGCTTTAATTACAATTTAGCAGTTTAACCTACTATACTCATTAGCCTTTTCTCTTACAGCATTCTGTATAATTTCAAAAATAACTTTTGTCACATGTAAATGGACTTTGTAAGGGTTTGTACTTTAAGGTGATTAGACACCCCCCTTTAGAAAGGAAATTACACACTGCAGAACTGCACTGTCATTGTTAGGTAAAAACCAGCACATGTCAATATTAGGTTCCATGGGTCTAGACTGTCAACAGGTGGAAATGCAGCACAACCACAGGCAGCAGGGTACAGTAAATGAGTCCTGACAGATGGCACAGGCATAGCATAATTTCATGGTAATATTGCAAGCCAGACAGTGCAAGGCAGGTATCACAGGTAACCAGGTGATCCAGGTAGTACCAAAATACTGGTAGCTAGACGGCACAGAAGAACAGGGAACACAGAGAGCCAAGTGAACCAGATAGTTCAGCAACACTGGAACCCAAACAAATTGCTTGGGCCTATTCGGTCTCAGTTAAGGTACTCTCTTGATTATTCAGGTGGGCTGGAAGGGTTGGGTACTTTGTAGGTATATTGTGTATATAGGTTTTTGCATATATAGACAAACAAATTCCCCACAGTATATCCTGGGACAGTAGATCTCTTTTTTTTAACAGCATATCTCTTCTGGACAAAAGTCAATAATTTTTTCATGGAAACATGGACTTTCTAACGAAACCAGACCTTCAATTTTCCTTACTATACTCCATATTTTCCATAGCCTGACACTCTAATGCAGTGAAAGCATAAATACTAAGTCTTGGAGGTGTAGTTCCTGACAATAATTCAACCGCGCAGTCATAGGCATAGAGAGTGTATTCCCAAACCTCTCCTCATGCACCCCCAGACAGGCCATGGTTTTGTTTTAACATTGTGTGAACACAGGAGGAGCAATTAGAGTCTGTTGAATGCTAATTGTGCCTCCTGTGTTCACATGGTGTTAAAACTAAACCATGGACTGTCTGTTGGGTCTTTAGGAGAGGTTTTGGAACCACTGGTCTACCAGAAATGTTTTTTAATTTTTTCCTTGTCAGAAAATCTAGGTATTCAAAGTCTAAACAGAGCCCCATGAGCACTTAATTAACCCTATAACTCATGGGGCTCTATACAGAGCCCCATGATCACTTAATTAACCCTGTCACTCATGGGGCTCTATACAGACCCTGATGGGCCCTTAATTAATTCAATAACTCATGGGGCTCTATACAAAGCCCCATGAGACTATAATTAACCCAATCAGTCCCATAAGGGTCTATGAAGACCCTCATAGGACAATTAGAAGCCTATTATTAACCTCATGAGTGCCATGAGGGTCCTCCAGGACCCTCATGACACTAAGTACAAACACTACACTACACTATTCCCCCCAATCAAACACTAAATCTAATCTAACACCCCTCTACTCTAACCTATTAACCCCTACCTACCTAACACTACCTACCTAACCCCCTATTAACCCCCCACACTTTAATTAACCCTGTCACTCATGGAGGTCAATGCAGATTCCCATAAGCCCTTAATTAACCCTGTCACTACACTATTCCCCCCAATCAAACACTAAATCTAATCTAACACCCCTCTACCCTAACCTATTAACCCCTACCTACCTAACACTACCTACCTAACCCCCTATTAACCCCCCACCCTATTAATTACACAAAATAAAAAACGCCTAGGTTACCAAAAATAAAAAAAGGAACATACAAAAAAATAAACCTAAGGTACATAAAAAAGGACATTACAAACCCCCCCTCACTACAAAAAACAAAACAAAAAAAAACATTACAAACCCCCCTGCCACTAAATAAAATTAAAAAAATAATTACACACCTGCAAAGAAAAAGGCATACACAAAATTTCAAAACATAACAGTAATAAATACATTATAAATATACCCCTAACTACAATACATTTCCCCCTATCTAGACATGACCCCCTATCAATACTTAACCTCCTATAAAAACATCACCCCCTATCTATACATTACCCCCTAAATCTAAGCTAAAATAGAATAAATAAAGCCACTTGCCTTTGCAGATGTCCCTTCTAATCGCACCCCCTAGGAAAAAAAGAAACTTCAGATTAGTAAAAAGTTAAACATTACATATAATAAATAAATAGTACAAATACAGTATTAAACTTACCTTTCCAGCATGTACCCATCCATCTTTTTCTGTTCTCTGGTACGGCCCCTGGAAAAAAGATACATAACATTAAGCACACCTTAACACAAAAAATAAATAAACAAAAAACATTATAAATTGAAAACTTACCTGTCCTCGATGTCCCCGGCCTTCTCCTCTTCTGCCACAGCTGGGCTCTGTATAGAGACCCATGAGTTATAGGGTTAATTAAGTGCTCATAGGGCTCTGTATAGAGCCCCATGAGTTATATGGTTAATTAAATGCTCATGTGGCTCAGTTTAGAGCCCCATGAGTGATGGGGTTAATTTTAGATGCCTGGGGGGTATTATAGTACCCCCCGCGGCAGGGGTTAATATTTTTTAGCGCGCGTCCTTTCAGGACCTTTACAATCTTTTAAGGACCTGCGAGGCAGGTCTTTTTAATTTTTAAATGAAGCAGGGTCACGATCGATGCCGATAGGGGACCCCCGCTGCAAAGGGGTTAATATTGCAGATCAGAGGAGATCTAAAAAGGTTGAACTTGATGGACTAAAGTCTTTTTTCAACCTAAATTACTATGTAACTATGTAAAAATGAAATAGCTTGTTAGTAATTCCCAATTTAATTCCCAACCAACTTGATTCATCCACAGAAAAACAATCTATATCCAGTATATTGATGACCTATTTATCAAAGTTTATGAAAAAATCTATTCAGAGTAGAGCAGGTGGTCACAAACCTAGAAAAATTGTGTAAAATGAATGCCATTATAAATAGAAGAAAACATGCAAAGCATAGATCATGCAGCATTGTTGGGAAAAAAGGTAGCAGATGTCGAAGGCACACTAAAAGCATAATATTCTGGATCAAATAAAATAAATTTTTCATCCTAAATTGTTACAAAATGAAATTAGGGAAAATAGCTATAAATATGAATGCACA
This sequence comes from Discoglossus pictus, assembly GCA_027410445.1. Taxonomy (NCBI): domain Eukaryota; kingdom Metazoa; phylum Chordata; class Amphibia; order Anura; family Alytidae; genus Discoglossus; species Discoglossus pictus. Next base: position 132,568,016 of record CM050163.1, on the reverse strand, counting down.
CATTTTTGAATGCCCATATAGGGTAATATCATAAATAACCTTTGAGTTAACACTTTAACTATCCTGTGTTTTAATGGACCTTAAAGAGACAAAGAAAAGTATCATCTTTGGTATCATTAGAAATGCCCAAACAAGTACTTTTTCAGTTGGATTGTATGGGTGAGTAATGAATTTAGAAGGCTGAATTTTCTATTTTATGTCCATTAAGTAGCCTCATTGAGACCCTGTTCCTCTGTATGTTGTCTAGTAATGTGAAATGTTGTTTCTTCCTGGAAGTTGCAGCACTTACAGGCAGAGATAGTGTGTTCTAAGTTGCTTAAATCACTACAAGCACGTGTTACCTCTGCAACCTTAAATGGACTGATATGGTTTATCAGTAACAGATAAAATGCAAAATCAGGGAGGATCAATAAGACTTATTGATAGGCAAGAAATAACAAATCTAATGTAAGTTTTAGACTAGTAATTTATGTCTAATAACATTCAGTAGTAGAAGCACATGTTATTAAATGGCATATGGCATTTTCTTTGATAAAGTTATTTAAAATTGAATAATTTAATATATTTTCTGTTTTTGTTATTAGTAGTTTCTGAATACTCCATGTACTACTAATAGTTTCAGAAATATGCACTACAGCATAGTATCAGAAACACAAGCAGCGGTGACTGTTGGTATATATATTTGACAAATAATGCAATACATTCCTTGTTATACCATTTCTGTCATGATTTGTTCCTGCGGATCTTATGAAACTGAGTTATGTTTTAGGATGCAAATAGTATGTCGAATTTGCACATGGTTTAACCTAGGTAAACTGTTATGCTATGTATGCTAGGTGATTTGCACATATTAAATAAACAGCACATTTCCCACCATGAAAATGAGGCCCTGAAAGACAGCTAAACATTAACTCATTGCTGGAAGTATGATAGCCATGGGAGACTTAATAAGCAAAAATAGAATGTTTGTGATAAACTTTCTGCTGTTTGGTACATGAAAATATAATGCACTATTACAATTCTGATGGATACATATTTTGCCCAAATTAACAGCCATAATCATTCAATGCCAAAGTAGGGAACCAAATGAAATACATATTTTGTTATATTAAAAATGTACCTTAAAGCAATGTTTTATTTTGTTACTGATGGGAACTGCAGTGTTTGTATTCAATATGCTCAATTTATTACACACATATGGTGGCATTACCTATTAGGCAAACTAGGCAGCAGCCTAGGGGTGCCTCCCTGTGTGGGGAGCCAATTTTTTGGCTTAAAATACCCTAACAATTAGTTTCTGGCTTAAAAAAATATTATACTACAGTTTACAGACTAGAACTATAATTACAAAAGGAAACAGAAGTGACTATGAGAGAGCTATAGCAGCTTGGAACTAGTGAGCTTGAGCGGATATTTCTTAAAGGTAGATACATAGATAGATAAATAGATAGATATATAGATAGATAGATAGATAGATAGATAGAAATATAGATAGATACAGATAGATACATATTACTGGAGTTTATCATCCACATGCGATGCAATGTAATTGTATGTGTGTTATTGTGTATGCATACATTAGTGTTAGGATTCTATAATATTCTTGTATATTTTGTATGAGGGGACTTTCAATAAATCTGAAATGTTGGGGGGCTGTGTAAGTAAACTGTATAATATTAACCTGTATAATTAATATCTGTGTGTAAGCTCTTTATATCTCTGCTGTGTATATTTGCGTCAATTCCTACCTTGGGCCGGGGTAAAATTATATATTTATTATTATTCCTCATGTTTTCTGGTGCTACCTTGGGCAAAGTGTCTCTGTAAGTTATTGTTAAGAGTTGGCAACTATTTGTTTTACACAACACTGTTTTATTATACACATTGGATTATTGGAGCCTGGCTCGCAGGCAATGGGCGCCTTTGTCGATCATAGTCTAAGAGCTGCGAGTTGATGGCTCGCCTCGCTACGCTAAGTCGTACACACCACGCAAAGCGTGACAACATCTCATAGTTTGACAACTATCATATGTGATAACAATTTCTGTTTTTATTGTACAGTGGTCCTTTAACTCATAATTACTCAGTTTTGATTTGTGTGATACAAGCGATCATTATATGTGTTTGTGTAACATATGCTCACTACCCTCCATTAGAAAGACATAAATAGCACAGCCCAATACCAAATGCATTTAGGAAACAAGTAATTGCTCAGTTTGTGTATGAATAGTTATGTTGTAATAATGGCTGTTATGGGGAAATGTCTGTGATTTGCTTACACAGCAAGAAATCCATATACACTCACAGAAAAGGGAAAAACCTTGCGCACCCACTTCACTGCCTAGGGGCTCCAAAAAACGTAATCCAGCCCTGTACACACATCTTACATTCATCAGAGTATAAGACTTGTGAGCAGGTTCTTTGCCAAAGGTGATATTATAAACCTGGCAGGTCTCATGGTTCACATTGAACTCACATGTCTACTGATGACTTGGCAAGATATTCTGTTTGTCCATAAACATCCATCAAAATCATTTAACAGAAAAAATATTATATTGGAAAAAGATATATTTTAAAGGTTTTAAAAGCTCTGTAGATCACAACCACACACTTTCTAGTTCCACAAATGATCTGGAAACGTATCAAGAAGTCTATCTTCTTATTCTAACTCATATGGAGTAAATAGGTTCTCTCATATCATCTTTCACCAAAGGCTTGGATTAAACTAGCTGCTACCCATTTTCCCAGAATAGGATTAAGTCTGGTTTCTGAGTTGTCTGAATGGTGGATGACTGATTTCTGCTCCTTAGATGATCTTCTTTGTATGCCAGTTGTGTGTTGCCATTCATCATTTAGCGGAGGTACCTACAATATATATATTTTTCAGGTTACAGTTTAAATTGTTTAAAACCTATGTACAATTTAAAATGCTGTTTTTCAGTCCTGCACTACATAATTTTTTGTAGCTTTTCCTTGCTATTGTCTAGACACATTATTAATTAACTAGCGACTCGCCCGTCAAAAAATTACAGCAAGAAAATTGTAAGCCAGGGAATGCTGTTTGACACACAATGTACACCTTTTAGTACTGTGAGGGCCTTCGGTGCTTATTGCGAGCCTCTTGTCTCATCTATTTTTGCTCGTCTGAGCATCTTCGGCACTCCTTATAAAGAGAGATATATATTCATCTATATTTACATAATCAAAAAGGAATTAATTATTTCTTGAATAAATTAAGATACTTTACCTATTTGTAATTAATATATTCAGCAATCATTAGTCTGAAGAGCTAACAATCTGTTTATATTTTCCGGTGCAATGAATGTCCCAACTGTGCATTCTAAATGGTTTGTGTGCGCGAGGGAAATCCGTTGGTGTAGCTGTGTAAATCCTGTGTTTGGAGATTGGTAATGTTATTAATGTGTTACGCGTCTCGCATGTATTTTCCGTATTTTGTAATAGTGTATTTCGTATTTTGTTCATTGCTGTGTGAAAGTGCTATGAGTTTGGCAGTGTTTTGCATAGTCCGGGGTCTTTATAGCCTCATTATAATTTTTTTCGGCAGACATTTTTTTTCTCGCTCAGGTGACTTTTGTGTGGTGAAAGTCGTTGATATCGCCTTTAAATCTCGTTGCATCTCACTCCCAGACGTCCTGGCTGTTTCCCCGTGCTGTGGGTGATGTTTTTGTTGTATTTATTTTTATTTTTTGTGTGTTTTTATTGTTTTTTAGTTGTTCGCGGTTCGGCCGTTAACCTTGTATTTTTGCTCTGTCGTATTTTTTTTTATGTCCCGCATTTACATTTACACAAAATCAATTGCACAAATCAACACCAACGTCACACTGATGATAGCCATTAAGCTTGAAACAGTACTGTTTGTGAGTGGGTTTATGATTTGTGCAAAATCGAATCCTTTGCTTTAAAGCTATGGTGCAGCGGGCATATACATTTGAAGAAGCTATATATAAAGTAGCATTTTAGATTTAAGAGCAAGAATGCATTGTCTACTCATGTGCATGTCCATGCCCAGTGGCTCAGAATGCAGTACAATAACTGTATTTCTGGGAATCCTGAGCGGATAGTAAGTTGTTAAACTTATTTTTAGACTTGCAGGGGGGCTTACAAATGTATTGTTTGTTTATATATATATATATATATATATATATATATATATATACACATGTCCTCATTAACACTGTGAAAAATTTAAAAATGTACATATTTGTCATATGGTAGTCAATTCTGAGTCTATAAACCACCTATTTCACAAAAGAGCATGCACCCAGCGGAGCCAATCCATTACCATTAATTTTCATCTAATATTAAATGAGTTCCAAAGAATCGAAAAATCCTTGTAGGATCTCATATGAAGCTTTTTTTTAAATATGGGTTGTCTAAATTCTGTTTAATGGTGTTTCCTAGAGTAAAATAATTTCTGCATTACAAATGAATATTTAATCACTAAAAGTTAAGATTGTTTAGGACAAATCCTCTTCTCTTTTATTCCTCCTCTGGAGTAATGGTTATCATTTTTGAAATATAGTTAGTTTTGTAACAAAAAAATTATGATTATACAGTAATTTTAGTATTTTGTACTTATACTTTTTGTTTGTATTCCCAAAAAAGTATTATTCCTGAATCATGTTATGGGCTAATCTTGTACCATCTGTTGTACTTACAGATACAGGGCTCCATTCAATTCAGAGACCGTAAATCGATCGCAGACAGACGATTGTCTGCGAGTGAGTTGCGAGCTCCTGTTCCTCCACTTGTGCTATGCTATTCAATTGCTCAAGCTAGCAAGTTGCGGGCTTGAAGCGAAAACCGTAAATTACGCACTGTTTCGGAGCAGTTGAGGGCAGTAACATGATCAATTAAGCAAGCCCAAAACCTCCCATTTCGAATCAGCCAATAGAAAGTGATATTGTCATACTTACGGCAGTAAAACATGGAGGTTACATTTCATTCAATTAGATTCGGGGGTCCAAGTTATGATCAGACTCGCAAACAATGCAAAATAAAGATTTATTAAAATGAATGCCAATACTGTTCTAGTCCATATGGGTGGCCTGATATGTATTAACTTATTGATACCCCAAGATTGTTTTAACCCCTGATATGACACATAAAAATAACATTTATTTCCTGCCGATTTGCAGGCTTGAGACTGTTGTGCAATTAAATCTAATGTCTATCATCTCTTTCCCAGGTATTTACAGTGCAGTATTGATCTTATATTTGCATTTGCAGTGCTACAAATTGGTGTTTAACCCCTAGCACATGTAGGATTTTCTCCTCCATTTGCCATTTACGGGTGTGAAAACATTTTTGAGCTTGGGGGAATTGAGCAATTGAATAGCGATTTGCGATTTTAGCCTTGTGAAAGTAAAAGATCAAAGGCTTCTGAAGGCTGTAAGTTATGAGTTTGATGGACACAATTTTTCCAAGCCTGTAACTCGTAACCTGATCAAAGCTCGCAAAAAGACACCAATTGAAAGTAAAGTAGCTTTCAACCTCAGTTACTGGAACCTGGATCAAAAAATTGCTCAATTGAATGGTGCTGATACTGTTCAAAGCTGGTAATTTATTTTTCTTCATTAGCCAAGTTAACCTATAATTTTTAGTAATATTTGATTGTTTTAGAACTTTGTGAACATTTTTTCTAAACTTACTTTTTTTTATTTTTGCATAAAATAAAAACTGGAATAATTTTGAAACATAAACAAACAAATAATGAAAACAATCTTTGCAAGATCAAAATATTTTATATGTATTATTACATTTAAAGTAAATAATTTTGGGGTGTGGTAACATTTCATTGTAGTATTTGATTATTTGAATGCAACTTCCGTGCTCACAGATCTCTTAGTTAGGTCAGTTATTACAGTGGTATATTGGCTTACCTCCACGTTTTCAAGTGGCCAAAGAAGTGCAGTGCAGTGTTTGTTAGGACATTTACTAATATGAGCAAAGAGTCAGTATTATAGAGATTTATGTCATATTCCATGACCATCAGAAATATGCTTGCTTAGCAAAATTTGCAATACGTATTTCACAAGAGAGCATGTTCCACAAGAAATCAAGCAAGGAAAGCATCCATCAAGAATGAAGAGCCATCGTGCCCATGGAGGGAGGAGATCCTAGTACCCCTGGTTAAACTTTCACAAAAGCAGAAGGGACAGAGCAAGAGCGTCTGGGCACAGGGGGTGAAGAATAAGGGGCGGAACCAGATGTCAGGGTCAGACGAGGAAAGAAGAAATGATCCACTGTGGTAGGGGATCTGCAGCAAGAGTTAAGAGGTAACTCTGCTTATATCAAGAAAGATGCACCTGCAGATCAAATGAAGGTTTCAAATTTGAAATATGCCATGAAAATTTTGGCAATGAAATAAATAATTGTGGACATTACATGCAAAAAAAATATTAATGCTCTTATTACAAAAAAACTAATTCCAGTCCCAGTATTTCTCATTCACCAGACCAACACAGCCTCAAGAATCAGAGCAATACATTTACCATGACCAGAACAAAACTTCCAAGTAGATTTCGATTCTGCCACTCGATTCTTACATACCATTGTTGCAAAAGGAATAATACTACTAGCTCATGAATATATTTGTAGACAGCACTCTCAATACTATTTTGGCTAATTTACAGTGCTGTTGTAAGTTTTGGCACGCTTTAATTTCCAGGATGTCGATGCATAGTGACAGTAATATATCCAAACTGAATAGATCATGATATTGTAATACATTTGTATCTATGGATTGTGTTGCTAGTACCTGGTGGCATACATGTCACTTTGGAGTATGACCTTTATGATTGTTGATTAGTAAATGTTTTTATTGTACAATATAATATGATACAATACATATAACATGTGCCCGGATGTCATGTAATTACAATGATATAATGTACATTGATAGTGACAATAGTAATAGCTTACTCACACAATGCTTCATCTGTCATAATATGCTCTATGTAGTTACAATATTTAAACCTAAAGTTAAAACATGTACGCCGTTATATTTTATGTGTGTGTTTGTGTGTGTTAATAGTGATACAGGTATACCCCGCTTAAAGCTACTCCGTTTAGAGCTGATTCCCTATAGAGCTGTTTTTCTTGCCAAACCCATGTTAATGCTAAACCCTGTTATAATGCAGTTTTTCCCTGCCGGACTCCTTTTAACGCTCTGATTTTCTAAAGCATTGCCCCGCTCTAACACTGTTTTTGCCAGCCGGACCCCTTTTAATGCTCTGATTCGCCTTAAAACGCCAGTTTTATTTTTTCAAAAGAAAACAATCCAGGATGACCCAGAAGTTTCAATATCAATAATTTAAAGTTTATATTACTGCTTATGTTCAGTTTGTATATGTTTACAATTTAACTCCTGTCATTTTTTACCTATATTCCATGACTCATGATAAGGTTTAGTAAGTGATTTTCGACTCACTAAGTCTTAAATGCAATTACATGGTGCTTGTTGTTGCACCATAATCGTTGGAAACTGTTTTGCCAACAGGAAAAGGCCACTGTTCCATATTTAATTTTGGGAACACATAATTAAATCTGTTAAAGATGCTGTGTAAGGCTAATTTAATCTGCAATCAGAAAAAAAAACAAAGTGTGGTTGAGATTCTTGGGCCTCCATTTAATTGCAAGCCCGTAATTACCTTCATAAAGGCCGCGTGTCTGCGGATTAGAAATTTATTGCACTTCTGGCTGTATTCAATTGACTCAAGTCCGTAATGAATGGGCTAAAGTCTAAAACCGTAAACCATGAACCCGTACGTAGGCATGATAATGATCAATGAGGCAAACACGTAAGTTACAATTACAACAGAGCCAATAGTAAATGAGACCGTCATCATGACGTCAGTAAAACATGGAGTACAATTAGTGATTAGAAGTCCGATATGCAACCGGACTCGCAATCCAGCAAAGTAGAAATCAGTCAAAATTAATAAAGAAACTGAAGGACTATGAGAGCGTCACTTTGATACGGGAGTAGATAATTCAAGACATTTCACTTCAAATGGAAAGCCACATGCACCGTTGTCAAAAGGTGATAACAGACTGACGTGCTGGCAACCCACGGACTCTGGCCAACCAGCCTCATACAGTAGCACGCCCGGTCAGGTGGAGAAGTTATTGTACATTCTACAGTTGCATTAGAACTAAATAATGATTACACCAGGTGTCAAAATAGTTTTATTTGTGCCCAAGTCGGGAAGGATTATTTAATTGAATCTTATTTTACTCTTTGTTATATTAATTATGTTCATTTTAAGATTAAAATAAAAGACAAACAAAAATATTAATAAAATAAAAGGATTTGTTCTGCAAAATGTGGATTAATTTAAAAGGTTGCCCTTAATTGCCTACAAGGCCACAAGCAGCTTTGAGGCCACAGGTTCCCCATTTCTGTGTTAGAATATAATCAAGCAGTTACAAATCACTTAGCCACTTCCTGTTTCAAAGTCTCTATACCTGATTCTAATTAATATTCATTATATCTCATTCGGTGCAGAGCTCATTACTTAGGCAGAGGCAACACACTGAAATAGCCTGAATTTTATTGATCATTACTCCATGAATTCAGCATCAATTGAAATGGAAAACACTTTCACTTATTCCACATGCTTTTCACCCTCTTTATAGTGGTGCACATATGGAGACTTCTGTGGTCCTCTAAGTTTATCATATAGTTTAGAAGGCTTATCACAGTTATCCTTTTTAAATGCTCATATAAAATAGCATTTATTCCATGGCTTCAGTGATTGCCATACTCTAAAGGTATCATATCTGTTATTCTATAGCTAAATGTAGCTCAAAATACATTAACATATGATTCTTTTGTGATCTGTTGCTAGCTAACAACACAGAAGGTGTATCGACTTTGTACATATTCATAAAATAACTCTGAATTCAAATTAGTGCCAGTTTGATTCTTTTTGTGCTTTCTGTCTCTACTAAACTGCAGATTTCTTTACTTACTTGTTGCTTTCACACAATATATATTTAGATGTGCAAGTAATCTTTTTTATATACTTCATTTTGATTGATCTCTTGCTGGATTTCTGCAGTTCTATAATACTTTATTTATAGTGCCCTTTCTTATACTACATATATATTACACAGTAAATACTGCCATATTTGTAGTTAAGATCACTGTGTAATCACTAATTCAGAAACCAATTATCTGGGAATGGATACAGTAATAACAAGTGCTTTTTATGTACATATTTACAAATATTACCAAGCTAAGCAATGGCTAGTTTCACCCATTATATTTTAAACTATTAGAAAAATATTGACACAGTTGTCCGTTTCTAAATAAGGGGAAGAAAATATTTACCTTTGATGTTTACACATAAAACAGATTTGGCCACAGCTATAGCAAGAACTAAATCAAGCAAGAGTTGTATTTATTTTCCAGCAGTTCAGATAAATCATAGTGTCATATTAACTGTTTTACCACTCATGGTTTTTCTAATTATGGCTCAGAAATGAGAAACTATTGACATATCATGAATAGATGAATAATGCGGTTTGCAAATTTGGTTATAAATATATAATGATGTTGGAAACCTGCATAATCTTTTCATTGCATATGACTTTTGCATTTATTGTAGTTAGCCATTATGATGCTTTTTTGTATGAAATTGCACATTCTAGAGAACTAGAAAAAATTGAAATGCAGTTGCAAACCGCTATATATATTTTAAATATATGTAACATTCTACACAACAGAAATCCAATGCAAACTATAATGTATATGTATAGTTGTACACACTACTAATAATATCTAGATGGACCCTCTTTATGGTGCTTCACATTTTCCAGCACAGCCTTCCATGATTGTGTTCCCTTCATTGATTATCTTAAGTAAACATAATATTGCCCCTGTTCATCTGTTCCTTTCTTACTTTCCTTTCCACATTTTCTATCCAGTAACCCTTCTAATGTTTATTTCATTCATCCCAGATGCCAAATCTTTCTATGTTCCTACATATTTCTACTTCTTCATTTCTTGTACATTGACAATAAAGATTAATGGACGATCCTTGGTATTATAGTACTACTCTCAGTGTGCCTTCATCACATCTTTGGGTTATAGTGTAAACTCATTTATTATATACTGAATTTAAGCATGGCCAGATTACCAATTAGGCCAACTAGGCAGCTTCCCTGTGAAGGGCACCACTTTTTTTTTAAAATGATTTCTTTCTTAAAAAAACAACAAAATGCTGCAGTTCATAGACTGGCTACTAAGGGGTAACCACCTAGAACAAGAGAGTTACAACAGGAAAAAGAGCTTACACGCACTGAAAAGGCAAAAACGGGCCTGTGTATACCTAGCAGAGTGTGATAAAACTACTCTTGACTAATCCAAAATGGCTGTTACATTTAATCTCTATAAAAAGTATTCTTTTATCAGGCATTTAAATCAGACTGGAAAATCATACAGCTTTGTAGAAAATGTCCATTCAGCCTAGATTGTAATCTCATCATATAATACATATTGCTATATATTATATTATATTCCTACATATATATTTAAACAAATAAAAGAAGTGCTTGCAAAAGTTATATTTTTTAAATGTTTCTACTTTCAAGAGTTTCAAATCCAACAAGGCATTTATTTATTTATATAATTGAAGTTTCATAATTTGTAACTTTACAACATACCATTTTTATGACAGATGTTTAATCGATTGATTAATTTATTTACAATTCTAGATATATGTATTATATGAAATAGAATACAGATCACATTTTATATTTCCAATACAAACTATGGCCATGTAGACAAACTGTATTGCAGGCATCTTCCTCTATTTCACTGTGAACTACAGTCTGGGGAACCATAGCCGTGGTATTAACAATCATTTGCCAGTTTCTGGCATCACTTTCAAAAGACTGTTTTAATTATTGAGAAGTTTTAACATCAGAAATAAAAAGCTATGAGAAACAGCCGAGGATGATTAGCATTGGAGGAGCTAGTGAATGGAAGGCCCTGGTGCAAATAAACCTGGGGGCCTGCTTGCAACTTTTCTATCCACCATGTAGGGGTCATTAAAAAAAAGCTAACAATATATGTAGATGGTTAGATCACACGTATGGGGATTATATCACTTTTCTATGAAGTAATTGTAACGGATCTCCTGGCACCCCGACCAGGTACCTCCGTTGATAGACGCGTCCTAGTTTGCGCCGAGGCCTACAAGCACCGCACCGGACACCTCAACCACCACAGACTCCACAACCGCCGTAGTTTAGCTGGGGCCTCTCCTCCAAGGAGGACACATCAGGAACAAGCGTTCAGTAGTTACAGCTCAAGGGAGTATGCAAAAGCATAGCAATCCCCAGTATGATAGAGCCATCCCCTCCAATAACGAGACGAGGCTACGTTTTGAAGGGTCAAGAAGAACTATTCTTTAATGACAGGGGATCTCCTTTTATGCAATGGTGCCCTCTGAAGGGCTACACCCACATAATTATCACAGCCAATTATATACATGGTTCAACCCCCATGTCTCCTCCCCTCAGTTACCAGGTAACATAATTAAAACAGACACAATTTTAACCACATTCTGGATGTACCCCAAAAACAGGGGGTACACCTTTAAGTCCAGCACCGTTCAATAGCTCTCACCCAGGGGAACAACATATTAAAAAATGGCATGAATCAGACCAGGGGTTCAAAAGTTAGTAAAAGTATGTTTTTCACATAACACACAGACATTTCACATATCCCCCACACAATACACATATAGGACAATAGGTGTGGTCACCCCCCCCTGAGGCAACTTGATATAATCAGACAATGATTAAATCAGCCTTCTTTGTTCTTATCTGAGAATGAAAACACTTTATACAATCGACTACCTTATCTGTAACAGGATTATCTCTCCTGCCAAGGTCTGCACTAGCCTGGGGCCAATATTCTGCAGAGCATAAACCAACATACATACCGTATATTACTAGGATCATATTTTAACCAAGAATTAAATAACCATAAACAAGGTAAAACAGTGATGGGTTCCGTTACAGCTGGGATCTGAGCGCACAAAACTACCGAATAGCGCTCAGATCATCTTCACACAGTTCAATTGCCATGGAGCTAAAGTCTTTCCCATAGTCTTTCATCATATGAATGGGCTCCATGGCATATCTATCTGTGGTATCATGGTTCACACAGGGCAAGCACCGAATGACCCCCCCCCCCCTGTATGTAAAGGGCCAGAATGAGTGACATACACTCTGGTATGGCCGAATACTGTGTTTGAAGGGCAATATGTACTAGGGCCATAGTCGCAGGGCAGGAGGCTGGCAAACAGTCCTCTCCAAGACAAAGTGGCGAAGGGCACTTCGTCACAGTAATTATTTGCCCCACTCATTTAATAAATTAAGATTCCGCCTTTATTGCCAGTAGCAGAGGGCCCCTTCCCTGTTGTGGGCCCTGGTGCACCAGCAGTATATTTGCAACTGATTAGGACTTCTAATTATTGGACAACACAAGAAACAAATATTTGCCATACCCAAGACTCAATCTAACCCTGCACCTTGAACTTTCAATTTCTCTACAAGACAAGAAAAGAGATCACACTCCTACCTCAATGTCCTTCTCCACCCACCAAGATCATTCTTTTTTTTTCTTTCTTTTTTTGAAAGACAAACATTTAGCAACATCAGCTAGCCATCACCACAATCTTAGTCTAGGCTCAACCTGTTCACCCTTCCATGCCTGTTCCATTACTTCTCCACATATACGTCCTTGCCAAATACGTTTGATAAACCTTTAGCCACTTACACTTCACTGATTGTACTGCTTTATATATATTTATATATATATATATATATATATATATATATATATATATATATATATATATATATATACAGTATATACAGTATATACATTTGTAAAGCACTTTGGATAAAAAAATTCTAGAAATATAATTAAATGAATAATAGAATGCATCCACCTGGTGTTATTGGCTGGTGTTTCTTTAGCTGCCTGTTGCTAGGTCATATCACTGTGATGCTTTAAGATTCCAGTGACATCACAAAGCATTCAGGGCTATAAATGGTGGTGCCATCCTTCAAGCATCATTCATTGATCAACAGTGAACAAAAGGAGAGCAACAGAAGACTTTTGTCAGTGCAGATATACAATAATAAATTCATTATTTAATAAACAATGAATGACTGAAGGAAAATGTAAGTATAATCTATAAAATATGGTAAATAATATACACAGGCTAGTAAATTTGGAATCATTGTTTAATTTATGAAAATCTGCATCTGTTTAGATTTATAAACGAATGACCTGTTTAAGCTTGAAGTAAATTTAGGATCAGTGTTAACATTTAAACCCATTTACATTTGCAAAGCAATATCATGGACATGGATTGAGGTACAGCCATTGTAAACATCTCAAGCCGCAGGTGATGGTACATTTTAAGTGACATCACTTTCTAGTTTTAATTTTTCTGCATTTCGAAATGTGAAAACAAGCATAGATATATATTTTTTACATCTTACAGTTAGCCTTTGGAAGAAAGGCCTACAACAATGCTTTAATTCTTGATGAACTGACAGTGTATATTAGCTGAGTGAGGATTAGACACTCACCATCTGTATTACATAGTGATGCAAGAAATATAATTTAGTGCTTCCATTATGAAAAAATAAAATTCTAGTAAAGAGGACATACTTGGTAATGAATCCAGTCATTCCCAAACCTCTCCTCAGGGCTCCCCAGGCAGGTTGGGATTTCAATGTAACACTTCGTGAATACAGGTGCACGGCAATTAGTATTCAACAGACAATGGAGCCTTTAATTTCCTTGCCTGTGTTAACACACTGATAAACTGAAATCCTAACCTGTCTGGAGAGCCCTAAAGAGGTATGGGAACCACTGAATTAACCCATTTAACAAATACACCTATTCTTAGTTTGTCTTAAAGTAACATTGAAAGCATTTTTTCCTTGGTTGAATCTAAAAGTGGTTATTTGATAACATATGAGATCTCAAAAAAAAAAACTGCTTCAAATGTTTAACTGATCTTGGAACTTGAGCAGTTATACATCTGTAAGGTTGATATTTGTCTGCCAATGAGATAGAGAGATGTTTATTTTGCTCTGTGCATTTCCTGTTAGTTTCAATTACATTTAAACATGTTTTAATGATATTTTTAATATTTTTTTTCATGCAAAATATATCTTTATTAATGTATACAAATTGCCCTTTTAAATAAAATATAATTCCACATCCCTTAAAGGAAAAAACAGGAGGTAAAGCTGTCAGAACATATTGTGTGTCAAGTATCCTAGGTCCTATGAAGGGTCGGTGCTGTTGTGATACCTTAAGCATTATTAAGGATCTACAAAAGAGCAAGATAGAGGTGCTTAATCAGAGAATGAACTAACCTTAATAAGTTAGTTCTATGGACATGATAACCCACTCTGAGAGCAACCTCTTTTAGCTCACTTGTGCCACAGGGAGAAATATCCTGTACCAAGGGTCATTTGAATAAACAAAATACCAAAATAGAGGTGCTCAATCAGCGAACAAACTTACCTTAATAGGTTAGTTCTATGGAGATGATAACCCACTCTGAGAGGAACCTCTTTTGATTCACTTGTGCCCTTCACATGGAGAAATATCCTGTAGCATATCAACCTGGCTCCACTCACTAGTGTGGTCAAGCCCAAAAATACCAGGCAATTCTATCCCTGAACAGGAGAAACAGCAAACCCCAGACGTACGTTTTGGCCTTCTTTGGGCCTCGTCAGTGAGGTGTAGCTGATAACTCCCAAAGGCACGGGAGCCAGGGATCCACGTCTGGATTCCCCTCTCACCCTTAGGGAGACTAATCCCTAGAGGTCATTTGAATAAACAAAAAAATAAAATAGAGGTGCTCAATCAGAGAACGATTGAGCACCTCTATGGACGTGAAAACCCACTCTGAGAGCAACCTCTTTTAGCTCACTTGTGCCCTTCACAGGGAGAAATATCCTGTAACATATCAGTCTGGCTCCACTCACTAGAGTGGTCCAGCCCCAATTCTACCATGAACAGGAGAAACAGCAAACCCCAGACGTACATTTCGGCCTTCATATTTTCCATGGTGGACTTGCCTTTATACATGTTTCACAAATCATTGTCCGATTTCCATGGACAACAACAGGTAATGTTTGCCTGAAATCTCCCCTAAAAACATCACCTTTCGCCCAAAAGGGAATTCTGTATGTAGCCATGACTTCACACAACAAACGATCAATACATTGCAGGGCATGGCACAACATCATTGTTACTTCATCTATTATAATTAATTTACTTTTTTGTAGTTTGTTAGCTTGAGATGATTTCATTCTAATATTTGGCACTGATGTTTCCAAAATAGTAACTGGTAGTTTAAAGTCACTATGCACAGTTCTCCCATCATCTAATAATAGTGCCGCAATTCCAATTATTTAATTATATCTATATGTATATGTATATATACATATTCAGTATCTCCAATTCTGGATTGCCTTGTCGTGGTGAAGGGGCTTGTGTACTTCGATGAAGCTATGAGCTATACCATATAGGGTCAGCCAAGATGGGCAGGTCATGGCAAAGAGGTCAGACAAATTACAGTCCACTGGAGAAGGAACTGGCAACCCACTCCAGTATCTTTGCTAAGAAAACTTTATGGACAGGCACCAGAGACATAAAGATATGGCACCGGAAGATGAGCACCTCAGGTCTGAAGGTGCCCACTCCATTACTGAGGAAGAGCAGAGGGCAAGTACAAGTAACACCAGATCTAAAGAATTGATTGGGCCAAAGCCGAAAGGACACCCAGCTGCGGATGTGTCTGGAGGGGAAAGGGGTCTGATGCTGCAAAGATTAATTCAGAATAGGAACCTGGAATGTTAGAACTAGGTAACTATGAACCAAGGCAAACAAGATGTGGTCAAGATTGAAATGACAAGGCTAAACATTGATATACTGGGAAATGGTGAACTTAAATGGACTGGACATTTCACATCAGACAACCACCAGATCTACTGTGGTCAAGAATCCTGCAGAAGAAATGGAGTATCCATCCTATTTAATCAAAGTGTGGCCAAAGCAGTGCTTGGTTACAACCCAATAAATGACAGAATGATTTCAATTCAAATTCAAGGCAATCCATTTAGTGATCCAAGTCTATGCTCCAACCACGGATGCTGAAGAGGCTGAAGTTGTCAAGTTTTATGAAGACATTCAACACGTCATAGATATAACACCAAGAAAAGATGTTACTACTATCATCATAGGAGATTGGAATGCTAAAGTAGGACACCTGGAATAACTGTCAAATTTGGTGCTGGAGTACAAAATGAAACAGGTCAGAGATTAGTAGAAAAATAAGACCTGGAGCTGACTGAGCTTCTTATTGCAAAGTTGAAAATTAAACTGAAGAAAAGAGGGAAACCATCAGACCAAGTAGATACAAAATAAATAATATCCCTTGTGAATAAGCAGTAAAGAATAGATTTAAGGAACTAGACATGGAAGAACGCCTGAAGAACTTTGGTCCAAAGTTTGCAACATAATCCAGGAAACAGCAACAAAGAATATCCCTAAAACAAAAAAAAAGTAAGAAGTCAAACTGGCTGTCTGATGAGGCTTTGAAAGGAGCCCAGGAATAATGGAAAGTAAAAGGTAGTGGAGATAAGAAAAGATTTGTCTAACTGAATTCAGACTTCCAGAGTATAGCAAGAAGCGACAAAGAGATATTCTACAATGAGCGATGTAAAGAGATTGAAGAAGATAACCGAATGGGTAAATCAAGAGATCTCTTCAAGAAAATTGGGAACCTAAAAAGCACCTTTCATGCAAAAGTGGGAGTGATAAAAGACAAAAATGTTAGGGACTTAACAGAAGATGATCAGATAAAGAAGAGGTGGCAGGAATACACTGAAGATCTATACAGGAAGGATCTTAACAGCAGTGATGACCTCAGTAGTTTGTCCATTGAGTTGGAGCCAGAAATCTTGGAGAGTGAAGTGAGATGGGCCCTAGAAAGTCGTGCTGATAATAAGGCTGCAGGAGGTGATGGAATCCCAATTGAACTATTCAAAATTCTACTGGATGATGCTGTGAAAGTGTTACTTGCCTTATGCCATTACATTTGGAAACATCAACAATGGCCAATAGACTGGAAAAGGTCAGTCTTCATCCCAATCTCGAAAAAGGTAGTGCCAAAGAGTGCTCCAATTATCGAACAATTGCATTAATTTCACATGCCAGCAAGGTAATACTTAAGAATACAACAACATATGGATCGGGAACTACCAGATGTGCAAGCTGGGTTCCGCAGAGGAAAAGGCACAAGAGATCAAATTGCCAATGTCCGCTGGATAATAGAGGAAGCAAGAGAGTTAAAAAAAAAAAAATACTTTTGCTTCATAGACCATTCTAAAGCCCTTGACTGTGTGGATGACAACAAAATGTGGCATGTTCTTAAAGAGATGGGAGAACCAGATCATCTAATCCTCCTCCTAAAGAATCTGTATGTCGACCAAGAAGCCATGGTCAGAACCTGAACATGGGACCACAGAATGGTTCAAGATTGGAAAAGGAGTGCGACAAGGTTGTATTTTGTCACCTTATTTATTCAACTTATATGCAGAATACATTATGCGTAAGGCTGGATGGGATGAATCCAAAGCCGGAATAAATATTGCTGGAAGGAAGATCAACAACCTCAGATATGCCGATGATACTACTGTGATGGGTGAAAGTGAGGAGGAACTAAAGGAATTATTGATAAGGGTAAAAAAAAGAAAGTGCAAAAGGTGGCCTGCTGCTCAACGTTAAAAAGACGGCGATCATGGCAAACGGCAATCTCTCTTCCTGGCTAATAGACAGGGAAGAAGTGGAGGCAGTGACAGATTTTATTTTCCTTGGATCCAAGATCTCTGCAGATGGTGACTGTAGTCATGAAATTAAAAGACGTTTGCTTCTGGGGAGGAAAGCTATCGCAAGCTTGAAAAGCTAGTAAAAAGTAAAGATATTAAACTATCGACATAGGTCCGCATAGTTCGAACTATGGTATTCCCAGTAGTAACATACCGATGTGAGAGCTGGACTATAAAGAAATCCGAGCACCGTAGAATTCACGCCTTTGAATTGTGGTGTTGGAGAAGACTCTGATGCTGGAAAAGATTGAAGGCACAATAAGGAGGGGACGACAGAGCAGGAGATGGATATACGAGGTCACTGAAGCAATGAACATGAACTTGATGGAGCTCAGAGGGGCAGTGACTGAGAGGTGCACCTGGTGTGCTGTGGTCCATAGAGTCACAGAGAGTCGGAAATAAATGAACGACTAAACAACAGCATACAGTATCTCACAAAAGTGAGTACACCCCTCACATTTTTGTACATATTTTATTATATCTTTTCATCTGACAACAACAATAACTCAACACACAGCCATTAATGTCTAAACCGTTGTCAACAAAGGTGATTACATGAAAAGATATGATAAAATATGTACAAAAATGTGAGGGGTGTAGTCACTTTTGTGAGATACTGTGTATAATATATATACCGTATTGGTCCGAATATAGGCTGCACCCGAATATAAGCCGCACCTGTAAAGTTCAAGGGAAAAAAATAAAAAAAAGATAGAACTCAAATATAAGCCGCACTCGTAAAATTGGAAAGAAAAAGACTCTCCAAGTGATCAGCCATTGCAAGAAACAGGCTTTCTAAATGGCACTGTAGCTTTTTTTGCAGGTTACAGGCGTTACAGGATGTTAGAATCACTAAAACCATAAATTGCTATTCAATATCATTGTACTATTTATGTACTGTATGGTGGAGGGCTTCTATCGCTCATTTGCCCACCTTATTATAAATGATTGTTGTGGTGAACTACCTACTCATAAAGTCCACAACACAGGCTGAGATCCTGCTCCATGCTGATGATAGCCAGTAAGCTTGAAACAGCTGTAAAATGATAGGATACTCAGCTTGTGTTTAATCCAACCTTGGCTTTGCATTAAAGCTGTGTAATACAGCATGCATAAGCTTAAAGGAAGCCATGTTTGATGATGGCTATGGATTGAAGAGCGAGGCATTTGTGGGCACATTTGCATGTCCAGCTCAGTTTCCCAGAATGCAGTGTAATAACAGTTTTTCTCGGAATTCTGAGCTGGAAGCAGGTTTTTTAACTTGTTTTAGACATTCAAATGTGAACACAGATGTAATATTTATTTACATATATATATATATATATACAATTATATAAATACTTCCTTACCTTGCACAATGCTGGTCTCCACTTCCCTGTCTGCAGGGGGCCCTCAGAGGCAAGGGGCCCCAATGCCTTGCACGGTTGCACCGGCAGTAGCTCCGCCTCTGCTCCTAGCTCAGTATGAATGCAGAAAGATTGAATGAGATTCTCCTCCTACCTTCCTCTTCTTTATATATTTATATACAATGCCCATACTCTGTGTGTATTAAGTATATGAATAAATGGCTGCTAATGTTTAAATATATTGCCATATCTGAAGGAACTCCTTATCCATATTTCAACTCATGCTCTGAGAATAATACTAACCATCCTCAGAATCTCTATCCAAACCAAACGGTCCCAAGTTTTTATGTCCTGTATGTAGCCCCTAATTTGGACAAAAAGAGACTGAAGATCATCTTCACTCAGGCCTTCCAATAAGTTACAACTCTCGCTCTTTTCTTTCCTCTCCAAAACATTATAATAGTTGTGTATAAAGCATACCTATATGGATGGTGAACATTTACAGATCAAAACAAAATCCAGTTTGGTATCAATGAATTGTTATGCATAAATCAGTTAATAATCCAACCTTCATGGAATCATAAATTAATGGAAACATGTTCTTACTTACCAAAATCATTTATATAATTATTTTTGGTTTCAGATATAAGAGACTCTCTCCCATCTTTAATATCAAACTTTTCTCCACTCATTACGTAGATACTTCATGTTTTAATTGCCATCTTTTAAATGCTATCTGAATTAATATAACATCTTCTATAACTATTACTTTTTGACCATCACATAATATTAAATGTATTGTCCCCCCCCCCCAAAAAAAATACATATATATATGCTATATATATATATATATATATATATACAGTATATATCTATACCTGTACATATATTGAGAAAATAAACAGAATGGACCACTGATTAATAGAAATCATGTATTTTTAAAAGAAAATAATGCTGGGGAAAGAAGCCGCAGGGTGTCATGAAATATTATTATTTACATGAAATAATAGTATAATTGTTGGGTTCAGTATCAGTTATACACAACTAGAAGAGAGGATAAGTAAATGCACCAACGGCCTTTCTATTGCATGGCTAATCCAAAGTTAGCACTCAAGGGCTAGATTAAGGACACACTTTCAGGATATCTTCGATCAATCAGTAAATTGGTTATTTTGATTAATTTACACCAAAATGTGATTATGCAATTAATACATATTTTTCACTATACACCTCTACTACTATATTAGGGTTATGTATCTAAATTCCATTGCTATATTTGAGACACTTGTAAATGCCATTTTCTTACTGCACACCAGCAGAATTACAGATTTTCAACACAATTCTGGATTGGCACAATTTATGAATCTACAATATTTCATTAATAAGACATGGTATAGCTTGTAAAAGCAAAGCTGGCTGTGGGTTGTAAAATATTTGGCATATTTGTCTTTAAAAACACTGAAAAAAACCTCACAGAGCAGATATGTCATAATATACTGCAATAGGTGGCTAGACAGCAGGTTAGAAAATGCAGCATCTGCTTGATAAATGCTCCAAGAGGTTCCAAACAGCCAGGTAGCAGGAGTTGGACAGCAGAGCAGAAGCTCCGTGTCAAAAGCAGAGGTACCAACAGGGCAAAGTCAAATGGTCCATAGGTCAAGTGCAGACGGCAGACAAAAGAATAATCCAGATATAAGACTATATCAAATTTCAGAAAATCTAAGCAAAGTAGTCCAGGATCAGGATGAAATGACTGAGCTCAGTCTAACTCCCTATTCATGGTTTCCAAATAATGCCACTGGTGGAAATGATTTATGCTAATTTCCAGCACAAAGCCAATGAAACACTAGGGATATGAGCATGGGTGTAGGAACTGGGGGGATGAGGGGGACAAATGCACCCCAGATTTCTCAGTGTTTGTATGTATGCAGATAGAATCTGTTAAGTGTTCTGTGTATCAAGTGAGCTGTATGCTCCCAAGAATTATTTTGGTTCTTACTCCCCTGGGTATGAGCTAACTAGTTCTCATAATGTGAGCCCAAGAATTGCCCACAATAGTATTTGTTATCCACTATGAGCCCAGGTATCCCCTGGAATACTCTCTGTTCAATACCAGAACTCCATCAAAAAATCCTTGCCCCATCCCTTGTACTGTGGGGTGGGGACAATGGGGCATCTCTCCATAACCATCTGTGCATTGAAAGCTTTGCACTCTGATTGGTTAACCAATTAGAAATGGGGTGGAAGTTATTAAAAATCCAATTCTGATTGGCTAGTTGGCATGGGATCTCTTCTGAAGGGGAGCTCGAGGCGGAATTTTTAGTGAGAGGCCTATTCCCATTGGCCAAAGATGGGAAAAAAGGGCTTCAATCATGGAAGAAGAGGAAGGATTGTTCAGTCAGCATGAAAATGCTTTCTTTTTTTTGGCTGAAGAGTGAGCATTAGGGATTCAAAGAGCATAGCTCGAGGATCGTCAAGGTGGAGGGTAAGTATCATTTCCCCCCTACAAGGTTTCATTTGTTTTGTAGTCTCTATTTTTTTTAAAAGTCTATTTTTAATTTTCTGAATTTTTTGGTGAGAAATAGGACCCCGTTGGTAGGAGTTGGGGTGTCATGGGGGTCCATAGGGGCACCCTTGGCAAAAAAATAGGTTTAGGTGCCATGGGGGTCCAAAGAGATCCCGTGGGCATTGTATAGTATACCATGGTGGCCCTCGTATGGACCCTTGTGGAATAAGGATTCATTTTAGTTGCCAGGGGGCAATAGGGACCACCTTGTTTATAATTTGCTATACACCACCTTGTTTATAAATTGCTATGCCATGGTGGACTGTTAGGACCCCCCCACGTATAATATAGAGGCTCATTTTAGATACCATAGGGGTCCTAAGGACCCACTTGGTATAGAGTTTAATTTTAGGTGACATCAAAAATACATATACAAACAATCTCTGTCTGAATAAATATCATACAGCAAAAGTGCTAATGCAAAAAGTATGCAATAATAAATCTCATATATTCCATAATTGATCAGAAATGTTTTAGTACCTGTAACAATGAACATAAATGGATAATGAAATTTAATGCAGATGTAGATGCCTGTTGATCACTACAAATGTATATCAATAAAGTCACTAGTGTGCCTCAAATATAAGTCATAAAGTGCAAATGAATAACCCATAAACCTATCACAAAAAAGCAAGTACTATTGCAGCAGCTTGTGGAGCTCACTGTTTACTCGTTGACTAAAAAAATAGCCAGCGGGACTGGGGCAAACAAATGATGTCATCAAAGTGGGACCATGAAGCAGAGCTGGCCGACCCATGCGTTTCGCTGTGGCTCCTTCCTGGGCCATAAGGATCCCCATGGTTATACTTTTTATTACCATGGAGGTCCATAGGGACCCCCATGGTAACAAGTTAAAGTTAAGAGCCATGGAGGTTTATATGATTAGAGGCCCCATAGGAATCCTATGGGGTTAATGAACCCCACAGGGGTATGGGAAGGGGGCACATAAAGGGATTAATCAGGATTTGTGGGTATTGGGGGAATTCCAGGGCATACCCAGGCTCATCATGAGTAGCGAGTATAAATAGGAATTTCTGGGGAATACACAGATCATAGGTGGAAGGAAGTCCCAAAAGTTACTAATGACCTGCTCACTGCCGAATCAAAGTCTAAAGTCTAAATCTATTCTAATTCTTCTGGATCTCTCCGCTGCCTTTGAAACAGTTGATCATCCTCTTCTTATCCTAATTATCCACTCTCTTGGCATCTGTGACACTGCTTTATCTTGGTTCGCATCTTATCTAGAACATCGAACATTTAGTTTCTCCTTCTCTGGTGCCTCTTCATCTCCTTGCCTTCTGTCGGTGAACCCCAAGGCTCAGTCCTAGGCCCCCTCCTTTTCTCTATCTATACATCCTCCCTTGGTGCCCTAATACATTATTTTGGATTTCAATATCATCTATATGCTGATGACACCCAAATCTACATCTCTGCACCCAAACTATCCCCCTCTCTGCTAGCTCATGTTGCCAATTGCCTCTCGAGCATATCTTCATGGATGTCTGCCCGCCAACTCAAACTCAACATGTCTAAGACAGAGCTCCTTATCTTTCCACCCTCTCCCACAGCTTCCACCCCTCACTTATATCTGTTGACAATACCATCATCACTCCCACCTACCAGGCCCGCTGTCTTGGGGTCCTACTGGACCCTTCCCTCTCTTTCATTCCTCACGTTCAATTACTCACAAAATCTTGTCACTTTCACCTAAAAACATATCCAAAATACATCACTACCTTACACAAGACACAACTAAAATTCTTATTTACTCTCTCATCATAACTCTCCTCGATTACTGCAACTCTCCCCTTGCTGGCCTTCCTATCACCCGTCTGTCTCCACTCCAATCCATTTTGAATGCATCCGCTAGACTCATCTACCATAGTAAATGATCAGTGTCTACAGCCCTTCTCTGTAAGGCACTCCATTGGCTTCACATAGCCTCTAGAATAAAATGAAAAATCATGACCCTAACATATAAAGCCCTCCACAATCGTGCACCCTCCTACATCTCTGCTCTCATCCCAAAATACACTCCCACCTGCCCTCTTCACTCTGCTAATGATATTCTTCTCTCCTCCTCTCACTCCCGCCTTCAAAAGTTTTCTCGTTCTGCCCCTCATCTTTGGAACTCCTTACTTCGCTCCACCAGACTATCTTCCTGCCTCAAATCCTTCAAATTATCTTTTAAAATCCTTATATTCAAAAGTCTATCATCTTTAGCCTCTTTATTCACTATACATCTATCACTCACCTGTACCTAACCCACACCCTTTAGAATGTAAGTTTGCGAGTTTTCATTCTTGTGAGGTGCTTTAGGGAAAGCACAGTGTATATCTGATTGAAAGCTCAATAACAGGGTCTTCCATTATTTTCATTGTGGGAAAATTGTTTATACTTGTACCTAATCCCTGTATTGCGCTGCGGAATATGTTGTCCCGTTACAAATAAAGGATCACATATTAGTTGTCAAACTGCGATTCGTCATCACGCTTGTGAGCCTCGCGAGGTACAAAATACACTATTAGAAAGGACAGAAAATGCTTGTGAGCCGCGTAACACATAGACAATCGCCTCCATTTTACAACACTAACTTGCAACTAATAACATTACGAGTCTAAAATGGCGCTTTATCCGACAAAACAAAAGGTTTGGGCTTGCTCACGCAGCCTATTTATCCTGCACACTTGGCACATTGCTGACACTTTCTGCTCAGAGCAGCAACAGTCCAACTGTACATTGTATGCTGCAGGAAAATAAAAAGACATTGTTAGCTCTTCAGGATATTGATTGCTGGATATATTAATTAGAAATAGGTAAAGTATATTCATTTATTAAGTAATTAATAAATTAATTATTAACAAACATATATATATAAAACTCTCAAAGCAGTTACATATTTAAATCATTTTATTATGCTCTGAGACCTGAATTTTTTTTCTAATTTACACTGCACTAAAAAAAATGTATATTTAACACTGTACTTATATATCTGTCCTTGCGATGAGCGCCGAACGTGATCGTTGCAAAGCACAAAACTTGAAGGACAGGAGGGGAGAGGCTCGCATTGAGCGCCGAAGGTGCTCAGAGAAGCAAAAGTACCCAAGGGGAGAGGCTGACAATGAGTGCTGAAGATGTTTAGAGAAGCAAAAGTACCCAAGGGGAGAGGCTTGCAATGAGTGCCGAAGGTGCTCAGAGAAGCAAAAGTACCCAAGGGGAGAGGCTCGCAATGAGTGCAGAAGGTGCTCAGAGGAGCAAAAGTACACGAGAGGAGAGGCTTGCAATGAGCGCCGAAGGTCCTCCGAGGAGCAAAAGCTTTACATTGTGTGGCAAACAGCATTGATATTCAAATTTTATTGTCCCGTCATTTTTGACAGGCAAGTCACTAGTAATAATAGTAAATAGTAAAGGTCATAAATGGAGGGGTTATATTTTTTTTTAATGTAACCCCTTTCCTGCAATGGGAAAGGGTTTTTACATAGATAAATAGTGATATGGGAGGATGTTTCAGCTAATGTAGTGTGTTAACAGTAGTAGATCGCGCTGCTATGGAGACTACTGATAGTCACACTTTCAGCCTTATTAAACTGCGATTCGGCCAATTGAAAAGGGCTCTATATAAGCACAGAGCATATTATTTTTACTGAAGTTTTTAGTTAGAGTAGCTCCGAAAATAAGATTTTCAAATCTCCCCTAGCTTTAGGTCAGGAGACATTGCAATAGAGCCTCAAGTCAGGAAGAACAGCCTCTATCCATCACAGGTCTACTGAGTAGGCATTCGCTGTCAGTCAAAAAAATGGAATGGGGGAAATAGCCCTGCAACCTAATTGGCTGCAGTAATGAAGCAGAACCAAGCAATCCTTGTCTCAGACCTGAAATGGGCTGTGAGCAGGATTTTCATACATATTTTATTTGATTTGATTTCTCAGTAAAAAATGCACATATTTAAAAAAAATCTAAGTATTTTAATATGTTTTAGACTATATTTACAGTAATGTGGTTAAAATTGTGCTGAATTAAATGGTCCTTTATAACAATATTTTTAAGCAGATAGAAGGGCAGACTAGAAAGTTATATTGTTTTTTATTTGACATCAAAATCTATGTTTGTACAAAAACCACATTAATTTTTATTTAGTTATCTAAATGGTGTAAACTTCCATTCCATTCTTCTATGGCTTATGTTGGTTACCTATTTTGTACAAATCTTTATATATATAATTTTTGTTTTAATACAATTTGCCCTAAATGTTTTTAGGATACTTAATTAACCTTAATTTTCTAATATAGCCTATTATGCAATAGAAGCTACCATTTTTGTTTCACCTGATCTATTTCGGGAGGAGGTATAATACCTTGAATGTAATGGAAGATTTCAGTGCCACAATTAAAATGTGGTAACAGACATAGGCAAACCTTTCACTAGAACTAATGGAGATCTTACTATATTAAAATGATATATCCTGCTGGGGAAACTTCTCAAAAAGGACAATAATATTGCACAACAATGAATAATTGCATATAAAAGTAAAAAAAATAAAGGCTGGTTTTTTTTACTCTTTAAAAATGTTGTCCATTATTAAGTTTAGTTTTTGAATGAGCATATTGTAAATATTCATCCTAGGTGAATTGGAACCAACTGAGCATGTGTAACCTAATGAAGTTAAGTAGCTAACCTTTTAATTTGTTTTGGAATGACATTGTATAAAACTAGATTGTCAGAACCTTCCAAAACAAATTATGTATGTATCAGTGCAACAGATTTTCATCTGTGTTAATTTTTTGCTTTCTGACCTTTTTTTTTAAAGAGAGTAAGCCTTTAAAAATGAATTGCAGTACTACTTCTGACAGACCATTAATAATAGATACCAAACTATATCAAATTCATAAAAAAAGAAATCATGCAAAATTCATTGAGAGACATGAAAGCATAAATACTGAACAGAAAAACACCTGTGACTTAAAATTCACAAATGTGTCTGTAAAAGACTAGGAAGAGAAATTGCTTCTAACTCTTATGAATAAACAATAGCACAAGAAGACACAGAACAAGAGGCAGAACGAATATTGGAAATATTCACAACTTCATTGTAAAGTGGAGATAGTTATATACCATATATCAAAAAATGCCAAGGCAAAAAAAAACATATAAATAGTTTTCAATTCACTCATGGAAGAGTAAAACTTGGTAAAACCTTTGCATGCCGATATGTTATAGAATGAAAGTTGTGTTGGCATAAAGGTGTGTAAGAGTATAAATGAGATTATAACTTATATATATATCCAGTGCAATAGGTGCAAAGCATTGGGCCCACAAGAGGGACCCTCTGCTACTAACAGCTGACTGTTGTAAAGGACACTTAATTTAAAATGAGAGAAGGGCATATAGTTATTTTATATAATTGACCACATGCATACATTTTCTATTGATACCGACAGGCACCTATCTTATATAGGGAAGAGATTATTTTGCTTTGGGGGCTCCATTCACTAGCTCGGCTGCTGTTAAATTCTCTTACTGTCTAAGGTTTCAGCCCATCACTGAGAACTAACCTTATCTACTGGATAGACACAAGAGCATTTATTCCCGAAGACCTCCTGTTGAGGTTATCAGCAAATCAAATCTATATAGTAAGAAGGCAATGTTGATAGAGCAAGAAATCTACAGCAGAGTTTAGTACAGGAAAATAGATCACTGTAATGTAAGAGTTTTACAGGCTTTAAGTGACAAATCAGAGCTTCCAATTATGGTATAATTTTAAACATTATATAATAATTAAAGGCACCTTAAATCAATGTTTGCAGTTTTTACCTGCAAGTCAGCCTTTCTTTTGCATTCACTAAGGACACATGGTATGGTATATCTTGCCTATTGCAGATGATAACCAATAATTGCTGATTACTCCTTTGGACTCTGGATCATCAGTGTAGGCCATGGGCAAAACAAAAAATGGTGCATGCTCAGATCCACAGATATAACTACTTTGATTAGATATATCACTCCCTGGCATATGAGCATGTCCATTGCTATGCATAAAATTGACACTGAAGACAACAGCGTCCCAGGGGGGATTAGCAGTTACTGATTATCATCTACAATTGGCAAGAGATCCAGAGTCCTTGGTGGGTGGACCAGAAACAGCCAGGTGAAATTGCTAAATCAAATGTTAATTTACTTTAGGAAAAGGAATTTGTTTGAATTAACATTCAATTAATAAAGTACTTGTATTATAGGTTTAAATTATACCATATTTGGAAATTGTGCTGTGTAATTTTATGAATTATAATATAGCAGCTAAGCAAGAAGTGGATTTTAAAAGTAAATGACAAACTGTTTTCAGTAAAGTCTTTCAGTGCAAATATAACCAGTGCTCGAGAATATCTTGTCATTTATTTGCATGTGTAGATGAAAATCATGTACTGTACATTGAGTAAAGTTGTTAGAGTTGCAGAATATACTCCTTTCAGGAACAGATGTTTATATCTCTCATAACACCAGAGCCGTGCAGCTGGTAACGGCAGGCTGATGTGTCAGACCTATTACGCTGCTGAGTGAGGCGAGGCTCACACAAGTCGTCAGTGGGTATATGTATTATATAACAGATGGAGAGGAAAATTAGACTAGAAGATTTCACCCATAAAAAGTGCTTTTTTTGTTAAAGAGACTGAAACACTAAGTGTTTAATATACTGTAAGTTTACCCCTCTCTGTTTTATTCACGCGTTGAACAGTTAAAACAAAAGCTTTATGTAAATGACAAAGTTTCTACCAAAAAAGAATTGTAATTAAAAGAGAAGCACCATGCTACAATAAATACATAATTACTTGCAATTATGGAACAGTGACATTTTCTAAATACGGTTCTGTAATATATTGTTCCTATAGGCGTAGCCTCACCTTTAAAATGCACAAAAAGGAAAAAGGGAACTTTAATATTTAAATTCATTTTATTTATCATACTGAGCAAGATTTACATAAAAAACTACGCAATAAAAACCTAAAAACTTGCCAACTTGGTTCCCAGTTTTTCAAAGCATCATTGGACGATTTTTATTAATTGGTCTACAGTAATTAGGGCAATACATTAGTTTGCAAAGAGAAATTCAATTTGTATCTCGAGTGTGAAGTAATTTCTCCATTGCACAGGAGGGGACAAGGAAAGTGAATATGAATAAATATTTCAATTACTTCCCATAAACAGACACTTATTATAGAGAATACATCTTTGTGGTAACATCTAAGGAACTAGCTTTTCTCTGTGATGGAATAGAAATGTGTGTATTAGAGACTATTCTGTTCACTCTTTAATTCAGTGGTACTGCTTTTATTTCAAACACTCTTTGAAATAGTGATTTATTTTTTGTTCACTCATTCAGATTTGTCAAACTCTCCATGACTTTTGGATCATGACACATCAGTCGCTTCTGTCAGCCACTGCTCCTTTGATCTCACTCAAGCTCATGTGCATGGCTGCAATTACCTCATCTATCCATCTTCACCTCTGCCCTCCCCTTATTCATGTGCCTTCAATCTTTCCCAGCATCAGAGTCTTACCTAGGGAATCCGGTCTTCTCATGATATAGCCAAAATATGCGTAAGCTAATGGGCCTTGGGTGGGCACAGGTTAAAGTGGCACAGCCTATCCTTTTTTTATGTTACTACAAATGTTGGTATGAGACAGCAACATTTTGTATATTGTGGGACATGTACTATCAGCCATCCAGTTCATGAGCCCTTAGGGAGCCAGTCCACTATCTTATTACGTTACTCCATGTTTGATTGCTGTTGCTGGAACCATCAAATAATTTTTGTCCAGCCTGGACTTTCTCATTGTTATGACTGATTTTGGGACTCCCCTGAACCCATAAACAACCATGCTAATTGGAACTCTGGCACACTGAGTTGCTAATATCCAATACTATTAAAATGGACATGAAACTTGTTGTGGGGACTGTGACATAATTGTTTTTGTGTTGTGTAGTGTGATCCACAATAATTAATGTTGGGATTGCTATATTTTGTCATGTGCATTGTAGTAGTGTTATGTTACCTAAACTAACAGATACACTTTCCACAATGTTTGTAGATTGACAACTAAGAGTTAACTCTGCAAGAATTTATATGGACCTAGATGTTACATTACATTTGAGTATTTCCATAAAGTGGTAAATTAGTTTATGGTCCTCTGTAAAATCAGATCTAGACATTAGTGATGGGGGACGATAACCTTGGTGAAGCAGTGAGGAGGTCACACAAAGAAATTAATCCCCCCTCATAGAGGGAGAGGAATTACAAGGGTGTGTGGGGGAAGTCTTTTTATGTTTGTGATATTGCTATGCAAGTAAGAATAAACGTCCATGTGTACTTCTTGGATTCTAACCAAAGGGATCTGATTGTGCCTGCCTCTTCAGGAATGATGCCCTAATCTGAATTGCTGGTGCTGAGATTGAACACAAAAGGTATGTCCTAGAAGGGGAAAATTGAGGTTCACGTGGCCCCTCAACTCTGGGTTGTAACATCTGGTGGCAGTCAGTGGAATCCCAGCAGCAGTAAACACCAGCAGCTTGGGCGGGGAACCCCTAGCCTAGGACAGCCAGGAGGGTGTCTGCAGAGGCAAAGGAGATACAACTAGAGGCAGAGTATATGGATCTTCTGAATGCCTCTGTCAGGGGTGGGCTTTGGCCTCCAAGTTGGGGAAAACCCTGCCAGTCAGGCAGGGGAGAAGATCATGTGCCAGAGACCAAAGAGCTCGGATAAGTTAAGATATGGCTGGGTCAGATGCGGATTGTATGGACTTTGGGACCACCAAGGACTTGCCCTCAGAGGGTCCCATAAAGAGTCATGGGGTTCAGGGAGCGGGTATTATGGACTGGTGGGAAAACTCTGATCTCAAGGTTTTAAAAAATGAGCAAGGGCCATCCCTATATTTGGTGGCTAAGCCTAAACCAGTTAGAGGCCCTGGAGAAGGGAAATAACCAAGTATGGACTGTGCCCTGAGAACTTTCCTAGCATTGGGCTCTGGCTTACAACAAATGACAGGATGCCAGCCACAGTTAAAGGTACAGACTCAGCAAACAGCTCTGGGAATTTGTCAAACCAGAGGGACAACCTGAGGACTAGAGTGTCATCTCCAACATCAAGGCAGTGGAGGAGGCAGGAGGTGCATGGCAAACCAGTAGACCAAGGGAAAGCCTGGGGTGGAGCAGCCAGCCTCACCAGAGGAGGTAATGAACTCTGCTTCAGTACTGGAGATAACTACAGGCCACGAGGTAGAGAGAGCAGTGGGATTCTGCCAAGGGGCAACATGGCGTGGACTCAGAAGGAGGTGAGTTCAAGTCCCAGATCTGATGCTAGCCAAGGAGCGGACACTTACCCTGACCTTTTGAGTATGTGCTGGCAGGGGATCCACAGGGGTTGCCCCTGGCATTGATTTCTCCCCTGAGTTGGTACAAGAAAATAATTACAAAAATCCGCCCTACACACCAAGGATCAGGCCACGTGCAGGAGAAGACCCAGACCCTGAATCCCTGGGATTGTTTTCCCCAATGGGGTTTAGTAGCCATGTTTACTCTGAATTGTGGATCCTGCTGGGCTTCTACCACACCCAAGACAAGGACAAATGGACAGACTGAGTGTGGCAGTCTGAATGCAATTATCTGTGAAGAACATAGCCTGCATGTGTATGGAAGGATGAGTAGCTGTCATGACTGATATTTTGAAGAGTACGACATGTTGCTTGTATGTGTATTGTTTAAAGAATATTGTGTGTTGCACTGCTATTATAATATTGGGTCACCAGTAGCAAAACAAAATTGAACCTATAGCATGTAGCTGTGCTGCTCTAGTTCAAGTTAATTTACTTTGTTCTAAGGGGCTGCTTGTTTTCAGCTCAGATAATAGACAGGCCCACAGGAGAGGGCTTACCCTTCTGTAACATCATCTCTGTCTCCACAGACACAAGACTATTCTGATTGGGCTATGCTAATTCAAGCAGTACAGTTATGCAACTCATTGGAGTCTGTGCATTCAAGCAGGGGATTCAAACTGTTTCACTCCCCAATTTATGTTAATGTTGTTCTTGCTTTGTTTCTTGTTTTTCTGAAATATGTAGTGTGGGAAGCCATTAAAGTTGCCAGTCTGACTCATGAAATACAATGGTTTGTCACAGTCTGGCTCTTCTTATACGGTTTCCATTCTAATCAAGGGTATGTAACAGAATTATTATTTTTAAATAAGATAGTAACCTTATTTGCTGGGCGCTAAGATATTGAACAAAAAGGCACTGACCTAGAGGGAGTAAAGTGAGGTGCACGTGGCCCCTCAAATCTGGGACATAACACTCATGATGTATTCATTTCTCATGTTTTATATCTAAATATATTCCTTTTTTCCTGACTTTATCAACTGAAGTACCTAATATATCCAGCTGCCTAAAGTAAATATTCTATATTTGCTTTTTTGAAAAACGTGCAGCCGAGTGTGGAAAACATAGAGTCAGGTTATTCCTAGGAGCACTTTAGGACATGTAGGGACTGATAGTGAAGAAATTAAAGGGATAGTTTCTCATCGAGCAACTATGGAATCATAGAAGATATTGGGAAATAAGTATTGAGTTGGAAAAATTAGGAATAGGCAAATAGGTTTGTGATATAATTTATTGACACCAAGGGAATGAAATTAAGTTGGCTTTAGCCATATACACTCTAAAAAAAGATAAATTCTAGGGCCTTAGATAAAATATTGGAATTTCTACATCAAGGTTCCAACTTATTATACAGTCTGGGACCACATGTCTCCCATTAATGGGTGATACATGTAAAATACTGATGTGAAATGGCAATATTACGAGCCTTTAATGTGTTTTTTCATAACTAACAAATCATCAGCCACTCACACAGTCCTGAATCATTGGTAGATTCTGGCTATTGCTCTCTGAGGACAGTATCCTTACCCCTACTATCCTTATTAAATACTATGAAAATTGCACATAACTGCAAATGATCTATAAAATGCTGCCATTATACCTTCATTTAATCACAAATTTCTAAATATTCACACTTCTTTGTTGCTCTGGTCTCCTTCTCCACCTCCTTATCCAATTGACTCATTTAAGTGTTGCAATCTGTATCATAACCAATGACATTTGATTCAGGTTTTGTTATGCATCCTCAAAAAAATCACTTTTTTCAAGTAACACCTTCCTTGGCTCCTTACAAGCTACTGTTTTGTATGTTTATGGTTACAGTATTGTGAACCATAGTTTTCAGTGAACACACATACAACATTTTAATATATGCAGCATTCAGAAGGACAAAGGAAAGGTGTTTACATTGTGGAAAGCTGCACACATTTGGTGGAAAATTGGCTTCATCATCATCTAGATCTCATTAAAATATCTGGAAATAGATTTTTTGAAACTAGAGCATTTTTAGCAGAACTATTTTATTTTAAAGATTTCATGTTTAAATTGCTTCCAGTCTTCCCTCCCTCCCTGACTGCTATTTTAGGGGGCCCAGCTCTCGAGTCAATCAGAATGGAGGTGTGTTTTCTGCCTCTCTGTTCTGTTAACATAAAGGGGTATGGAAGTTTCCCTGTTTTTAATATTAAAATAATCGACCTAAGTGTTTTATTAACAAGTGCTGAAAAGTTCTGCTTTCACTTACTCAAACCTTCCAAGCAGCCCCTGCAAAGGTCTGCTCCACAGCTCATGCATACACTGTTTCTATTGATACTAGAGGCCCTATTAAATTCCAAGCCCACAGTGGCCGTCGTACAGCTCATATTTCAGCGGGCTTGACATTTTCAGGAGTTACAGAGCGATTAAATTAGAAAAGCCTGCAAGGAAATGGCCAGTATCCAAATCCGTAAACCTTGCTTCGGCTCATAGCATTTCCAGGAGTGAACATGCTAAATTATTTTTATTTTTTTCCTTTCAAATATATTTATTATTTTCAGAATAAAACATACAAAAGTTGACAAAAACATTCTGCTATGCAATTCGATCATACATACAAACACATACAGTAAAAAAAAACTTCCTGAAGTCTTAATAATTCTGAAATCAGATCAAAGTTATCGAGTGTATATATATAAAGTGAGTGTTTGAGAGTTTATAAATTGTTAGAATTCAAAGTAAAATTATCCCACATTTTCCATCCAGTTATATTATTAGTAATCAAATATTTTTCCAAAGCTCTGTTTCGATTCAGAGTTGATACTATATCTTTCCAATTGGGCGTAATCTGCTGCTTCAAATTACACGCTATCAACTAGCTATTGTAGTAATCTGTATTATAAATGCTTGACTTTCTCGATTAAATTCCGAAGTCATAATAGGAAAAATAAAAATTTGCAGGGTTGGAATAATGTTTTTCCCAAGAATGTCTGAAATCTTTACAAAGCATTTTATCCAAAAAGACTGAATCAACTGTCATTCCCACCATGTATGAAATTGTGATCCAATGTGACCACATTTCCTCCAACATAGTTTTTCATCAGGATTAACTGAGAATAAGCTAATTTTCTCTGGTACTAAGTACCACCTATTTAAGATTTTAAAGTAAACCTCTCTATAAGCTGAGTTTTTCACAAATTTATTTGTTAAGATAAAAGCTCTTCTCCAGATTTCTACTGAATAGCAAACTTTAGAAAAATTATTCCCCATACTATTATATTTGTTGTTTTCTTCTCTTCCATTTGCTTTTTAATGACATCAAAACATTTACAGCCTTATTAAATTGCGATTCGGCAAATTTAAAAGGGCTCTATTTAAGCACACAGCATATTTTTTTTACAGAAGTTTTTAGTTAGTGAAGACCTTGCTTTTGGATAGAAGTTCACTAACTAAAAACTTCTGTAAAAAAAATATGCTGTGTGCTTAATTAGAGCCGTTTTAAATTTACAGAATGACAATTTAATAAGGCTGTTAGATATTAAATGCTTTCTATTGCCTGTCTTCAATAGAATTTCTAAAATATTTCACTAATCTCATTTTAAATGCAATGACTCCAATTTTTCCAGAGAACTTTTAAGTCTCAAATATTTTAACCAATACTATTTTTCTATGTTATATGTATTTAATAAATAGTCAAAAGAAACAAGTTTTTTGTCCAGGAATAGTTTTTGTACTGTATCAATACCTTTATTAATCCATTTCTTCAAAAATGTCAAATTTAAGATATTAGCTAGTTTTTTAATGGGAATACAAGGGCTCGGGAAGGGCAATATTACCAGTTTCTGATTAATTTTAAAGCAAAAATCCAAACCCTTTATTAATTATACATAAATGTGAAATCCCCTTATTTTTCAAGGTTTCCTCCAAAAAAATAAATTGGTTGAGATTGACTTCTTTTAACAAAGAGTTTTCTATCTAGGACCAGGAGTATTTTGTGATTGGGTCTACCCATTTAACAATGTGAGAAAGTATAGTGGCGTCATGATGTGTTAAGGTCTGGGTATGCTAACCCTTCATTATCAATATTTCTAGACATAATAGTTTTTTAACTCTCGATTTTTTCTCATTGAAAATATATTTGTCTATAAGCGATTGAAATGTATTAATCCAATAAAGAGGAAGGCTGATCGGAATACTTCTTGTAAAATAGTGGAATCTGGGGACTATTCTACCTGAAAGGGACAAGTTTTTAATTTTCCAGTCTGAAATAGTACTGATGCATTTTTGATATAACATTTTATAATTCAATGGAATAATTTTCTCAATTTCTCTATTGTACAATATTCCCAAATGCATACAATTATTATTAAACCAATTAAAAGTATATTTCAAACTCAACTCTCCTATAACATCTGGAGATTAGTTGATCTCTAGGACTTCTGTTTTCTGTAAGTTTAGTTTATAATTAGAAATGGATACAAATTTATATACCAAGTCCTGTAAATATCTTAGTGAGTTTATTGGTTCAGTCAATATTACAACTATATCATCGGCGAATAGAACAATTTTATGATCCATATTGTTAATTTTTATACCCTTTATTTTATTTGTTGACCTTATTGCTTCTGCCATTGGTTCCATAAGTAAAGCAAATAAGACTGGGCATAGAGGGCACCTCTGTCTCGTGCAGTTCCTAATAGTGAACTTATTAGACCTGAAACCAAAACCCGAAACCACAGCCTCGGGGTTAGAGTATAGGGCCCAAATTGCTAAATTATTCAAACCCATAGTTATGAGTTTAGATGGAGCCAATAGTAAAAGAGACATCATTACGTCAATAAAACATGGAGGTTAAATTTCAATCAGTTACGGTTTTGCGATCTGACCCGCATTCCAGAAATAATGCAATATGAAAAAATCAATAAATAGAATATTCTAGTCAATGCGACTTTTATTATTTGTATCAAGACATTGATTGCCAAGATCGCTATATCATGGAAATGAAACATAAAAATATATATTTTTTACTGCAGTTTTGCAAGCTTGAGAGTGTTGTGCTATTAATTGTAATACCTTTCATCGCTTTCCCTATAATTTAGAATACAGTAGTGTGTTTATATTTGCTTTTACAGTGCTACGGACAGGAGTTATTAGTGCTAAATGATAAAAAATCTTTGTGAATTATCCAGAATAATTTGCTAATTGTCCTAGACATTTAAATTGAGGTCTATGCATGGAGGTAGAAAACTCAACAGTATTGTATGCTGTGATGCATTTAGCAATGTGTTTTATTTTATATACCTATGAGTACCTGCTGTCACAGTGATAGATATGCAAAGACTGATTGGGCTTACAAGCCACTTTTTACTGGTCAAATCAGCATATGTAAATTTTAGAACAGACGGAGAGAGTAGAGCCAATTCTGTTTAGGGGTCTAGATACTGCAGATGCAAGATCACCCCATCAGAAATCTTAATGGTAGATGAAAGATGAATCCAGACCACCAATATGGACAGGAGATATACTGTATGCTCTGCCAAGGGAGGGTCATCATTGTTTAGAGTGGATACTTGAGATGTCATGCCCAAAAGTATCGTACCCCAGGCAGTGTGGGAAGCTGCTTCCCTCTCATGTAATGAATTTTAGTTACAGTGTTACATAGTAATTTAAGGCTGAAAAATACTTTAATCCACCAAGTTCTACATTTTTAGACATCCTCTGATCTGCAATATACAGATTAGTTGATACAGAGGAAAGCAAAGAGAAAATATAAAAACATCAGTGTTCCTAATGTTTGACAATGTATTCTTTTTTAATACACAATAGAATATTTACTTTACTTTTCCTTCGGTGCTATAGTGTACCCCATTATAGATTTGTACTACTAAAATATAGCATTAGAGTATCAAACATTGTCATTATTTTGATTATATTTTCTTTGTGAGAAAGCTCTTAGAGAGTTGAACGAATCCCTTGAGGTAGAAAATGTGAATGTTTACATATTTGTCTATATGAAGCCATGAGACTTATCTATATACAGTGAGGGAAAAAAGTATTTGATCCCCTGCTGATTTTGAACGTTTGTCCACTGACAAAGAAATGACCAGTCCATAATTTTAATGGTAGGTGTATTTTAACAGTGAGAGACAGAATAACAAAAAAACAAACAAACAAGAAAAACGCATGTAAAAAAAGTTATAAATTGATTTGCAGGTCAGTGAGGGAAATAAGTATTTGATCCCCTACCAATCAGCAAGATTTCTGGCTCCCAGGTGTTTTTTATACTGGTAACGAGCTGAGATTAGAAGTACTCTCTTAAAGGAAGTGCTCTTAATCTCAGTTTGTTACCTGTATAAAAGACACCTGTCCACAAAAGCAATCAATGAATCAGATTCCAAACTCTCCACCATGGCCAAGACCAAAGACCTGTCCAAGGATGCCAGGGACAAGATTGTAGACCTATACAAGGCTGGAATGGGCTACAAAACCATCGCCAAGCAGCTTGGTAAGAAGGTGACAACAGTTGGTGTGATTATTCAAAAATGGAAGAAATACAAAATAACTAAATAGTCTCCTTCTGTCTGATGCTCCATGCAAGATATCACCTTGTGGAGTTTCAATGATCATGAGAATGGTGAGGAATCAGCCAAGAACTACACGGGAGGATCTTGTTAATGATCTCAAGGCAGCTGGAACCATAGTCAC
This sequence comes from Discoglossus pictus, assembly GCA_027410445.1. Classification (NCBI taxonomy): domain Eukaryota; kingdom Metazoa; phylum Chordata; class Amphibia; order Anura; family Alytidae; genus Discoglossus; species Discoglossus pictus. The sequence continues at coordinate 132,530,042 of CM050163.1, read as the reverse complement.
CATGAAAACAATTGGTAACACTGCTCAAGAAAGCACATGTACAGGCCCATCTGAAGTTTGCCAATAAGAATCTGAATGATTTAGAGGAGAACTGGGTGAAAGTGTTGTGGTCAGATGAGACCAAAATCAAGCTCTTTGGCAACAACTCAACTCACCGTCTTTGGAGGAGGAGGAATACTGCCTTTGACCCCAACAACACCATCCCCATCGTCAAACATGGAGGTGAAAACATTATGCTTTGGGGGTGTTTTTCTGCTAAGGGGACATAACAACTGAACCGCATCAAAGGGACGATGGACAGGGCCATGTACCGTCAAATATTGGGTGAGAACCTCCTTCCCTCAGCCGGGGCATTGAAATGGGTCGTGGATGCGTATTCCAGCATGACAATGACCCAAAACACACAGCCAAGGCAACAAAGGAGTGAGTCAAGAAGAAGCACATTAAGGTCCTGGAGTGGCCTAGCCGTCTCCAGACCTTAAACCCATAGAAAATCTGTGGAGGGAGCTGAAGGTTCGAGTTGCCAAAAACCATCAGCCTCAAAACCTCAGACTTGGAGAGGATCTACAAAGAGGAGTGGGACACAATCCCTCCTGAGATGTATGCAAACCTGGTGACCAACTACAAGAAATGTCTGACCTCTGTGATTGCTAACAGGGGTTTTGCCACCAAGTACTTAAACTTATTTCCCTCATTGACCTGCAAATCAATGTATAACTTTTTTTTACATGCGTTTTTCTTGGGGGTGGGGGGTGTTATTCTGTCTCTCACTGTTAAAATACACCTACCATTAAAATTATAGACTGATCATTTCTTTGTCAGTGGACAAACGTTCAAAATCTGCAGGGGATCAAGTACTCCCCCGCCCCCCACTGTATAGATATACAGTATATATATATATATATATATATATATATATATATATATATATATATATATATATATATATATATATATATATATATATACGGTATATATATAAATATATATATTTTTTTATATATATATATATATATATATATATATATAAAACATCAGTATGATAGAAAGGCATTATGTTGATTTTCCTTTCTTTGCCATTTTTGTAACTTGAAAATCCTCTGTGGAAAAGTATTGTCCTATTAATTATTTTGTTGACTTCAGAATATGATACTGGAAGATGCGAGAAAAGGATATTTAAACAGAAAGAGAATAGTTAGGAGAAATATGTCAGCCCTTGAGATACTGCAAAGAAGTATGTGGTGTAGAGGGACTTTGCATAATTTTCATATCAACGCTATAAATATTTTAATGTACAATTTAAAAAAAAAATCAAAAGATGGATGAGAACAAAGAACATACTCATTATATCTTCCTAAATTCATTTTCTACAATGTTCTGAAAGGAAAAACAAATAACTGTAACATCTCCCTAGACTGTGTCAATATGCACATCACTAAATACAGCAGCATAGTTTATTTACAGTACATGATTGCACTGACTAATACTGATAATTCCTTGTAGAACACATAACATATTTTAATAAATTAAAAAATCTCTTTAAAGGGACATGGAAATATTTGTTTCTTTGATCTATCAGAAAATAGGGTATTTGATCCTGTTTCACAGTATGTTTTTTATTTTTTCAAATAAAGGACTCAAAGTACAAAAACCTATTCAGAAGTTTAACTGTGCTTGGGGGTCTGCCATCTGCCAACCAGTTAGAACTACAGAATGCTCTCTGCATTTCCTGTTAGTTTTTTAATAAGATTGAAAATGTTTTACTTCTTTATATCCATGGTCATGCTGATCCACTTGGTTTTCATGGCATAAATAGAGTGGATTGCCAGTTCCTTATCCAGTGGGCCACAGCATACAGCTTAAGGTATTCTTAGGTGGTCTCCCATTGAAGTACTGACCAGGCCCAACCCTGCTCGGCTTCAGGGTGGTGTGACCTCTTGGTTCCATGACTGGAATCAAACCCAGGTCTCCGCAGTAATAGCACTGAATCCTAACTACTGGACCACCAGGGAACCCTACATATCATTCCAGAGCCTTCCAAATGGTGTAAGTTATGGTCTGTTAAACTTATTCCTACCTCAAGTATGTGATGCTCTTGATCCCTAGCTCCATTGTGTAACTTGGAATCCCAGCCATGTCTTTGTCCTGAAGCAGCATGCCCATTCTGACCTGTTTGCTAGACTGCCGTCATGTTACCTCCAGTTACCTCCCGCAGTATTAATGGAGAAAACGTCAAGAGTTTGTAATGATTTAAAGCAGACCACAGTTCATCTTACCTCATTGCATTGTCACCCTCTACCACTTCTCACTTTCAAGAGGAAGAAAAAAATGTCCAACAGGGTCAACTGGAAATTAAATATATTTGCAATCTAAATATGTTTGTGGGTATAATATGGGTATGTAGAGTCTCCTGAGAGTAATTAGGCCATAGAATGGGAAGTAATAAGGTCTCACAACAGTACATTATCTGAAGCCTTTTATCTGACCTAAATATTGTGGAGAAACGTTTTCTTTGCTCATTTAACCTCTAGGATTCCATAGGATGACTAGCATCTTTAGATATGGTTATATCTAAATGGGTGAGGATGCTGTGGACTGGTCCATCCTGCAAGATTTTTTTAAAGTGGAAGCAGCCCCCTCAAATTAGTTCATGGCTACAACCCCACCATCCTTGGGATTGTCAGTTCCTATCTATTCAGGTTTAGACAATAATATGTTGTATGCTACATCAATACATTAAATAATTTAAACTGAGTCTTTATGACTTGCATATGGCAAGAGACGTGAGAGGACAGGTTCCCAAACTAAAGCTTTTGCTTACATAAACATTATTGATTAGTGGTTCATCTATGACAAATAAGTAGAAAGGGCTTACAAACAAGTACAGAATAACACTTTGGAAAAATCATGTTGGCCTGTCCCACTTCAGATAATACAAAAACAAACTCTAAAGGATAACAAAAGACCTTAAAAAATTGACAACTTTTTTTTTGTTTGACAATTAAGAGAGGACAAAGAGAAGTATTTGGAGATGGTCCCAAATAACATTTGATTGTGTATTGTGATTGAGGGACATTGTAATACATGAACACTACCAAGCAGTGCCACAGACTCATACACAGAAACACAGTTTATCTTATGCAATGTTTACTTTAAGATAAGGAAGTGCAAAGAGCCAATGACTCAGTACTGAGAGTCATTGCCTGTTTGCTCCTAAATAGTTACAGCAGGTCAGAAAAAATACAAAAAAATGTAGAACAAAAAAGTATTTACACTGAAATGGAACCAACTGATATTAAAATACTTTTATTAACATGGTACTTTACTCTGATTCTAAAATATGCCGACCTTACAGTATAATTTTAAAGAGCATTGAAAAGAAAATAGAGTCAGCATGTTGTCTAATGAATCCACCAATCAGCAGGTGAAAGGCATTTCTAGGAGTGTGGAATACAAATTTATGCTTTGTAGATTTGTTATCTCTTAAAAGTTATCTGAAAATGTCAGTTTGACATTTTCTTCATTAATACTGTTGGATGTAAGTAACCCTATTAAAGTACATATTAATGATCATTTTGCACTTTTAAATAATCTTGGAAATGACTTTCATTGTGTTCTAATCTTCTCTCCATCCTGTATGTTCAATAATATATAACATTGCTTCTGGCTCCTAAATAATGTTTAAATGTATAATATTTCACTATGAAAAATCTCCTTCTTAACTGTTCTGCAAATTACAGTCATATCCATTTGTCTTTTATAAGAATGTACATACCCTTCTCCATGGAAAATATATGAATAACACTACAAAACTATTCCGAACATAAAATATGTTTACTGCAATTTGCATATAACAAACAAGAGCTATAAATTATAATTGACTCTGTTTATTATAGACGTTTCTGTACATGGTAAATTGCCCCCTCTAGAGTAGGTAAATACTTCTCTGTATATTACAAACTTAGGGCCCTATTCTATTGCCCAATTTTAAAATGTATACAGACTTAAAATCTCTTTTGATTTTGCTACATATTCGGCAAATATTACTTATTGGCACTAATGAATTCTTAAGTCAATAGAATGTATATAAACATTTATAAAAAAAAACACTCGAAGGTATTTGCAAGTAGCTAATAGAATATGGCCCTTAGCCACATAAGTCAGATATACAGTGTTGTGTGATTCATACATTACTCTGCATACTTAGCTGCTGTATTCACCCCTACAAATAACCATTACTCTATTCATTGTAAATACATGTAGATCCAGCTGCATATTACATACATGTTTGAGATAAGTCCAATAGAAAATTTATGTTTTTCACTGGTCTGATCACATGCTCACCTGGAAAGTTATTTGGTTTGTGTTTGAGATCCCTGTTCTGCAGCCCACATGTTTGCATGAAAACAGGGTCTATTTTTTCCAGTATTTTTGTTGTCTTTCACTTCACTTTTCTTTGTATTACTATTATTTATTTGTTCTTGTAAAAAAACATCACAAAAATAATAATTTTTTGAATAATGAAAATACTGCAATTTTAACTTCATAGCTCACTTTTCTTATGTTGCTGATATATACAAAAGCTGTTATCTTATGATTATACATGTTCAGTCACATTATTATGCCCACCAGCTAGTATCATGAAAACCGCAATGTGCAGATAGATGGCGTGGTAGTGAGGCATTAATATATTGGAAGGTTGGCACAGGTATCTGCAGCCATCTAGACTACAGTGCGTCCGACAGCTGCTGAAGAGTGTGTGGTGCAGGAACTATACAGTGAACATGGTGATCGATGTGATCCCAGAGGTGCTGGATTAGGTTAAAGTCCAGGGAATTTGGAAGTCAGGGAAGTACTTGGAAGCAGTGGCATAGCTAGGGCTTTTGCCGCCCGGGACTGTCCCTGAATTTGCCGCCCCACCCAGTCCAAACATTTTATATATCATATATACATTTATCTCTCTCTCTCTTTCTCACATCTCTGTCTCTCTCCCTCTTCCCCTCCCTTCTCTCTCTTTCTCCCTCTCTCTCATGTCTCTATCTCCTCCCTTTTCTCTCCCCCTCTTTCTCCCCTCTCTTTCTCTTCATATCTCCCCATTGACACTCCCACCTCCCCAGCAGCAGCCAAACTGCTTGCACTCACCTCCTCCCTCGGCCTCTCACAACTAACAGATTCTTCTACTCATCATGCTGGACATTCTCTTGACCTCATCTTCACCAACCTCAGCACAGCCTCCAACCCAGTCACCCATCCACTCCCTCTATCTGACCATCACTTACTTACCTTTAACCTCTCCTCTTCTTCTTCCCACCACCCCTCTCCTACCCCTGCCACCATCACGAACAGAAACCTGCTAGCACTTGACCCTACTCAGCTCTCCATTAATATCCAACCCCTTCTCAGCCCCATCACCTACCTCAACTGCCCTGACACTGCCTTCTCACTTTACAACTCTACTCTCTCTTCCATCCTTGATACCCTCGCCCCCATAACCACACGAAGACGCTCTCGCTCTCTTCCTCAACCTTGGCACACAACTCAAACACGATACATACAGAAATGCTCCCGCACCGCTGAACGGCTCTGGAGGAAATCACGCACCTCTGCAGATTTCCTCCACTACAAATTTATGTTACGCTCCTACTCCTCTGCCCTCAACCTCGCCAAACAACACTACTTCACTTCACTAATATCAACCCTATCCTCTAACCCAAAGCGTCTGTTCGCAACGTTCAAAACTCTCCTCCACCCACCACCTCCTCCCATCCCTTCCTCTCTCACAGCTGAAGACTTTGCCAACCATTTAATTCATAAAATCGAAAATATCCGCAATGAACTCTCATCTCACAGTGGCTCACTCACTCTACCGTCTCAACTATCCAACCTAACCCACTCTTCTCCCTCCCCCAATCCAACAGCCACTTTGAACTGCTTTGCCCCAGCTACAGAGGATGAAGTCGCTAGCCTGCTATCATCCACTTGCCTCACTACATGTCCCCAGGACCCTATTCCATCTCAGCTCATCACTCCCCTCTCTACCACACTAATCCCAGCTCTCACACACATTTTCAACCTTTCCCTAACTACCGGCAAGTTTCCATCTTGTCTAAAACACGCCACAATTACACCCATCCTCAAAAAGTTCTCATCTGACTCTGACATTGCTTCTAACTACCGCCGTATTTCTCTACTTCCTTTGGCTTCCAAACTGCTCGAGCGGCTCGTCTATAACCGCCTTACCAGCTTTATCTCCTCGAACACTTTTCTTGACATCTTCCAATCCGGCTTTCGGCCCCAACACTCCACTGAGACAGCTCTCACTAAAGTCACCAATGACCTGCTTACTGCCAAGTCAAAAGGTCACTTTTCTATTCTCCTTCTTCTAGATCTCTCTGCTGCCTTTGACACTGTTGACCATCCACTTCTACTCCATATCCTCTCCTCCCTCGGTATTCGAGACACTGCTCTCTCGTGGTTCTCATCATACCTACAAAATCGATCATTCAATAACTCCTTCTCTGACACCTCTTCTTCTACCTACCCCCTGTCTGTTGGCGTACCACAAGGATCTGTACTAGGCCGCTCCTCTTCTCCATCTACACTTCCTCACTTGGTACCCTTATAAACTCTTTTGGGCTGCAATATCATCTCTACGCAGATGACACCCAAATCTACCTCTCAGCACCAGATCTATCCTCCTCTCTTCTAACACATGTCTCCAACTGCCTCTCTAGTATATCCTCTTGGATGTCCACCCACCATCTCAAACTCAACATGTCTAAAACTGAACTCCTAATCTTCCCTCCCTCTCCCACAGCTTCAATTCCTCACATCTCTCTTACTGTCAACAATGACATCATCACCCCCTCCTCCCAAGCCCGTTGTCTTGGGGTTCTTTTGGACCCCGCCCTGTCCTTCATCCCTCACATACAATCACTAACTAAATCTTGTCTTCTCCATCTAAAAAACATCTCCAGAATTCGCCACTTTCTTACACAAGACACAACTAAAATCCTTATACACTCTCTCATCATCTCTCGACTGGACTACTGCAACTCGCTTCTTGCTGGCCTCCCCACCACCCGACTATCTCCACTTCAATCCACTATGAATGCCTCTGCTAGACTCGTCTTCCGTACACAACGTTCAGTGTCGGCATCACCTCTCTGTCAATCTCTCCACTGGCTTCCCATAGCCTCCAGAATAAAATTTAAAATCCTGACCCTTACTTTCAAAGCCCTCAACAAGTGCACTCCCCCATACCTTTCTGGTCTCATCTCCAAATACTCCCCCACACGCCCTCTTCGCTCTGCTAATGACCTTCTTCTTTCCACAACTCTTGTCACCTCTTCTCACTCTCGCCTTCAGGACTTTTCTCGTGCTGCCCCTATTCTCTGGAGCTCCTTGCCTCGCTCCACCAGACTATCCTCCAACCTCAAATCATTCAAATCCTCTCTAAAAACACATCTCTTTAAAGAAGCGTATCACCTCCCACCCTAACACACTCTCAAATCTCTCTCCCTCCTTTTCCTCACACAATACCTTTAGGATGTAAGTCTGCGAGTTTCAATCCCACAAGGTGTTTTAGGGAAAGCACCCTGGACACTGGATTCCAAACTCAAAGACAGGGCCCTCCTTGTTTTACTATGTGTTAATTTGTATGTATCTTTGTCTTGAACTTATCTTATGTACAGCGCTACAGATTATGTTGGCGCGTTATAAATAAACGATAATAATAATAATAATCTCCCTCTCTGTATGCCTCTCTCTCTCCCTCCCTTCTTTCTCTTACTCCCTCTCCCCTCACTCTCTCTCCCCTTCTCTTTTTCTCCCTCCTCCATCTTTCGCTCCCTCTAGCTCTCTTTCTCTCCCTACACCTCTTTCTCTCTCCCTCTCTCTTTCTCTCCATCTTCTACTCCCACCTTGCCTCTCCCCCATGTCTTCCCCTTGCTTCACTCTCCCCCACGTCTCCCCCTTGCCTCTCTTCATATTTCTCTCTCTTCCCTTGCCTCTCTCTCCCCCCATGTCTCCCCCCTTCCCTTTCCACATTGCCTCTCCTTCCCCCATATCTCCCCTCTCCCCATATCTCCCCCCTTGTCTCCCCCTTGCCTCCCTCTCCTCATGTCTCCCACTCTCTCTCTACTACTCTCTCCCCTTGCATCTCTCTCTCCCCACTTGCCCACCTCTATCCCCCCTTGCCTCTCCCCCCTTTCATCTCCACCATGCCCCAACTCTCCCCCATTGCTTCCCCTTGCCTCTCTCTCCCTCCACGTCTCCCTCTTTCCCCTAGCCTTTCCCTCTTTCCCATGTCTCCCCATTGCCTCTCTCTCCCTCCATGTCTCTCGCTCTTTCTCCTTGCCTCTCTCCCCATGCCCCTCTCCTTGTGTCTCTCCCTCTTCCTCTCTCCCCTCTCTTTCACTCCATATCTCCCTCTCTCTCCATGCCTCTCTCACCCCTCCCTTCTCTCTCTTTCTTCTCCCTCCCTTTCTCCCCCTTTCTTTCTCTCCCTCTCTCACTCTCTCTCTCCCTCTCTCCATCTCCTTCTCCCACCTTGCCTCTTCCTGTCCTTTGCCCTATGCCTCCCCATCTCCCCCACGTCTTCCCCTTGCCTCTATCTCTACTTCCATGTCTTTCCCTCTCTTCCCTTGCCTCTCCCTTTCTTGCCTCTCCTTCTCCCCATGTCTCCCCTTTTCCTTCATTTCTATCCCTGGCCTCCCTCTTCCTCCCCCCATGTCTTCCTTTTCCCTCTCTCTCCCTCTACCCCATTGCCTCTTTCTCCCCATTGCCTCTCCCCCCCCTTTTCCGCTCCCTCTTGTCTCTCTAACCTTCCATGTCTCTCCCTCTCCCCCATGTCTTCCACTTGCCTCTCTCTCCCCCTTGCCTCTCTCACTCTCCAAATCTCTCTTCCCTTGCCTCTCTCCCTCCATGTCTCTCCCTCTTTCCCTTTGCCTCTCTCCCCATGGCTCTCCCTCAATGTCACCCCCTTGCATCTCTCCCCAATGCCTCTCTCCCCATGTCTCTCCCTCTCCCACTCTCTCTCCCACCTCTCTCCCTTCTGTTTCAGTCCATATCTCCCTCTCTCTCCCCATTTCTTTCTCTCCCTCTCCCCCTTTTGCTCTCTCCCTCTTTTTCTCCCTCCCCTTTTTTCTCGCTCCTTCTCTCTCTCCATCTCCTTCTCCCACCTTGCCTCTCCCTTGCCATATGTCACCCCCTCTCCCCTTTGCCTCTCTCTCTTCCCATGTCTCCCCTTCTCCCCCCCCATGTCTATCACTGGCCTCTCCCCCCCCCCACCCATGTCTCCCCCTTGCCTCCCTCTCCCACATGTTTCCACCTCTATCCCATTGCCTCTTTCAATGGCATGTGCTGCTCGACAGTTTCCATGTCACGTATTCGCAATGGTGTCATTTGTCCAGTCATGATACACTTGAACCACATCAGCACACAAACTGTTCAGAAAACTGTGCTGTTTCAGAAATACTGCCACCCATAGCCTGAAAGCCAGTGACCTTCCCCTTTTCAAAGTCGGACAAACATACATTTTACTCATGACAGCGATGGTTGATATGCTTGCAGAATAACTACACGTCACCTTATACAACAAGCCAGCTCACGGCACATGCCATATTTCATTGGTTACGTGTTGCTTATGTCAAAAGTAGGAGGGGGTCTTAAAAATGTGACTCGACCCTGTTGTATCTTTGTACTTTGACTTGTAAATAAAACATGATGTTGACTTTAATCACACTGACATTCTAGATTTTTTTTCCAAGCAACCCAAACAGGAGTTCCACTTTACTGCACTTGTAATTTATATGTGACGCAATGTCAAAGCCTCACCCAAAGCACCAAATAGGCTTGAGAAGGCCCTTTGTATAAAATAAGTGACAGTGTCTATGTAAATCCATAGCATTATCTCTGTATGTGTAATGCAATTCAATATCTTTGCAGAGCAATATCTATGAGTAGTGTCTACTGACATTCAATTCATCTTTTCTACACCATTATATTGTGATTTCATGCCAGTAAAGGGAGTAGTTATGGGCATATTGATTTTCACTTTGGCCCAATCCCCAGATCCTTTCGGAACATTTTAAAGCCTCTAACTGGAAGAAAGGAGAGACAAATGAAGAACTTTGAACAAAGATTCATGTGAAATGTAAACGCGCTAAACAAAGATTTTTATAATCCATTTTTACACATAGGCTATAAATATAATAAATGTAGATACAAAATGGTTATTGATAGAAACATACATTTTGACAGAAGGTAACGATAATCCCCTTCTGGATCACTACCTTGTCGTGTTGAAGGGGCTTGTGTATTTCAATGAAGCTGTGTGCTATACCATGTAGAGTCACCCAAAATGGGCAGGTCATAGCAGAGAGGTCAGGCAAATCACAGGCTATTGGAAAAAGAAATCGCATTCCACTCTAGTATCTTTGCCATGAAAACTTTATGGATTATCACAACTCTGAGTATTTTAAAAGTAAAGGAAACTTACTTTTAAAACTCTGAAAATGAAGCTTTTAAACAATGTCAGGGCATCATTCTAAGTCTAATTAGGTGTTTCAGAGCTCTCCACCAGGTGAGTTAAAGGTTCACTTTATTATGTTAACAAAATTGTTTCAAAAATGATATTCAATCATTTATAAAAGCAATATACAATAATATTAATTTAATTTACAAAGATTAGAGTATTATTCCTCAGCTGATCTCTACCATTACAGTCATCAAGGGGGAGAGAGGTTTGGCTAAAAGATAGGTCTAAAGGCTTTGAAGAACAATGTCATAAGAGGCCAAGCATCCGTTCATAGACAGCCCCACAGCAAAAAAAAAAAAAGACTCTTGCCAAAAGAAACCATTGTAAAGCATTGTGTTGGTATAACCTTGTACCTCTACATTTAGCACTATCTGCCCGAGAAAGCTGCTTCCATCCCTTGACCTTAAAGTGGGTGAAGACCAGCATCAACTGCGTCTGATTCGATCAGGAAGTACGTTTAATATTGAATATTCCTTTTTTACATAATTGAAAGAAAGAAATTTTTTATTAAAGATCAATTCCTGATTAAAACATATAGCTCATGTTGTTAGGGCACTACAGTGGTCCTTTAAGGAGCTCTACCTTGTACAACCAAATACATTTTCAGATGTAGGTCTTGTCATTGTTTCAAGATTAGGTTATACAGAATTAAAATAGTTTAACCATTGTAGCACTGGTTTATTATCCAATTACAGTAGACTCTCAGTTATCTGGCACCCTCAGGGATTGGTAGATGCTGGATAAATGTAGTTTCTGGTTGGTTGATGGTCACTATTAAAAGAGGCCTAGATTAGCTGTACATAGGATGCTCTGCTAAGTATATTTGTCAGTGAAGGCTGTTCTAGCAGCAGCAGCTTTCACTCCTCACTTACACACAAGTAGGTTGGGTTGGAGGGTGCGGTGCTGAACCCACGGAATGTAACACCAACCCTGCACTGGCTCAGTCACTCATGTCTGTCTGCTTCCAGGTAACATTGAATTTCAGAGACATACACAGGATGAAACCTTGGTGCCTTGTAAGCATTTTGTGGCATGACAACCTGTCTCCTGGCATGTGTTGCGCCCTGTAAAATTACATTTTTAATTAAAGTACAGTATTCATTTTTTTTCTGGTTGCTTGAGAGTTCTGGTTAACAGAGAGTCTACTGTATATATTTTTGCAGTGCTTCAAACAAGTTATCGTTTGACCCTACACCTTATTTTATGATCTGGATAATTTTATATATGGATATGAGTGAGCACTGGGAGGGGGACAGGGGGACCCAAACAAATTACAAGTGCCCATTCCCTCCTGGGGGGCACAACATTTTTTTTCCTCTGGGAGGCCCTCCATTTATTAGCTCCCCCACTGCCAGAGTTATAGCAGGAAAGTGGTCTTTGAAAATAGTAGGGGAAGAATTTGGGTTTCAGTAGTTTTAGAATTAAGGTAGCAGAATGCTATAAGCAGTAGGTTTAATGGTTAGGAAATTGGTATTGGATGTACAAGTAGGGTTAGGTTATTGTTCGGAGCAGAGTTACGATATGATGATTATCAGTGTTCATGGAGCAGGCTTATGGTAGAGGTAGTAAAGAGTACATATGAGGAATAAACACTGTGGTATAGTAGCTTTCATAAAGTAACTTTCATACAGTATCTCTTTTCATATGATACTGCAAATTAGATGAAACGCATTACATCAGTTGCAATAAAGATCTCATGTATCAGTGTTGGTTGATATTACTAGTCTACTATGGCTTGAGCAGAACGAGATTAATATTAATCAGTTCTCTAAATTCACATATAGATTATGTGATCGGATTCATTACTAACAATTATAACAGTTTTACCATAAAAAGTGACATGCTATATGCCAATTAAAATATAAATATTTTTATTAACATGTATAGTTTATATTTGTTTTCTTTTGCTTGATGCCTTCCACATGCCTTCCAAATATAGAGTGGCCATGTTAGATTTGGGGGGAAAAATGTAATTACCTTTCAAGAACTTAATAGAACTAACATGGGCCTTAGTGTCCTGGAAGCTTGCTATCTAATCTAACCCTGCAATGAAATCTAAGCTTGTCTGAAGGAGGCACCTTCTAGTCCTGAAAGCTTGCAATCTAATCTGTTCCAGTTATCCAATAAAGGGTATTATGTATAGCAATAGTCAGAAGTTTGTATACAATACATAATTAACTGGATTGTAAAATCTTATGAAGTAGTATATTGGAGCTTTATAAATAAATGGTAAGAACACTAATAAACAATAAAACTAATAAATGTTAATCAAAATAATGTTATCAATAATAACGGTACATTGTTTTATATTTACAATTCCGCACATATGAATTTCCTGGCAATGATTACAGATACATATAATACGTTTGAAACTTTAATGTGGGTCTTTATTTTCTCCATCTTCATATACTTATCCCACATGCTAAATGTAACCTTAACTAACAAACATTTTCCAATTAGTACTTCTATAAGCATCATAATGTTTTACTTGTAGGATTAAAATTGCAGATTTGAATTCAACTCTAATGGTAAATTTATGCAAACAGGAATCCCGGCAAGAAGCAATGTTTGGAGGTTCAGTTTTGTTTTTACGATTTGTCTAAATAAGATAATTAGGTTTTTCTAATTATTTCGGTAAATGTTGTGTCTGCTGGATAAATACCCACAACAGAATACATTTGGTCGCCTTGTGACTGAATATGATTTTTCGAGCTGAAGCTTCCTTCTGCAGCCTCGGTGATTTCTTTATCTTTTGTTGAAAGATAACCTCAGATTTGGAAATGTTCCCTGTGCAATTTACCAATTGCTTCTATATATATTGCTGCAAATCCTATTGATGATAGTAATAACTGCCGCAATGATTCATCTGGCTAAGACATGTTTCAGAATAGCTTAAGCTTCCCAGTTTCAATTCTGATTATCAGGTGCTGCCAAAACTGCTTGTATAAAATTGGGAAATCTTCTTTTTCAGATATAACACAATTTCAAGAAATTTTCCAAAAAATAGCTGTCATTGGAACATTTTACTATAAATATACAGCCTTATTAAATTGCGATTTGGACAATTGAAAAGGGCTCTATATAAGCACAGAGCATATTTTATTTACAGAAGTTTTTAGTTAGTGAACTTCTATCCAAAAGCTAGGTCTTCACTAACTAAAAACTTCTGTAAAAAAATATGCTCTGTGCTTATATAGAGTCCTTCAGAATTGGCCGAATCACAATTTAATAAGGCTGATAGTCTGCACTAAGGTAAATTTGTAATTACAGTTGTGTTTTTTTCTTTAGAGATCTATACACTAGATGCCCCAGACTGTAAGCTCCCCTTTTTCATTGTTTCTATGAATGCCAAAGCAGTTTGTTATTGAAGTGTCTCCATTGAGTTTTGCACTGACAATTAATTGCGTGTAAACTCGTTAAACTTTGACACTCAAACCCTATTTTAATAAAATTTTACAGATCACTTGCCTGACAGGGCACTGCCTTAACTGCAAAAAGCAGAAGAAAGATATACGTGTACCAAAGACCACTCGCAAGTGGTTTTTAAAGCCTTTCAGAGTCCCCCAGAAGTATTTAAAGTGACAGTACAGCACAACAAGCACTACAAAATAATGAAACATCAACATTATTTGACACATAGCAATTCGATATCAACATATGTGTAATTTAAAAAATATGATATGTTAGTATAAAGCCAGTTTAATTATATGAAATCCAGGGTAACACACAACCCAGTACTCATGGGGTTAATACACAAGGTGTTGTTGGACATATTGGAACCAGGTTATTTTGTGTCAGGCGCAGTAAAGGCATTTTACTGGCAACTCAACCATGCAGCTCATTTTTGTTCAAGTATCGTCATATTGTGCTCCTTGAAAAAAAAACACAATCTTTTTCCAGAGCAGCCTGTATTTCTCCTGAGGTTACCTGTGGGGTTTTATTTGTATTCCAAACAATTATTCTGGTAGTTGTGGCTAAAATCTTTCTTTGTCTACCTAAACTTGGCTTGGTATCAAGAATTCCCCGAATTTTCCACTTCTTAATAAGTACTGACTGGCATTTCCAAGGCTTTAGCTATCTTTTTATATCCTTTTCCATCTTTAGGAAGTTCCATTACCTTGTTACGCAGATCTTTTGACAGTTTTTTTCTGCTCCCCATGGCTCTGTATCTAGCCTGCTCATTTTGCCTGCAATTTAAAAAGACACAGATGTGGGAAATGAATCTTTAATTGCCATTTTAACCTGTCTGTGTCACCTTGTGTGTCTGTAACAACATTCAAGGGCATGTAAACTTTTGATTGAGCCATTTGGGTGATTTCTGTTATCATTGTGATTTAAAAAGGATCCAAACAACTATGTGATAATAAATGGCTTCATATGATCACTAGCCTTCAATAAAATACACTTTTTTGCATGATAAGTCATATTTTCAAAATAAATGCCAACATTTCACAATTTCTGCCAGGGTATGCAAACTTTTGAGCACAACTTTATCTATCTAATATTTCATTGGAGCTGCAGTTACGGGCAGATGTTACTGCACTTCCCACTCATTACTATTACTACAGCCCTGTCTCATCCGTAAAGTTTGTTTTGGCTTGTCCCTGCACAGAAATCTGTTGTGTCTACAGAGCACAATTTACAGCTGTGCAGTGAGTGCTCTGAACAAGGGGAGTGATAGATTTACATTAGTGTAGAAGTTAGGGGGGAAAAAAGCTCCTGCAGCCAATTTACGGCAGTGTCCTAACTTATTTTAATAATGAGTGTCATGTAGTTAGCTTATGGACTATAATGATCTTAAATTAACAATATTGTTTTTTGAAAAAAGGAAATTATTGGTCAATTGTTTTTAGAAAGTAATAATTTAACAAATGCATTATTTAATTAATTAACAATTACATACATTTATAATTTACAGTTGGAAATCATTACCTTGATTAAATTGATTGTTTGAGTTGCTTTCTAAGCAGTACGTGTATTTATAAACGAATGAGAATTCCATTAGACTAAAAGCACTGGAACATTTCCAGTGTAGGTTTTGCAAACCTTTCTAGTGCCACATGAAGGGTAGATCAGCTTGAGTAAAATTGTGGCTGCCACTACAGCATTATTACATATGAAATATAATAAATTAAAGGACCTTTGTAGTGCAGTATTTTAAAATACGCTAAAATAAACTACTATTGGTAATAGTAAAAAAGTCTAGAAAGTAAAACTACAGACTTTGAGCCCCATTCATTTGAGGTTTTGGGCGATCCAGTAGCCCGTAAGTAAGGTCGCAAGTTAATTTACTATTCAATTGGTGTCTTTTTGCGGGCTCCAAACAGGTAAAGAGTTAAGGCCTTAAAAATATTGCAATGGTTAAACCCGTATTTTACAGCCTCCAGAAGCCTTTGATCTTTCCCTTTTGCAAGGCTAAAATCGCAAATCGTTATTCAATTGTTCAATTTCCCCAAGCCCGCAAATGTTTTCACACCCGTAAATGGCAACTGAATGGAAAAATCCTACGAGTGCTAGAGAGGACCCGCAAGGGTTGTAAAACACCTATTCGTAGCACTGTAAATGCAAATAAAAAATCAATACTGCACTATAAATAACGGGGAAATCGATGGTAGACATTAGAATTAATCGCACAAAAGACTCAAGCTTGCAAATCGGCAGGAAACTAAATCTATTTTTATGTTTCATTTCATGGTTAAATCGATCTCGGGTATCAATGAGTTAATATATATCAAGCTTCTCATATGGACTAGAGCAGTATTGGCATTAATTGTTATTATTCTTTATTTTGATGGTTTGCTAGTCTGATCGCATATCAGACCCCTGAACCTAATTGATTGACATGTAACCTCCATGTTTTACTGCCGTAATAATGACAGTCTGGTTTTCTATTGGCTGATTCAAAATGAGAGGGTACGGGTTTGCTTAATTGATCATGTTCCCGCCCTGAAATGCTACGAACCAGTGCATGGTTTACGGTGTCGACTTTGGGACAGTAACTTGTGGGCTTGAGCAACTGAATCGCATCACAATCTGAGACGAACGGGAGCCCGCAGCACACCCGCAGACATTCAGCCGTCTGCATTCGAGTTGCAGGCTTGGAATTGAAGCCTATTATATGTAAATGAATTGTGCTGAAGTGGAAACCATTGCTATTGTTTTTGAGACCTTGAATGAAGAAATGTCCTACTGCTGCTAGGGAAATGAAGCAACTGACATGCCACTGCTTCATTAGGACTAATGGAAAGCTCATTAGTTTACAAGTACTCACTCCAGGAAAACAGTAAAAAGTAAATCGAAAGTAAAAAATAATTAAGTCCATTATTAAGTATAGTTAATGAAAAAGCCTGAAAAAGAACTATAGTGGTCCTTTAAATATGACTAAAACATTCTTGAATTTTGCCACACTTAGTAACTGCTTTTTGTCATACCTGTCACAATGAGTATTAAAAAACACATATTTTTACCAGGACTAATTTAACCTGTGGCTGTTATGATGCTTACTTTATATATTTGTTATGTTGTTATTTTCTTTAGCATGGACTAGTAAAATACTTTCAAACATATATCAAAGAAAAGGATTGTGAGATGTTATTACTGTACATCCATCATGCAATAGGTTGAAAGATACATCCATCATACACCAGAGAGATTCATTATTGATATAAATATTAGGTACAGAACATTCCAAATTGTACAAGTCTCCCCTTCATGTGCAGTCATTATTTCAGGTTTTCAGAGCTCAACTAATAGTTTTTGATAAAATATTTATAGAATGGTGTATATGTTATATATTCATTTGTTTCCCATTCATTATAAATGAAAATATTGTAAAAGAGAGAAAATATACTATATTTTATTCTTCTATATACAGTATCTCACAAAAGTGAGTACACCCCTCACATTTTTGTAAATATTTTATTATATCTTTTAATGTGCCAACACTGAAGAAATGACACTCTGCTACAATGTAAAGTAGTAAGTGTACAGCCTGTATAACAGTGTAAATTTTCAGTCCCCCTGAAAATAACTCAACACACAGCCATTAATGTCTAAGCCGTTGGCAAAAGAAGTCAGTACACCTCTAAGTGGAAATGTCCAAATTGGGCCCAAAGTGTCAATATTTTGTGTGGCCACCATTATTTTCCAGTACTGTCTTAACCATCATGGGCATGGAGTTCACCAGAGCTTCACAGTTTGCAGCTGGAGTCATCTTCCACTCCTCCATAATGACATCACAGGGCTGGTGGATGTTAGAGACCATGCACTCCCCCACCTTCTATTTGAGGATGCCCCACAGATGCTCAAATGGGTTTAGGTCTGGTGACATGCTTAGCCGGTCCATCTCCTTTACCTTCAGCTTCTTTAGCAAGGTAGTGGTCATCTTGGAGGTGTGTTTGGGGTCGTTATAATGTTGGAATACTTACCTGCGGCCCAGTCTCCGAAGGGAAGGGATCATGCTCTGCTTCAGTATGTCACAGTACTTGTTGGCATTCATGGTCCCCTCAATGAACTGTAGCTCCCCAGTGTCGTCAGCACTCATGAGTTATTTTGAGGGGACAGCACATTTACACTATTATAAAGGCTGTACACTTACTAATTTACATTGTAGCGGAGTGTCATTTCTTCAATGTTGTCACATGAAAAGATATAATAAAATATTTACAAAAATGTGTAAGGGGTGTACTCACTTTTGTGAGATACTGTATTTTCATGTCTATACTGTCAAGAATATCAATACAATACTTTTGTGAATTAAAACAACCCCCCCCCCCCCCCCCCCCGAAAATATTAAGTATCACTGTACTTCCACATATACAATATGATCTTTGGAATAATGTCTCTTGCAAATGGGAAAAATAAACACAAGCTTTTATTTATAATGTTTTGGAGCCCTATTCTTTTCCAGCAGTGTAATTTGTGTTATACTACAAAATCTGTGGCATGATCTTATTTTCTCTATGCAACAGGTCTATTCATAGCTTCACACCAGTAATCTTACTGAGCACTGCCATATCTTGTAAACCCAAGCCTTTGCAGTAAGTTAGAATACTTAGGTTTTGCTAGAAAGGGTGTGCTCAGTAAATTACTGAGCCCAAAGCAACCTATGCTAATGATAATTCCTGGGTATTTCCTACATTTAAACACAAGGTGAAGGGAATCCCTTGGGATCCCCTTCCCCGTTCACTCCCCAATTGTCCCTCTCCTGCTTAAAACCTATCCACCTACCCGATCACCCCATGTACATAACTATGGCAACTAAAATGATAACCTGTTAATTAGGGGTCCTAAAAGCCCCCCCCCCCCCTTGTACCAAAATAGTTAACCCTATCCAGGGGGGTTTCAATCAGACCCACCCTGACACCTGATATTAACCCTAATAGACCCCCACAGCAATCAATTAATTAAGTATTGCTACATCTACATGATTAAAACCTGCTGCTGGTACCTAAACCCGAGCGGCACCTAATTAATTAACCCTCTATCAATCATGGGGTTTTATACACACCACCATGGTAAACTGCATTAACCCCTAATCAACCATGGGGTACATACAGTGCTGTTTTGTAATTCAAGTCATGTTTTGTAAGCCATTTCTATGTCTGGAAAATGTTGTGGGGTACACAAGTATTATAAATTCCACATACCTCAGACATTTCCATATTCTGGTCATGTGAATACCATCTTTGGACCATACATAAAAAAAAATATTGCTGAAGATAGGTCGTCAGTCCAAGGAGAGTTGCAGGGAACAATCCATGGATGTCATATCCTGATTGTACAGTCCCTAATTTGTGACACAAGAACTTTAATTAGCTGGGAAGTGGTTGCCAAAAGTGCTGCCTTTCCATACAGATAATGAATGCTCCAGATGCTCTTTCTGAATGATGGAGAACACCCCTATCATTGTCATATCTGCACTGACAGCTCTAGTGGGAATAAAACCATATAACATTCCCCATAATGTCCCGATGCTGGGAAGGGGTCCCCATCACCTCTGCTTATTTTGCTGTTGTGGTGTGATAACATTGCCCTGGTCACCTTCCTTTGCTGATGGAGAAGCCATGATCCTGGAGAGCACTGACACTCTCCTGGACACCTCCCACTGCTTCTACTTAATGGGGCGCCTCCATTCAGGATATCAGTGAATCTGCACCGCCACCTTGTCTTGCTTTTGCTTCTGAAAAGTGCTGTCACTCTTCTGGCCTACTCTCAATGCTGCTGTTTAATAAAGTGAGTCACCGACCTGCGCAATATCCTGATGCTTCAGAGGTCTCCGCCACCTCTCATTACTTTTGCTGCTTCTGAGCACTGATACTCTCCTGCAAAGATATGAGACTATCACCTATTTGTGCCATCTGCTGCTGTTGGGGAGGGGTCATTAGCCATTCTCTCTCAATATGTTGCTGGGGAGCACTGGCATCATCCATGAACTGTCCCAGTAGTTTATACCCATGCCCTGTCCCACTGGATTATACCACTGTCACTGGGGTAAGTAAACACTGTCCCTGTTACATGCATGGAAGCAACATACCTCTGGCATCAAGCACTACTTATCCTTATACTGCTGAATCTACCAGAACTGCACAGCCAAATTCAAGATGGACCTTCTGATCCATCTGTTGCTTTTCAGTCTCAAAGGCAGCAAATCTATCCCATTCCAAAGCCTTTGTAGTAACGATTCAAAAGAGTCTACCAATGGTCAGCTGTGGCTCTTCCAAAATCCAGATCAGAGTATAGAAGCCCACAAAGCCAGCCAAGATCTCTGTCCCAATAAAATGTTTTTATACCTAGAAAGTTTAAGGACATAGCAATCTGGCATAGTAATCTGGCTCTGCTTCCTGCCTCACCTATTCTGCCAACATTCCTCTAACATCCAAAATAACACAAACAGCTGACCCTTTGAGTCGTAGAAGGGAAACCGTTAGGAATAGATATAATTTGCCTCAAATCCAATGAATTTATATTAATCTCATTTGTTGAATAATCATTCATTGGTGTTTGATTTGCTTTCTGTAGCCTTTCTTTACCCACCGCTTGATTGAGTGTCTGTCCTCTTGCTGCTATACAAAGAATTGTCTCCATGCATTCCTTCGTGTATGACCTTGAGGAGAACCTCTAAAGTAAGTCTGTTAAAATCTTTTTTTTTAGAGAAAAATATAAAAGTTTTACAGCCCAACAACAGATTGAGAGAGAAGAGGTAATGACTAATCCCCCAGAGCAGGAGAAGGCACAAATAGGTGATAATCTCATATCTGTGTAGGATAGTACCAGTGCTCCAAAGCAGCAAAAGTAATCAAGGTCTCAGCAAAATATACTTTTGTCTTTGATCACTAAACTATCCTTGGGGAGGCTCATATCTTAGAAAGTAAGCTGCTGCCCTTCTATAGACATAATTCTAGTTGCTGTTTTGTTGCTGGTTATCTGGATGGACATAACAACTTAACGAGTCAAAGCTAAAAAAAGAAAATAAGCATCAAATACCTTCCTTTCATACACTTCTGTATACATTAACCTCCATAATAAATATATTTATTATTCTGAATAAGATAAACATTATTTTCCTCTCACTGTGCATCATAATGCATTGTTTTTACTGCCTTTATATGTCTCACAAATATAAATTATACCTTATATTTATATGTGCAAGAACACATTCACCTAAAATTCTATTAATAATTAATTTCACACCAATTTGCATATCAGTCTCTGTTTATCACTTGCTTTTGCAATAAAGTTTGCAGCAAGAGAAAAATATAGACATGTCTGTGAGCTTTGCTCCTTGATTCCCGGGTGTTGCACCTGTGTGCCTGTTCACCTTGTCTTCCTCACTGTTAATATTTGATAATTATATATTGTTCATTAATTCACCTATACAAAAATATGTTACAATAAATTAATTTCCATCAACATTTGTATATATCCCAGTGTAGCGGAACCCATCACTGTTTTACCCTGTTTTATGATTATTCTTGGTTAAAATATGATCCTACAATATGTATGCTGGTTGATGCTCTGCAGAATATTAGCCAGACTTTTGCAGACCTAGGCTAATAGATAATCCTATTACAGAGATTCAAGAGATAAGAAAGTTGTAAAGGATCCTTGCATTTTCCAAAGTGTTTTAATTCTCTGATAAGAACAAAGAGGTGTAATTGAATCAGTGTCTGATTGTATCAAAGTTGCCAGGGAGGTGTGACCCCCCTATTGTTCTCTTTGTGTGTATTGTGTGTAGCCAAATATGGGCATGTGTATGGCCTGTGGCCAAAGAGATGTATATATAGTTCTGCAATAACAAAATAAAGTCAGTATT
Source organism: Discoglossus pictus (assembly GCA_027410445.1). NCBI lineage: Eukaryota > Metazoa > Chordata > Amphibia > Anura > Alytidae > Discoglossus > Discoglossus pictus. Next base: position 132,508,188 of record CM050163.1, on the reverse strand, counting down.
CATTTGACTCCCAAATTGTGTGTCGTCCAATATGGGAGGTCGGGGATGGTGAAACTGTAGTGCCTCGTGGGTATTTTATCGTATACCAGCGGAGATTTTGGACTGCGTGTTCCAGCTCCGTTACATTTGTTGGCAAGTGGCGGGATTGTTCCCACGGTCAGAAGGACAGCTACAGGAGACACCATTCCGTGGAGTACAAATTGAGGGCAACGCTAGTATCCGTACAGCGCCCCTGGCTACAGCAGGATGGAACCGGCTAGTTTTCAGACAGCGTTCCATCATGAGGAGGAGGAGGCGGCCGCGGACTACAGGGATGCAGACAGAAAGGAACTCATGGTTACAGTACCTCGTATTACCCCACAGAATGAGTTTGGAAGAGAACTCCAAAGCAGACTGGCCTTTTTCCCAGATACGCTTCCCATGAAAACCTTGGAATGGTTAATGACAGATGTCCACAAATCCATAATGGAAAAGCAGCGGGCACGGGAGCGGTCCATCTGGGGAGCTGCTAACCCACCTCCCACCATTAAACCCCCCCCAGCACTGCGTCCGGGTGGTGGGAACTACCAAACCCCTCCACGGTACATCAGGTGCCACACGTGTAACCAGCAGGGTCACATGCAGAGAGACTGTCTCAGAAACAGAAACCGCTCCACGTGGAATACTCCAACTAATTCCACCTCCCAGCAGCAGTGTGTACCCCAGGGGGCCGAAGGTGTCGTCCTTCTCCCCCAGCGGCAGTGTGTACCCCAGGGGGCTGAAGGTGTCGTCCTTCCCCCCCAGCGGCAGTGTGAACCCCAGGGGGCAGAAGGTGTCGTCCTTCCCCCTCAGCGGCAGTGTGTACCCCAGGGGGCTGAAGGTGTCGTCCTTCCCCCCCAGCGGCAGTGTGTACCCCAGGGAGCTGAAGTTGTCGTCCTTCCCCCCCAGCGGCAGTGTGAATCCCAGGGGGCAGAAGGTGTCGTCCCTACCCCCCAGCGGCAGTGTGAACCCCAGGGGGCAGAAGGTGTCGTCCTTGCCCCCCAGCGGCAGTGTGAACCCCAGGGGGCAGAAGGTGTCGTCCTTGCCCCCCAGCGGCAGTGTGAATCCCAGGGGGCAGAAGGTGTCGTCCCTCCCCCCCAGCGGCAGTGTGAACCCCAGGGGGCAGAAGGTGTCGTCCTTGCCCCCCAGCGGCAGTGTGAACCCCAGGGGGCAGAAGGTGTCGTCCTCCCCCCCCAGCAGCAGTGTGAACCCCAGGGGGCAGAAGGTGTCGTCCTTCCCCCCCAGCGGCAGTGTGAACCCCAGGGGGCAGAAGGTGTCGTCCCTCCCCCCCAGCGGCAGTGTGAACCCCAGGGGGCAGAAGGTGTCGTCCTTGCCCCCCCAGCGGCAGTGTGAACCCCAGGGGGCAGAAGGTGTCGTCCTTTCCCCCCAGCGGCAGTGTGAACCCCAGGGGGCAGAAGGTGTCGTCCTTCCCCCCCAGCGGCAGTGTGAACCACAGGGGGCAGAAGGTGTCGTCCTTCCACCCCAGCGGCAGTGTAAATCCCAGGGGGCAGAAGGTGTCGTCCCTCCCCCCCAGCGGCAGTGTGAACCCCAGGGGGCAGAAGGTGTCGTCCTTGCCCCCCAGCGGCAGTGTGAACCCCAGGGGGCAGAAGGTGTCGTCCTTCCCCCCCAGCGGCAGTGTGAACCCCAGGGGGCAGAAGGTGTCGTCCTTCCCTCCCAGCGGCAGTGTGAACCACATGGGGCAGAATGTGTCGTCCTTCCACCCCAGCGACAGTTTACCCTGATAAGGGGAGACATCAATCTCCCAGATGGCGCAGATGGGACCGTGGTCTCTGCGCCCACAGCTTGTCCAGATCCCCAACTACCGTCACTGGGACAACCGGAGGAGGGGGTAAGTACAAATTCCCCTCCCCAGCTAACTTCTAATGTGGCCCCAGGATTAACAGAGGAAATGTTAACCCCCACTGACCCCCACGTTTCCCTGGCTACTGAGCCGGAATATGTCCCAAGTACCCCAGCAGAAGAGCTGACAGCGGGGCAGAGTGCAGTCGGCCTCTGCCCTCCCTTTGTCCCTTGTACAGAGCAGGAGGTCCTGCAGGTTATACCAGCAGAAGAGCTGGCATCAGGGCAGAGTGCCGCTGGCCTCTGCCCCTCAAGTCCCCTCAGCGTGTTGCACCATCACCCCAGCAAAATATCCAGGTGCCTGGTTAGACTTCCCCCCAAAGGGGAGATGTGTGACGAAGTGCCCTTCGCCACTTTGGCTTGGAGAGGACTGTTTGCCAGCCTCCTGCCCTGCGACTATGGCCCTGGTACATATTGCCCTTTGGAACCAGTGTTCGGCCATACCAGAGTGTATGTCACTCATTCTGGCCCTTTACATACAGGGGGTCATTCTGTACTTGCCCTGTGGGAGCGGTGATACCCCAGATAGCTATGCCATGGAGCCCATTCATATGATGAAAGACTATGGGAAAGACTTTAGCTCCATGGCAATTGAACTGTGTGAAGAGGATCTGAGCGCTATTCGGTAGTTTTGTGCGCTCAGATCCCAGCTATCTGGGGATATGGGAAATATGAGTCAATGTGAATTGCAGTAATGCTGATGGGTTGTCAAACTAGAGAATTGACCAACAAATACTTTTGTCCGGACATCCCCAGGCCGATCCGTTGGGATCAGACCGTGTATGCCGGCTTATGGTCACGGGGGAGGTGTGTAGCGGAACCCATCACTGTTTTACCCTGTTTTATGATTATTCTTGGTTAAAATATGATCCTACAATATGTATGCTGGTTGATGCTCTGCAGAATATTAGCCAGACTTTTGCAGACCTAGGCTAATAGATAATCCTATTACAGAGATTCAAGAGATAAGAAAGTTGTAAAGGATCCTTGCATTTTCCAAAGTGTTTTAATTCTCTGATAAGAACAAAGAGGTGTAATTGAATCAGTGTCTGATTGTATCAAAGTTGCCAGGGAGGTGTGACCCCCCTATTGTTCTCTTTGTGTGTATTGTGTGTAGCCAAATATGGGCATGTGTATGGCCTGTGGCCAAAGAGATGTATATATAGTTCTGCAATAACAAAATAAAGTCAGTATTCATTTGACTCCCAAATTGTGTGTCGTCCAATATGGGAGGTCGGGGATGGTGAAACTGTAGTGCCTCGTGGGTATTTTATCGTATACCAGCGGAGATTTTGGACTGCGTGTTCCAGCTCCGTTACACCCAGTAACTGTTAGATTTGCAGTACTACCCCAAGGATACTCCATGAAATGTTTTGTTAAATTAATTTATATTTTTTATTGTATGCCTGTATGCATTTATAATACCATATACACATTCTCAAATTAATGATAGCTGCTGTCTCTTGTGTTTCCAAATTATCTACCTAAAATCTTAATTTCTTGAACTTTTTGCATTTGTCGTGGGTTTTGTTGGTAAAAAGACCTAATACATATACTGCCTACATTATATGTTTGTCTATATATACTTCTTATTGATTTCTATATTGTACTAACAGAATATAAAATATATTAAAACCAATTGTTATCCAATCATTCACCAGAGATTGTAATATACATCTTACAGATTGTATATTGGGATCTATCTAAGCATCAATGCTTACCAGTAACTACATCCAATAGTTTATTCCTTACTATTGTACCAATAAAAGCTATACTGTAACAAAGCGTATAATTGTCTAAAAAAAATAATCATTGAACTCAATAAACATTATCAAATCTATACATTGCAATACTTGTGTCATATCAAATTGTATGACATATTCCTAACATGCTCCTCATCTTGTTCGTTGATATGTAGGTCCTGAAACATTTTGTTGTCATTTCAGCTCAGTTTTTCCCTGTTCTGGTTGTTGATGAGCCAAAATACAATGAACACACATGCACATCAGTAAAATGGTGGTAGCTATCCTGCATTAATAAAGACAGTTATTTTGAATAATGATATGTTAATAAAATTAATATTTCTTAGCAAAACTGTCTTTAGAAATTAAACTAATTATACAATGTTATTATCGCTTTTTTCTTTCCAATGTAGCATTGCAGTGGTTAATTTGTACCTGGCAGTTATTAGAAGAAATGTCAAATTAGTCTGCAAAGTGTGATGAAGAAAAAAGCTGCATCCTAGACTAAGCAATCTATCATTTCCACACCCTGTCTTTGCAGTACATGATCAAAGCTACTGACTATGATATATCTAATAAGATAACTACATTAAACTGTGCAAATGTAATAAAAGTAGCAGCCCAGCATGCAGCAGACAGCTCTGCATGCACATACTAGGTTCTCTCCACCTTGATATTTTATTTTGACATCTTCCCGTGGTTAATCTGCTCCTTCTGTAAACTGGACTGACCCATCCAGCTGTGGCAGAGTAGGTAATACAGGACTTACTTCCAGGAGTAGGTACATCTGTACATGAACTCATTGACAGCAGCAATCTAAACACCACTTGAGCATTCTACTCAGCACTGGTTTTAGACTATTACTACTGACTCAGGCTGTCTAATGCACATTTACATAGGATCTCTCTGCGGTGCTTAAATGCACAGATGAATAACAGAGATGAACACTTAAAACATTATTATTAAATTATTATCATTTATTATTTTAAGTAGTACTACACATTGGATACAATTAGTTAAAATTAGAGGTCAGCCAATCAAAATCCCTGCTTTTACACTCACAATCTATTTGCAAATCATGTTAGGCCAGCGGTTGAAACCTTCCACTCTTCCCCACCATCGCTGTGTTGCAGTGCAGAGAGAATACAGATTTCCTTTTTTCACTGATTAATGCTGTGGTTCATTTCAAAAGCACATTAAAGATATATAGAAGTTTTATGAATTAGGAATGCACCTGCTAGAGGATAATCAGAAGTATATGAAAAGTTTCATGAAAAAAAAATCCCCCAAAAAACATTACCCTAGAGTTTGCAAATTTCTTCAGTTTTCTGGCAGTGATTTTGAGAAGCAACACACCTGAAACCCCTAGCTAAATTAGCATAAAATGAATAATTCATTTTGGCCAATAAGAGGTAGTTTGTTACAATGTCTGGGGTTAGTCTCTGCGAAAAGGCATCATGGGATGTTTAATCCTTGTTCCCACCAAAAGGAAGCAGCCTCAGGCTTTGCTGCACTGGATCTTTGCACTATGTTGCTGTTGGATTGAAGGTTAGTAAAGGGTTAACAATGTACTTGGAATGCATTGTTTCTATTGGTTAGTACCAGGTGCCTATGTAGGCACCTCTGGGGGTTTGGAAATTATATTTTGTTAGAATAAAATAATGTGTTAAATAAAATGTGTATAGAACCATTGCTATGTATGTTTCTGATATAAGCACTATGTGTTGGTGGCACGTCCTTCGCGCGCTGGACAACAGCGCACCGTCATCAGGGTGTAGAGAAATGCGCGCCCACATCTCTGCGCCTGAAATGAGCGCGCCTGACAACTGCACTCCAGCCTGTGAAGGAGTTGCTAGTGCTGTTTAGAGGGTGCTGGCACTGTGTGAGGGGTGCTGGAACTGTTTGGAAGATGGTGGCATTGTTTGGAGGGTGCTGTGTAGGGGTACTGACACTGTTTGGAGGGTATTAGGAGTGTGTGGATGTTGCTGGTGGTGTGTAGCTGGGGTGCTGACACTGCTTGGAGGGTGCTGGCATGGTGTGAGGGGTGCTGACACCATTTGAAGGGTGCTGGAACTTACACCACCAGCCGGTAGATGATCCAGGACAGTAAGAAAGATGGGATGCGCAGGCTGGAGCGCAATTGGTGGCGCAGTCATTCCAGGCACGCAGAAGTGTGCACGCTCATTTTGCGGCGCCCTGATGACCCCCAGTGCGCAAAAGTCGGGGTGCCCTATGTGGAAAATTAGAAAAAGTTAAAAACAGGGAAACTTCCATATATCGTTAACAAGTTGTTTCTAATGAAGTGCCACCATTTATTTGGTGCCCAAAATTTATTCACTACATGTTGACTTTGTTTCCAACTTATCAGTTTTTCTGAGGGTTTGCAAGGTTTGCTCCGTCTTATGCTCCGATTATGGGACCACTGCTCTGGCCATCTCTCTGTAGTCAGACTGTATGAGCTTAAAAACAGTAATAAGTACTCAGGCTCTAATCTCCACAAATTGTAAAAGTCATAAAAGCATCATAAATTTGAGACTGTCTGGCTCCCGCCTCCCGTTCCTAACTGTCATTCTGGCCATCAGAAGTGCAGAAGTGCTATGTATTTGTGCATATTGTTTGTGTGTGTATGGTGAACATAATGAAACATCATAAGTGTGTTTTATGTGTCATATAGTAAATGTAATGCCAACACTGTTAAATGCACAGTAAATCAGACAAAATAGTACTATCAATGCGCTCTCTCTCTATATCTTTTATTCATATATATATGTGTAGGTGCACTGGCAGTTCTATCCCTTATGACAAAATCAGTATGTTAGAAGTTCAACAGAGATTTTCTCTAAAAATGCTGTTATGCTCATAATTCATAAAAGCTATTTTTTTTCAAAATAGTACATTTTATTAAGAGAGAGAAATTCAACTGAGCCTGCAGTCTGTTGTCCTTAAGCTGTTAATATATATTTTTTCATTTTTGGAATATATTTAAATTGTTCATTCTTAGTTGGTGCTGACCTTGATAATCGAAAATCTGATCTTGTTTACTGAGTTAACATATACTGCATATATATATATGAGTCTTTATTTATATAAAGGACCCCCAGTACAGTCTCACAAACCACTCACTGGTGGCTTGTTGAATGCCTTGGTGCTCAGTCTATAATGTATAATGTACAGTGGATATAACAAGTCTATACACCCCTGTTAAAATGTCAGGTTTCTGTTCTGTAAAAAAATGAGACAAAGATAAATAATTTCAGAACTTTTTCCACCTTTAATGTGACCTATAAACTGTACAGCTCAATTGAAAAACAAACTGAAATATTTTAGGTAGAGGGAAGAAAAAAATATAAAAATAAAATAATATGGTTGCATACGTATACACACCCTTAAACTAATATTTTGTTGAAGCACCTTTTGATTTTATTACAGCACTCAGTCTTTTTGGGTATGAGTCTATCAGCATGGCACATTTTGACTTGGCAAGATTTGCCCACTTTCTTTGCAAAAACACTCCAAATCTGTCAGATTGCGAGGGCATCTCCTGTGCACCGCCCTCTTCAGATCACCCCACAGATTTTCAATCGGATTCAGGTCTGGGCTCTGGCTGGGCCATTCCAAAACTTTAATCTTCTTCTGGTGAAGCCATTCTTTTGTTGATTTGGATGTATGCTTTGGGTCGTTGTCATGCTGAAAGATGAAGTTCCTCTTCATGTTCAGCTTTTTAGCAGAAGTCTGAAGGTTTTGTGCCAATATTGACTAGTATTTGGAAGTGTTCATAATTCCCTCAATCTTAACTAAGGCCTCAGTTCCAGCTGAAGAAAAACAGCCCTAAAGCATGATGCTGCCACCACCATGCTTCACTGTGGGTATGGTGTTCTTTTGGTGATGTGCAGTGTTTTTTTTGCGCCAAACATATCTTTTGGAATTATGGCCAAAAAGTTCAACCTTGGTTTCATCAGACCATAACACCTTTTCCCACATGCTTTTGGGAGACTTCAGATGTGTTTTTGCAAAATGTAGCCTGGCTTGGATGTTTTTCTTCGTAAGAAAAGGCTTTCATCTTGCCACTCTACCCCATAGCCCAGACATACAGTATGAAAAATACGGGAGATTGTTGTCACATGTACCACACAGCCAGTACTTACCAGATATTCCTGCAGCTCCTTTAATGTTGCTGTACGACTTTTGTTAGCCTTCTTCTCGTCTTTTCATAAATTTTGGAGGGAGCTCCAGTTCTTGGTAATGTCACTGTTGTGCCATATTTTCTCCACTTGATGATGACTGTCTTCACTGTGTTCCATGGTATATCTAATGCCTTGGAAATTATTTTGTACCCTTCTCCTGATTGATACATTTTAACAAAGAGATCCCTTGTATGATTTCGAAGCTCTCTGTGGACCATGGCTTTTGCTGTGGGATGCGACTATTAACATTTCAGGAAAGACCAACTAGAGCAGCTGAACTTTATTTGGGGTTAATCAGAGGCACTTTAAATGATGGCAGGTGTATGTTGACTCCTATTTAACACAATTTGGAATGTGATTGCTTAATTCTGAACACAGCTACATCCCTAGTTATAAGAGGGTGTGCAGACTTATGTAACCACATTATTTATTTATTTATTTTTCCCTCCACCTAAAAGATTTCAGTTTGTTTTTCAATTGAGTTGTGCAGTTTATAGGTCACATTAAAGGTGGAAAAAGTTCTTAAATGATTTATCTTTGTCTAATTTTTTTACAGCACAGAAACCTGACATTTTAACAGGGGTGTGTAGACTTTTTATATCCACTGTACAATGGGTTAAATTAATGAAGTTCTCCAAGACTAATAGAAACTTCATATATGACCAAATAAGTTGCACAGCAGTTTGCATATATGGAAATGGTAACAGAATGACTGCAGCACATACATGCATATACATTTAGGTGTTGAGGAGTGCATGGGGAGGGAGAGCGCATAATCATGCCATTGTGCACCCAAGGGCTTAAGATATATGTAAATCCATCCCTGAGTGCAGCCCAACATCCAAAGCCACCAGCTAACACAGTGTACAGTGTGGTCTACAAAATAAACTAGTAATTCAAATAGTATTGACTTGGTGTTTCAGCATGAATTATAAGGCAAATACCTTATTTTGAAGCACAATAGCTTAAAAATGTATTCAAAGATTAAATAAACGTGCAAATACAAACAGCTTAAAATGTTTTTGGTTTTATTCTTCTTCTGTCTTGTAAATTACACATTTATGTTACCTTTAGATACAGACAGAATTATTAATGGTATTAGTTGCCCTCTTAAATATTTACAATTGTGGAATAAGTCAAATAAATAGATTTCAGTCCAATGAATACAACATTATTTTGTAATGTAAAAAAGATAATTAATGCATACAGAAAACATGTATTTGATATAAATATTTGCATTTTGATAAAATTTTCTTCCATTTATTAGCAATAAAGCAGCAGCTGATCGTCGTCAGTAGTAACTTAGGGCGCCCCAGGGTTTGATATTATGCTACAGAATGACACTTCCAGGCAAAGAGTAGGATTCATAATGCAGGTACGGACAGGCCAAGGAAATAAATCTCTCTGTATTTATTACACAACTAACAAACACCAGATACTTTGTCAGTAAAAATGCAAACTATGTTTTTATTATTACCAGCAAGAGAGATGAATGTTCTGTGCAAATAACAGTAACTTCTTCAATATTTCGTTAGGACAAATAGCTCTGGGTTTTAGTGCTTTTTAGACAGAAGAGAACACTGGCAGCAGGATTAATAAAGTTGGTAATGCTTTACTGCTGACAAGGATTTCTGAGCACTAACATTATTTACCACAGCTGTAGAAGAAAGGGGGACGATCTGGGAATCTGCTGCTTTATTAGTGCAAGTGCCATTGGCTAAAACTGAGCATTGTGTAATCAGAATAATATTATGGACTGAAAAGAAGCTTTTGAACAGGAATATTTACTTTTTTATACAGACATTCTTTATATCACATATAATAGTTGTCAAACTACGAGACGTCGTAACACTTTGCGTAGTGCGTACGACTTAGAGCCGTTAACTCGGAGAAAAGGCGATCACCGACTGGGAGCCATTAAGGCACTAAAACTCGCAGCTCAAAGTTGATGAGCACTAAAGGCGCTCATTGCCTGCTCGCAAATTTAAGTCAATTGGGCCAAGTTTCGCTACTGGAAAATCGCCTAAGCGAGAAAAAAAATGGCCACCCATAAAAAATGAATACAAGGCTACATGACACCGGACCGCGCAAAACACCGCCAACCGCGGTGGTGGTAAAGTATATAAATTTATTAAGTAACTAATTAATTAATTATTAGTTATCAAAATATAGATAAATATATATATGTCTTTGTGATGAGCGCCGAAGGTGCTCAGAGGAGCAAAAGTACACGAGAGGAAAGGCTCGCAATGAGGGCCAAAGGTCCTCAGAGTAGAAAAATCTTTACATTGTGTGGCAAACAGCATTGCCATAGCTTCAAATTTTATTGCCCCGTCATTTTTGATGGGCAAGTCGCTAGTAACTATATAAATTGAAAAAAGTATGAATCGTTTTTTATAGAAAAAAAATTAAATCCCAAGTAAATAAGCACACAAGTCCGAAAAAATATATAAACTGGTCCAGCTGCTATAGTTAATAATGAGTGTTCATAACAAAATAAGTTATATATTATTGTATATCCTGTCAGTGAAGCACTTCCCCACTGACTACTATGGGAATTACACAACCACGTTTCTCATTGGCTAGCAGACAAGCCCCTATCTCATTACCCCTGCTATAGACAGAAAGCAGGCTTTATGCTGAAAAATGGAGCTTCTCAAACTCTTACACATGGCGTAGTGCATTTTTGACCAGTTTCATGGGCCTTTAAATAACTGATGGAAAGCTCCAGAAATTTACAGAAAATGTCAAGAACCTGTGGATCTAGAGCCAAATGTAGCTCAGTGCAGGTCAACATGTGTCTCTCTGTCACCCAGAATTCATATCAGTTCTGAGCTTGACATTTCATTCAATGTTAGCTTGCTTCTTTGATTGTTTAAAGGCAAAATATGCAACTTCCATAAAATGCTGATCTTTTTTTGGTGTGATATTCCATATAAGAGTTACAATATTATGTAGATTATCTTATTTATTGGCTCTATTCGACTCTTGCACCAGAGTTTGATAGAGTTTGGCTTGTTAACTCTAAAAGTTTGCAGTTTCCTGATCTACATTATACTGTAGTACACATTTAAAAAAGTGTGAAAGCTTCCTTGTAAAATATAATTATTATAATTAAATAGTTTTACCTCAGTTGGTTCTCCTCTTCACAGAGTATAAAGATGGTATCAAAATCCACAGTACCATATAATACAAAGCACCCTGATAATCTCAGCAACAGCAATATCATTTTATACAAAATTTAAAACGGTCAAAATATTCAAAAACTATTGATAATATGTTTATTAAGTTAATACTAAAGTGATAAAGAGCAATTACTTACAGTTAGTACATATACAGCCCTATAAAATTCCCCCTACATGTTAAACCGTAGCTCGTAATGTAGCCAGTAAGACTAACGGCTATTAAATTAGCTCTGTAAAGCAAGCCGCTACCGATCTGCCGGTTTGGAGCAAAAAAAAACTACTGCACTTGGAACGTGAAACTACGGGTTTGACTGATTGACCACTCGCCTCCAACATTCAACAAATAGCTTACGGGTTTGCGTCTCAAGGTCGTAACTCGCAGTCCGTTCTAATTTAATAGCTAGGTAACTCAGCCAAATTTCAAGCCCGCAGCCGTTGCGAGCTTCACGTTGCACATACGGTCTTCAAAGTCAATGTAGCTGAATGTTACTACAAGGGTACTAACTAACCAACCTCTTGTCACAAAACATTTATCTTCTGTGCCATTCACTGGCTCTACATGAAACACCATACATTTCAGGTTTGACATGTGACATACTGCATGATCAATGTCCCGGCTACCTGCACGTGCTTCTTATTCTGTATTTCCTAAATGTTCGCTGAGATCTTCAAGGCAAAAACTGCTGCTAGTGCTAACCATCACCAGACTTCCTTCACTTACATTCTAGTCTGAGGCTTCCTTTAGGAGCAGGAATATTCTAAAACTCTTTGTCAATAACCTGTCATATATGCCTCCTTCTTGGGCATTTTCAAAAATAGATTTAAGACCTTTCTCTTCTCTCAGACTTTAAAATGTTATATAATTCGCACTCTTTTTCCCTTTTTCCTACTAAGAATTTGAGACTCTTTTGAGGAAAAATAAATAAAACAGAACAATTAATAAGATATTTTGGTGATTATGAGTTGGGTAAGATATGTAGATGGAGGTGTGATTTAATAAACAAAATAAGACTGGAACAACAAAATGATAAGGGCATTCTAGTACAAATTGATGATGACTTTAGCTGTTCTGAATGCATAGATTCTTCACTTGATTCGCCAAATAAAAGCACATTCAGAAAGTGTATAGTAAAGTGATCAATCACTGGCAAAGAATGATTTAAATATAAGGATAAGAAAGTATAACATAAAGAAAATGTGGAACATGCAGTCTGATTAGATGTGATTGAAACAGATGGATGTAAACAAATGTATAAATGTACAGTGCCTTGCAAAAGTATTCACCCCCCCCCCCCCTTGGCATTTTTTGTGTTTTGTTGCCTCCCAACCTGGATTTAACATGGATTGTTTGAGGATTTGCATTATTTAATTTACAGAACATGCCCACAGCTTTGAAGATGATTTTTTGTTAATTTTGTGAAGCAAACAACAAATAGGACAAATTAACAGAAAAAGTCAATGTGCATAACTATTCACCCCCCTAAAGTCAATACTTTGTAGAGCCACCTTTTGTGGCAATCACAGCTCCAAGTCGCTTTGGATAAGTCTCTATGAGCTTGCCACATCTTACCACTGGGATTTTTGCCTATTCCTCCTTGCAAAACTGCTCCAGCTCCTTCAAGTTGGATGGTTTGGGCTTGGGAAAAGCAATTTTTAAGTCTCACCACAGATTTTCTATTGGGTTGAGGTCTGGGCATCGACTAGGCCATTCAAACACATTTACATGTTTCCCCTTAAACCACTCAAGTGTTGCTTTAGCAGTGTGTTTGCGGTCATTCTCCTGCTGGAAAGTGAACCTCCGTCCTAGCAGAGTGGTACAGGTTTTGCTCAAGAATATCCACCATCCATCTTTCCCTCAACTCTGACCAGTTTCCCAGTCCCTGCTGCTGAAAAACATCCCCACAGCATGATGCTGCCACCACCATGTTTCACTGTGGGGATGGTGTTCTTTGGGTGATGTGATGTGTTGGGTTTGCGCCAGACATAGCGTTTTCTTTGATGGCCGAAAAGTTCAATTTTCGTCTCATCAGTCCAGAACACCTTCCCCCATACATTTTGGGAGTCTCCCACATGCCTTTTCACAAACTCAAAATGTGCCATTTTGTTTTTTGCTGAAAGTAATGGCTTTCTTCTGGCCACTCTGCCATAAAGCCCAACTCTATCGAGCATACGGCTTATTGTCGTCCTATGTACAGATACTCCAGTCTCTGCTGTGGAACTCTGCAGCTCCTTCAGGGTTACCTTAGGTCTCTGTGCTGCCTCTCTGATTAATGCCATCCTTGCCCGGTCCGTGAGTTTTGGTGGGCGGCCGTCTCTTGGCAGGTTTGCTGTTGTGCCATGTTCTTTACATTTGGTTATGATAGATTTGACGGTGCTCCTGGGGATCACCAGATCATCAGAGCTATTTATGGGCTTCATAACAAAGGGGGTGAATACATACGCACATGCCAATTTTCTGTTTTCTATTTCTAAAAAATAGTTTTATGTATATATTTTTCTCATTTCACTTCACCAACTTAGACTATTGTGTTCTCACCCGATTTGATATACCACTTGAATTGGGCAATATAAAGCTGCAAGAGTGGTGAGCTAACCAGCTCCTATTGTGGGTTATCTTTTACATAGAAAGTCTATTCAATATGATGGTATATTGTTATAAGAAAAGTGGATATGCCAAAGTAAAAGGAGTTTTTACAGGCATGAGTTATTAAGATAATGTGCACAGAAGAATAAATATTAAGGACCTAATGGCTTCTTTCATTGCTAAGCAGGTTATTGAGTACCCAAACAATAATTAAGCTTGGGCCTAACACCTGATAAACATTTAATATGTTTTATCAAAATAAAGTAGACACAAAATAAACATTATTAATAGCTGCCCATAATTGGCTTGCTATATTAAAAACTATAAAAAATTGCCTTGCCCCTATTTATATAGAGGATCACAACCAATATAAATGCATCAAAGTCTTTACAACACATAAATACTATCAGCCTTATTAAATTGCAATTCGCAAATTCTAAAGAGCTCTATATAAGCACAGAGCATATTTTTTTTACAGAAGTTTTTAGTCAGTGAACTTCTATCCAAAAGCAAAGTCTTCACTAACTAAAAACTTCTGTAAACAAATATGCTATGTGCTTATATAGTGCCCTTTAGAATTTGCCGAATTGCAATTTAATAAGGCTGTATGTGTGAACACGGGAAAGGAAATGTGATAAGAAATAATAAAGTGAAATAAATGTAGTAAAGAAAAAATACATATGAAAAATCCTAAAATGACTAAATCTAAATAGTCACGCTTAAATCTAATGAGGTATGTCACATTAATGAAGTACCTAAAAAAATTAAGTAAAGCATCACACATAGTGATTTAATGTTAATAAGGACATTTCACCTTCAATTAAATAATCTCATCTCTCATCTACCATTTGGATAGACTCTACTTTGCTATATGGGACATTTTTAAGTTCTCATTTGTTATACACACTGCATAATCATATCCATTATAATATTCACTGCACAGGCATCAGACTTTGTTGATAGATATTAATGGATTACTAGACGCTCTGCATAATTTCCAATGCCACAACGCGCATGCACATTGCCAGGCGGGAGGTGCGCATGTGCATTGCCAGGCGGGAGGTGCGCATGTGCATTGCCAGGCGGGAGGTGCGCATGTGCATTGCCAGGCGGGAGGTGCGCATGTGCATTGCCAGGCGGGAGGTGCGCATGTGCATTGCCAGGCGGGAGGTGCGCATGTGCATTGCCAGGCGGGAGGTGCGCATGCACATGCACATTGCCAGAGTTGTGACATCATAATTGTGTCAGAGATAGACAGAGACAGGAGAGAGAGAGATAGGAGAGAAAAACAGGGCAAAGAGAGAGACAGAGAAAGGACAGGAGGGAGAGAGAGTCACACAGGAAAGAGAGAGAAAAGAGCAAAAGAGAAAAGAGAGAGAGACAGGAGAGAGAGTCAGGAGAGAAATATAGAGACAGGAGAGAGAAAGAGAGACACGATAGAGTGAGACACACAGGACAGAGAGAGAGAGAGAGGAGAGAGAGACACACACAGGACAGAGAGAGAGTCAGAAGAGAAAGAGCACAGAGAGAGCTCAAAGAGAGAGAGCACAGAGAGAGAGCGCACACACAGAGAGAGTGCTTTGAGAGAGCGTGCACAGAGAGAGGGAGAGAGAGCAGAGAGAGAAAACATACACACAGAGAGGGCCCACAGAGAGAGGGAGCCCAGAGAGAGCGCACAGTCAGAGGGAGAGCGCACAGAGTGAGAGAGCATGGAGAGAGTGCACAGAGAGTGAGAAAGCGCACAGAGAGAGAAGAGCGCAGTGAGAGAGCTCAGAGAGAGAGAGCACAAATAGAGAGAGCACAAATAGAGAAAGCACACAGAGACAGACAGCACAGAGACAGACAGCACACATCGAGAGAGACAACTGAAGATAAAATTATATGAGACTGTCATTTTCGACGGGCACATTACTAGTTATAAAATAAAGATAGAGACTATTTCCAATTATTGAGCACAAATATTTGCTCTGTGGGGTGATGAAATTGTGTATTTTTTTCATGCGCTCCCCTTTCCCTATCTTCCCCATGTTAAACTGCCCCGTTAACACGCCTATTGCCTGGAACCTATCTACTGCGTTAAACGAGGTATAGCTGTATATATATTGTCTTTGTTTTTTACCTATTACATTTCTAATAACAATAATAAATATAAAAATGTATATGTATGGTGCAAACAAGTTGAATATTTTAAGAGGTTGTGCTTTAATAAATAGCTTTTTTTACCCTGGAAAAACCAAGATAAGAATAAATACTTGAATTAATATAATGTCTAGGAGCACATCTAAATAATCTAAATCGTTAACATTTCTAGTAGTAGCGGGACATTTGATAATTCCTTGAATTTACTGACAAGAAGTTATAAATAATCATCATAATGTATTTTTAATCTAGGCTCACATTTGGGAATTATGCAACAAACAAAAAAATTGAACTAATGTAAGCCATGGACAGTAATGCTTTCTATTCAAGGTAGGGGAGTGTAGAACAGTCAAAACAAGGGTGTCTTCTACTGAGCATGCGTGGGGAATGGGAAGATGTAAAATGCTGAAAGATCACCGGAAACAAATATGGAATCCCTTGGATACAAAACAGGGTATAAAAAACAATACAGGGACAGAATAATTCGAAAAAGGGAACAGTATAATTTAAATGGACATGAATTGCTCAGTAGACTGTATTTATTTGTAAGAAGCCCCTTTTTATACTTATGCATATGTCTATATGGCTTTGCATACCAACTGCAACTTAAATATAGTGTCAAATTCTTATGGATATACAGCCTTATTAAATTGCGATTCGGCAAATTGAATAGGGCTCTATTTAAGCACAGAGCATATTTTTTTACAGAAGTTTTTAGTTAGTGAACTTCTATCCAAAAGCAAGATCTTTACTAACTAAAAACTTCTGTAAAAAAATATGCTCTGTGCTTATATAGAGCCCTATTCAATTAGCCGAATCGCAATTTAATAAGGCTGTTTATTTGTTATATATTATTTTTTTTACAGAATGTATATTTATGTGTTTTCAACTGTGAAAATATATTTAATACGTTTGGTATTGTGTGCATGATGTTTATTTTCTGTACACCTTGATCCATTGTAATTCTGTCAAAACACAAATACAGTTGCATTGATTTAATTTTTCTGCTTTGTTAGAACAAATTGCTTAGAACACTGAGAAATCTCTTAATGAACCTTACAAGTCTTAGTACAGCACTCAGAAATCTGCAGCTCTCAAAGGATATTAAAGAACAAGTGATTTACTGTGTCCACACACTGGGACACAGCAATATCTTTGTCTTTACAAAATGTGTCAAGCTAAGTGTTCGATACTTGCATAGTTGATGAATCTTGTTTATATGTTAATGCATTTAAGATGAGTTACATATGGTCAGTCTTATGCTGGGGCCAACAAAAAGAGGTAAGTAACAAATAACTCAACATGATGAACAAATGTGCATTCCCTTCACATAATAAATCAACATTAATAGCATATCAGCAATGTAAAAAATAGTAAAAAATCATCCCTCAATACATACAGTCAGTGACACAATCAGAAAGGAAAAAGGAAATTACTACACAGTTAAATCCAACTAATAACCAAACAACTAAAATGGATAGACAGACAGATAGTAAGTGAATTGTCAAATCACTTCTCCATGTACATGTAAGTGAGTAGCATACAGTGTGTTATCAGAGTATCATTTACTTGCATTGTATTTAATTCCTTATATGTGACATTGCCAGTGTGTGATATAGTGGCCACCCACTCTGTAGCCTCTTCCTGTGTGACATGGCTACAATTTTCATTTTGCAGTTTAGGACACACTTGAAATCTTTGCTGAGGAAAATATGGCCTACTGCAAAGGGTAAGGATACTCATCCACAGAATTTGTTTTTGTTATATATCTTTCAGGGTTCATTTAAAATCATCTACAATTATATGCATTTTTGGAAACAATAGGTTGAGTAGACCAATGTTCTGAACCGTCCCTTAAATAACCTGAACACATTTTACATTGGTTGCAGCAAGAGGTTTGAACCTTGGTTTAATAATAGACCAGTAGTAAAAAAAACTCCAGTAATTTGTAAACTCTCTGTTTAACCGATGTTGTTCTTGCCTTGACTATCAAACAGCATAAGTCACAACAGCAATATTAATAAATGCCCTTAGACGAGGAATCTAGAAACAAATTTTCTAACCTCTGAAAAGGAAAAATGACAAGAGACAATTAAATTACAGATATTGTTTTTTGTACCTTCTGGCTAGTTACCTGGTACACTACACAAGCAGCACAAGAGCTATTAATGACTCTGTACACACAAAACTAGATGAGCCATATCAGGGTACTATTATTGTTATATCATAACTCATGATTAACCCTGGGGTGTTGTGTAGATTAATGGTAGGGTGGTATTCCATAGTCTTTGGGAACTGATGAACCTCTTCTATCTTTTTGTCTTCATCATTCAGAATAATGAATAATACATACTGAGATCTCATACTGAGGAAAAACCAACAACCATTCCATGTTCACTAATGTGTCATCAAAATTGTTGTTGAATAAAAAAGAGGAAGGAATAAGAGAAAAAGAAGGAACACCGCCTGTAAACTACTAGATTTCTGCATATCCCAAATAAATAACTAACACTCTTCTTATTACTAGCTTATTTGATTCTTAACAACCAGTATTCTTTTGTTGAAGCTGAGGATTGTTTCTCCAGCATTTCTGCAGCTATAACAGTTCTGTTGCATGCAGTTGGTAAAACTGACTCAGAAATCCAATGGCAACTAGTTAGTGAATGCTATACTCCAGAAATTATCAATTATCCTGCTATTTCACTGATTCATCTTCAGTCAGAAGAGTTACAAGTGAAGAAGCCACAAAAAAGTAGGGATGAACGAACATGATATTGCCATTTAAACAATATGAGCCTCATGCAATTGAGCTTTCGGGAGACCCGGGCTTCGGGAATGTAGCCCGCAAGTTATTTTGCTATTCAATTGGCGTCTTTTTGTGGGCTCCGATCGAGTTACGGGCTCCAGCCTTCGATTTGATGCAATGGTTAACTACGCAAGTTAATGCCCCTCCAAGCCTTTGATCTTTCACAGCTGCATGAGTTCTGATGGCTAAAATCGCAAATTGATATTCAATTGCTCCGATCCCACCTAGCTAACCACCCTGTCAAGCCCGCCAATGGCAAAAATAGAACCACAAGTTAGTGGTACCAAGGAGGACTCACAAAGGGCTTAATGACATGTCCGGAGCACTTTAAATGCAAAAAAAACAACAATACTGTACTTTTAGTAAAAGGGAAAGTGATGTTAGGTCTTAGAATTAATAGCACAACATTCTCAAGCTCGCAAATCGTCCCATAAAAATACTTAAATACATGTTTAATTTCCGTGTTATATCCATTCTGGCAATCAATGTGTTAATACATATAACGGAACTTGCATGTAATAGCATATTATATTTACGGTTTTATCAATATTGCGTTATATCTGGAATGTGGGCCCGTAATTCAAGCCCATAGGACTTTGAAATCAAAACTCCATTTTCCATAGACGTAATGATGACGATTTCTGTTTCCATTTGCTGTTTCTATCGCAGGAGTTATGGCCTTGGTTAATTGATCTGTTCAAGCTCGCAAATGCTACCTACGATGGCATGGTTTCCGAATTTCTCTATCGGACCATAACTTGCGGGCTTGCCAAACTGAATATCACCTGTAAGTCGCAAACTGTGTATGTGTATGAGTGTGTTAAATTGCTGTGTGTCTTTGTATATGTGTGCTTGTGAGCAATCACAGCTCCTTTTTCACGTGCACGCTTTTGTCTGGAGCGCATGCGTGCGAACTCACATGCGTGCGCGCTCAGGCGTGGGCGTGCATTAGTCAGGTGCGCTAAAGTCGTGCCACTGGCCCGCCAACATACGGCCTATACCTCCATAACTTGCGTCTCTGAATTGCATGAGGCTCTATGATTGCAGGTTTTCAAAATTACATTCTAAGAAAATATTAGATTTAAAAGACTGCAATACTGCTTTTCACAACTCACTTTTTGGGGCCATGGTGGGACTCCCCCAATCTCTACACCCCATGGCTCTTCAGGGCCCAAAAGTATATGTGAAGATCAATGGACTTTTCTTCAGGTTCACACTATTTATTTGTTTCCCCTGGATATTCTCACAATCATCTAAGCTATACTTGTCACGAACCCAAGGACAATTGGACTTTTAGGTCTGGCCACGGGGCCCTTATGGACATTGGACACATAGCCAGTTGAATTAAAGATTATTATAATGGCCATAAGGACCTTATGAAAGACTTTACCACTTGTTTTCACACTCCAGTAGGGCAGATTATTTCACTGCCCTTGCTTTGGAAGATTGTGATGCCGGTTGATCTTCTGTAGTCCCCACTAGCGATGCTACCACAGCCACCTCCTGATGCCCTTTATACCCTACCGCACCTGGAGACTGTGCAGGCTGGGTGAAACTATTGATCCCCTTCAGAGCTACTCCACCGAGCAGCATTTAAAGCCCTGAACTATGGGCTTATCTTTTTTTACAGACTAGAACTTATCATCAAAATGAGCATGGCAGCATGACGTGGAGATAATTGCCTTGATACTACATTTGGAAGGGTGGATTACCTGTCACAACTTGCTTTTGGGGCCAGGGTGAGACTCCCCTGACCCCCACAACCAACAGCCTTTCAGGGCCCAAAAGTGTAGGTGAAGATCAGTGGACATTTCTTCAGCCCAGACTATTTATTTTCCCCACATTTCTAACAATCATCTAAGCTGTCCTTGACACAAACTCTACGATACTTGGACTTTTGGGTCTGGCCACTGGACCCTGATTGACATGGCCATAAGGACCTTGTAAATACTTTACCACTTGTTGATTTGTTATGTTGTGTGATGATTTTCTCGAAGCTTTAGTTATATGACCTTGGCCCCTAAGGCCCCTTTCCACCAGGCCATTTAAGCCTAGAGGGCTCTGGGTCCATTTTCCATTTTAGGGCCATTATTTTATGTGTAGAGTGTATTTTGTGGTACAACTATTGCATTAAGCTAATACAAATATTCCATACTCATGTTGGACCTCAACTCCCAGCCCAGATATTCTGGCTACGGATTGTATCTAAATTTTGTTTTGTTAAAAAATTAAGCTAGCCTTTAAACTTTCCATGTTTCATTTTGCAGATATGTTATCAGGTCTGTAACCTATGCAAAGTGAAAACACTGTGGCAGCTGTATCTCAGCTTAAATAGAAACTGCTGAAACATGTAAGCTTGCCAAAACACCATTTACTCATTAGAATTTATTTTTGTGGGCTGAATAATCCATTCACTCTGCAACTTTAAATCATGATATTTTATTTCCAGCATTAAAATGATATGGAACTCAAAGATTTTGTATCATACATTTTCAAGAAAATCTTTTCACCATTATTTTTTGTATAGTGAAAACACTAGAAAAACATTAGTAAAATGATTAAAGTTACTTGAATCATGTCATTATTTCCCAGGGCAAATATGTGGGTGGGCAGTTCTATTACTGCCCACCCACTTCCTGACAGGCACATGTTTCTGGGCAATCCTATATCCAATGTTGTTTAGTAAGCAATAAGGCCATTAACTTCAAAAAAATGTTTCCCTGCAACTTTAAGGTTATGAAATATATATTTGTTATTTTATCATCCATATTTTTCAAATAGTTTGAAGTGTTTTTATAGATTTTATGTTAATTTATAGATTCTACGCTTATGAAATGTATATGAAATAAAACATGTACCTTCCTGTACTCTTCTGAAGTTAATCCAGTAGTCCAAATAAAATGTGACATACACCAATTATCTCCATATTTTAAAAAAAAATATTCTCCCAATGGCTCATAAAGCACTAACAATAATATGGGGGGGGGGACTCTAAATACACTACAGGTTGTATCTTATCAACCCCATTTGTACCCAGATCCTGAACGGAGGTAGCTGATAGCTGGGGCTGTAGATTCCTCTGTACCTAGCTGGGGAATAGACAGACTGGCACCGGGTCCTTGTAGTCAGTCCTAGCCCATATGGAAGTAATTCAAAGGGATGGAAGGTGTTAAACGTGTGTTTGTATAGAGATTGGCCAACTGCTGATTAGGGCAAAACCTGTATAAAATGATGTATAAATGTAAAGTCTATGCTCTGTTTGGGACACATATGCATGGTGTATTCAATTGAGTGGTAAGACTTTATTTATCTTTACTGAGCTATAATCACATAGCATCCTGCTGCTATCCTAGAAGGGGAAAGAGGAAATTGATAAGATCTATGGGTAGGATTGGTCTCTTTGGCCTTTCCAAGCACACTGAAGAGCAGATTGTACTAGGTAAGCTGATGCTGTGTTCCTGATCCTCCTACTGATTCCCTCCCACTCACAATCCTGAGGGACCATTCCTTTAGCTGAAGGTGACAATTTGGGTTTAAAGCAGGCCCCCCTTCCCTGGGTAGTGACACTAGTAATTTGCCAAAACTAATTTCAAGCAAAAAAATGAAAATAACTGTGAACACAATGCAAGTGAGATCTGCTCCTAAAAATGCCAGCCTGAGTTATAGATATACATAACAGATGCCACAGTGCTACAACACTCAACAGAAATATTGCTAGAGCTTAGATATTGTCATTAAAAAATATGAATACTATTCTGGGACTTGTTAATAAGGACTATTTTACAACATCTGTTCAGCAATAGGTTTTATAATTGCTTGATGTTCATGCATTGGTTAGACTTGGGGGTCTTGATCTTATGCAGCGACTTATTTGTCATGTTGAAAAGGAAATACAGGACATTTTATAAGATCTAAAAAATAGAATTCTTATTCATATCCTAAGGGAAATCTATGATTAGAACCGCATGGTTGTGTAATGCATTTAAGCACATTGAATAAAGTACAAAAGTCATAATACTTAGCAAAGTGTATGATTTTCTGAATACAATTTCTTCTTAAGAGGGTACAAATACAAAAATCAAACAGAAATTGAATTGTGACTCATTTACATTTATGTTGTTTGCTTGATAAAGGAAAAAATGAATATCTCAATACTCTACATATCCAACATAAGAATAATACATTTATAGTTATATTCAGGTTATATTTGCTCTAATTACTGAAGTTAGATTTATCATAAAATGTGACTTGTGCTGTAAGTAATATCTTTCTGCTCTTCATATTTTAATAGAAAAAAACATCCATTATCAACCATAATCATAAAATATGCCTAAACCACAATCAATGTGTTTAATTCATTTTGAAGAATAATAAGATGGAACCAAGCGATATTTGGAATAAATGGGGACTAGTAAAACTGAACAATCTTTATGCCAAAAAGGGTTTTAAGTCTTTTGAAGATCTATGCGTTAACTAATATACCCAGCTCCAAATGGTTAGAATACAATATTCTGAAAGATACTATTAAAAAGTCTAATTCTGACATAATGTGTATGAAACGAATCACCAATTTTGAGAACAGATGTGTAAAAAAAAAAGGGAAAAAGATTAGCATATCAGACTGCACATCCCTTCAGAAAAATATCTCACATTTAGGGAAATCCTGCTACATAGAAAGTTGGGAAAAATATTTTGGCATAAGCTCGTATAACTCAATATGGCTATAAACATTTGATGTAACTGCCAAAGCTGTAACGTGTACAACACTGAAAGAGACCCATTTTAAACTGGTACAAAGATGGTACATAGTATAATCTTCCTACAGAAAATATACCCAGAAACATCTAATGGAAATTGTTGGAGGGGATGCACACGCCAAGGAACCCATAAACACGTGTGGTGGGACTGCCCTATGATAGCCAATTTTTGGTCTAGGTGTATCTATAAAATAACATCTATTGTTAAAATCTTGCTGAATAAGAATTCAGGACTGGTTGTTCAAATTCTGCTTATAATTAAACTATTAATAGCTAAATATTGGAAACAATGAAATCTTCCATCATGGAATGAAATAGCTACCAACATTGAGAGATCATATTTAATTGAAAGAGATATTGATATTATAGAACGACAAAATATAAATAATATATCGCTGAGGAAATGGGAAAGATGGGAACAGTTCAGAAATGAACAACGCGATGCTCCCCCCTGTCTCTTTTGATTTCTTTTACTGTATTTCTGTTTATATTTTGGATGTATGCTTGTCTATTATATTGTACTAGCGTATTGCCCGTCAAAAAATGACAGCAATCAGATGTGTATGTTTTAAAAGTTGTTTAGTTATTAATATACACATGGAATTGTAAGGTAGCTAATGTTGTTTTCTGTGTACTACTGAAATATAGAATTCAAATTAATAAATGAATTTACGTATTTTTATGCATTGTGTTGAAGAGCTGGCAATCTGTGTTGATGTTGCAGCAGCATTAGTGGTGTGGAGGTGCTGTGTAAGCGTGATGAACGTGTGCAGTGTAATAGTGTGCGTGCGCGATCCGAAACCGTTAACGTAGCTGTGTACTTCCGCATTATCCTAAAATGGCGGATAATGTGTGGTATGCGTCTTAGCGGATTATCATTACGTGTTTTCCGTGGTTATAGTGCTGTAGGCTCGTTTTCGTTTTGTTGGTCCGGCATTTTTTCTGCGGAGCTCATTGCAAAGTACTTCGGTTTAACGGCTCGCCTCGCTGCCCGAGGCTCGCCGGGCGATGATCGCCTGCGGCGCTCATCGCTAAGCCCGCTAAAGTACTACGGTTTAACAGTAAATTTGTTTGCCACACAACATGACGCTACATTTGTCCCTTTTTTTTTTTTCTTAAAATAAATTAAAAAAAATTTTTATAACATTTTTATTTTTGTAACTTGCAACTTATATTTCATCAAATGCGTTGGTTTAGGCGGGAAATCCGATGTTGCGCTAGACAAAGTCGTTAAATCTGTGTTAATGCGTAAATCTGTAATTGGATTTCGTAAAATGTACTCGCTACTGTCTTTTTACTCATTGCGCGGTTAATCCCCATCCTTTATCTCGTTGTTTTTCAAACACATACGTCTGTGGCTGTGTTTTACGCAGTTCGTAGTAGTATAGCCTCGTTTTCAGTTTTTTCGGCGGCCATTTTTTTCTCGCTTAGCCGATTTTCGATCTTTGTAACTCGGCTAAATCGCTGTAAATTGGATTTCCAACTCACTTCCAGACGTCCTGCCTGGTTCCCCATGCTGTAAGTGACCTTTATTTTATTTTTTAGTGTGTATTTAGTGTTTTTTTTGGTGTTTTGGTTCCGCCGCTTATCTCGTAATTTTTGTCATCTCGTATTTTTTTTCTAAGTGCTACGGTTTAACGGCTCGCCTCGCTACGTCCTGCGGCGCTCATTGCCAAAGTGCTACGATTTAACATAACGGCTCATCCGCGGCGCTCATCGCTAAGTCGTACGCACTACGCAACGCAGCGTGACGACGAATCGTAGTTAGACAATTATAATATGTGATAGAGTATTGCCCGTCAAAAAATGAAACCGTTAGCGTAGCTGTGTACTTCCGCATTGTATAAGTTATTGTTCTAACATGGCGGCTAATGTGTGGTATGCGGCTGTGGCGGAATTTCCGTAGCTGTTTTGTGGTGTTTTGCGTGTTTCTGGTGGTGTTTTGCGTGTTTAGAATGCTGTAGCCTCGTTTTCGTTTTGTTCAGCAGACATTTTTTCTGCTGCTTAGAGAATGTTTTAGTGTCTAAACTCTTTTATTTTGAGTTAAATTGAGGTGTAATTTCCTTTTTTGAGGTCCGGGATGCTCCCTCTTGCTGTAGGTAAGCTTTTTATGTATGTGTTGTGTGTATTTATTGTGTTTTTAATTTTTTGATGTCTGCGAGTTGCGGCCGATTTTTGCGAGGTCGTAATTGGTCGTAACGTGTCTTGTACTTTTTTGCGAGGGCCGCAGTTGCTGGCACTTTTTTAGCGAGGGCCGCGGGCTCGCTACGTGAGCCCGCAAGCGTTAGCAACGGCCTGCATGCCCACAACTATATATGTGATGCTGGAATACTGGAAAAATACAACACTATTCTGCAACAAAACATATGTATTACCTTGATATTTTTGCAAGAAAAAAAGTGTGTTTAATACACTGCTGGATGCCAGATCATGTACATGGATGCACCAATGTGTTGCCTGACTTGGACTGGACTTTTGTGCAACCTAGTGATTGTACCCAACAAATTGCTTTTAAAGGAGACCACTGTACAAAGATAATATGAATGGATGAGGTTTGTGGTTAATGAATTTGTTAAGTGGGGGATGAATGAATCATGAATATAAAATAGTAAATTCAGTCTATGATTGGTAAAAAAAAAACATTTCTCTGTAAAAATGCTTGTTTTTAAATGTCTTCTAATAACACCAAATTATTGAAAATGTTCTGTGTTTGTGGGACAATGGTGTAAAATGTTTATATTAGTGGAGGAAATGGCAGTACGCTCTGTAAGAAGGAAATGTTCTCTGGCACCAAAGAACAGGATGTGGGCTACATGGAGGGTTTCAGAAGGTGATATACACTCACACTTTTTGCCCCCTCCATTCACCATCCCGGCAACTGTTCTTTTACTCATAAAAAAAAAAACATTTGCATGTAATACAAATTTTTCTGTAAAAATAAAGAACTGTTATGCATCTTTTAAAATATAACATTTATTAGCATTGCTCCTGTTTGAAAATATTATATTTGTAGGATAATTTGTTGAATAATGCTGGGAAATTAGTGTAGAATTACTCTGGCAGAGATTATTGGCCAGATCAGCCCTAACAATATACTTAGAGACAAATTTATGTGTGTGGGAGCCCGACTTCAAATCCATAAACATCATTGATGTGTTAATATTCCTGCTGTGTCTTGGTGTGAACAGTTCAATTTATCTGCCCCGTAGGTCTTTTATATTCTATGCTCCTCAGTTTTATAGAGTCATGTAGTTTTGTGCCCTTTTAGTTTTATATTTTTCTTCCTTAGAATTATGTCCTCTTAGAATCCAAGTTAGAAGTTCTCCCTTCAAATTATGAATATTAACATAATATGTGGACATCAGTATATTCAGTTTTTGGCATATGGATCAGTGTTAAAAGATTGATGATATATAGACAGATTTGTTTCAAGATTATTCTTTAATAAAATAGGAATTTACCCCCAAGTTATGAGTGGCAACGGATTTTAAACTGGACAAGAATGGAAGGACAGTGGAGCTGCATAAGTCTTGTTCCAAAACCTAGTATATAATTGAAATCAAGTCACCAGCATGCCAGTCACTAGTAAAATAGTTTACTTATTAGAACGGTAATGAACAAAAGTAATGATGTTTAAATCATGATTTTTTTTTCCAGCATTAAATTGATATGGAACTCAAAACTTATGTATCATAAATTTTCAAGAAAATATTTTAAACATTGTTTTTTTTTTAAACTTGCAAGAAATGCACTGATCATGTCATTATTTCTCTGACCAAATATGTGGGTGGGCAGTTCTATTACTGCCCAGCCACTTGCTGACAGGCACATGTTTCTGGGCAATGCTATATCCAATGTTGTTTAATAAGTAATAGGGCCATTAAATTCAAAAAGAACATCAATTGTAAAATCTGTCCCTTCATTTACAAAAAAAAGTGTATGTAATATATATTTGTTATTTTATCATCCATATTTTTCAAAGAGTTTGAAGTGTTTTTTTGGTTTTCATGTTTTTTTATAGATTCTACTCTTATGAAATGTGTATGAAATAAGACATGTACCTTCCTGTGCTCTTCCAAAGTTAATCCAGTATAATCCAAATAAAATGTTACATACACCAATTTACTCCCTTTTTTTTATTATTCTCCCAATGGCTCATACAGCACTAACAATATTTCTGGGAAAAAACTCTAAATGCAAGTCACTAAAGCTTAATTATATTATTTTTTATGCTCTGCCTGGGATGCATAGCATATTTTCTAAGGAAATATACCTATATATTTTCATGCTTCCCTTATCATCGTGTGCCATTTCCGTCTGAAACCTCTAGATGTTTTTTTAATAGCACACAGATTTAGCAAGGTGTGAATTGGTTCCTCTAACTGGAAACATGTTAATAAGGCAGCATATTGATATAGTTAACAGATGACACATTACCGTATTCAGATGTGTGCAATCACCACTGGCAATAAAGGAATAAATGTGTGCGTTGTAAAAGCTGACCAATTTGCATGCTGTCTCTGTTCGGTGATTCTGAGTGCTCCCTGGCTGATCATCCTATTTTAGGCTGACAGCAAGAAGCCTTTTTTGGGCTTTTTTTTTTATATGATGTACTCTTCCATGCTGAACAAATATGTTTCTTTCGTTTAAGGGGGTTTAGAGAAACCATACAAGATATGGTGCAGACTAGATTGGCCTTTTGGTTATATCTACTGTAATTGTTATGTTTATATGTGTTTTCGTGAAGAAAAATGGACAGATGTAGGACTCATATAGATCTGTGAGTGATTCTTCTGCACAAAACATAAATACTGTAACGTAAGCTAGCATATTTTGTCTGGTCAAAGCCATTTGTTTCAGCAATAATTCAGCCCTCTTGGACAGCCCACTTGAATATTTTAAAATGTAATCTGAAGTTGGCCGAAGCCACTGTTAGCACAAGCATTCCCATGGGCGGACAAGAGGGTCAGTTTCTGAATGTTTTAATATAGTCTCCACTGCACCCCTAGAACAGCACAATTGCCCCAGATCTCTGAGAGGTCTTGCACTGTGTCTCTATCTTATCTATTCTGTGTCTCTGTTTTTTGTCTCTCTCCCCCGTCACACTCACTTATTTCTGTTCCTCTCTACCTCTCATCATCATTGTCTCCTCTGTTTCTGTTTCTCTCCCTTTCCCTTTTCTCTGTACCTTCATGTCCCTCTCTCGTTTCACTCTCTGTATTTATGTAAGTCTCACTGTTTTTCTGTCTGTTCTTTGTCTAATTACCTCTCTCTATTTTTCAGACCCTTTCAGCCTTCCTGTCTCGTTGTCTCTCTGTGTATCACTCTGAGTGTGTATCCCCTTGTGTCTTAGGCCATTGTGTCTGTTGGCCTCTCTATTTTTCTTTTTCTGTCTCTATTTTCTATCAGTGTCACTCAATATATGTCTCATTGTTTCTGTTTCTCTGCATCTCTCGTTGTGTCTCTCTGTTTATCTTTCTCTCTGTGTCACTATTTGTTTCTATGTATATTACTCTGTCTCTCTCTCCCAGTCTCCCTCGGTGGGGGGGGATTTGCCAAGCACTTTCTCACTTGAGACTAAGTGAAAAAGGCTAAGAGAAGATCTGTTTTCCCATAGAAAATAGTGCATCATTAAATTAATAGATAACTTGAGGTGCATAGTAACTCCCCCTATCACTTCCTCTGTATACATGTTTTTGTGTATATAGATGTTTGTGTGTACATGTATATGTGGTTCACCCTATTTCATCACCCTAGCTGATGGCAAAATGTAAAAAATTATTTCAATAAATGGCAAACTAACTTAACCAAATAAATCAATTATGAACCCTTTGCTTTATGCCTATAGAGAAAGCAGTACTATGTTCTACAGTCAAATGGTTTTCCATGTCCAATATATCCCATTATATTCCTCTTTCGAGCTGAAAAGGATTCTTGATAACATTTTTATGGAGTTTATTCACAAAACAAGTAAGATAGTTTATATACTTTGATAAATGTGCTGAATAGTGCGGAAAAGCAAGGTTTTAATGAAAACATGTTTTGCTGATAAGCATCATGTTGCTCACTTCACTTGCCCTTCTACACCCAAGACCTTCCTGTAACCTAGTGTGTTCCTTTATTCCTACCTTATCTAAAGCCAATTATTTTTTTACCAAAGTTCAAATGTCATTATAAATTAAGTTCTGTGCTTCATATTTATTAAGGACATACACTCACATTTTAAAATAATGACAAGAGCACAGGAAAGGATCTACCTAGAGGACAAGAAACAGAGAAGGCACTCCTTTTAACCATTTCTATGAAGAATGGCATCTTGCATTACCACTAAATGCTTTTGTTTGCTCCTTGCGCTGGTGGAGATGAGCGATATGACCCCATATGACTTAGGCAGCGTGCGATGAAGGCGCTCACTGCGCTGGTGGAGATGAGAGCCATAGGCGTTCCTCCCTACGACCCGAGGAACTACAGATTAACAGAAATCTCAATTACACCATTCACAATGCAAGACCCGTATCAGTTTGAAAAATAAAATAAAAATTACAGCACGTAACACTTTGCAAAAAGGAAAGCGGGACTCAGAAAAAAATCTAACCCGCGGCACTTAGAAAAAAAAAATACGAGATCAAAAAAATACGAACTTAACAGCTGAACCGCGCACATACAAAAACAACAAAAACACAAAGAAAATTTAAAAAAATACATCACAACATCACACACAGCACGGGTGGACAGCCAGGACATCTGGGAGTGAGGTTGCGCAACAATTTAAACGCAATTTGACGAGTTTAGCCACTTGAAAATCGCCTAAGCCACAAGAAAAATGTCAGGACTAAAAAAATGAAAATGAGGCTACACGACCCCTAACCACGCAAAACACCACCAGGCACATAAGACTGCAAAGTGGGACTTAGAAAAAACAAATACAAGACGTGGGGGAAAAAATCTAATGTCGAAAAAATACGAAGTTAACGGCCGAACCGCGCACATCCAATATCAACAAAAACACAAATAAAATAAATAAATAAATAAACATCACACACAGCACGGGGGACAGCCAGGATGCCTGGGAATGAGGTTGCACGATAATTTAAACACAATTTGCCCAGTTTCGGAAATCGAAAATCGCCTAAGCGACAAACAAACTGGCGACAAAAACCAAACAAGGCTACACAACCCCTAACCACGGAAAACACCGCCAGGCACAAAATACTTTTACCCAGGAATGTACAAGGTACAAAATACACTATTAGGAAGTATGGAAAATGTTCCAGACCTGTGTAACACATAGACAATCACAGCCATTTTACAACAGTAACTTGCAACTAATAACATTATGAATCTAAAATGCCGATTGACACAACTGAACAAACGCTTTGCCCTCGTGCACGCAGCCTATTTACACTGCACACTTGCCACATTGCTGACACTTACACCTCAGGTCAGCAACAGTCCAAATGTACATTGTATGCTGCAGGAAAATACAAACAGATTGTTAGCTCTTCAGGATATTGATTGCTGCATATATTAATTACAAAAAGGTAAAGTATAATAATTTATTATTATTTAAAAAAAAATATATATATACATATATATATATATATATATATATATATATATATATATATATAAAGAGCAGGGGAGAGGCTCGCCAAAGGCGCTCAGCGATGTGCTCACAATGAGCCCCGAGGGTGCTCAGAGGAGCAAAAGTACACGAGGGGAGAGGCTAGCAATGAGTGCAGAAGGTGCTCAGCGTGGGGCTCGCAATGAGCGCCTAAGGTACTCAGAGGACTAAAAGCCTTACATTGTGTGGCAAACAGCATTACCTGACTTACAATTTTATGACCGTCATTTTTTGACGGGCAATTCGCTAGTGAAATATAAACTGCAAATAATATATTTATTATCAGAGTAAGTGTTTCAAGTTATTACTTGGAAACTATCATAGATAGTAAAACAAATGTTGACAGCGCAGGGGAACAAGTACCAAGACAACAAGATGCCATTTGTATATGATTTCAAAGCCTGGACATGTAGTTTCTCTTCAGAAGTGATTGATAGATAGTTGTATAAACACTGTACACTGTAAGGAAAAAATATTATTAAAAATAAAATTACAATCTCTTAATAAACTCCGTTTACGTTTCAGGCTCATCCCTCAGAAATATATTTCCTTGTTTGGAAAGTGAGACAGTTTTCCTTGAGTTTTTGTTGGAGTTGGTTAATTGACCCACCTCATAACAAAAAAAATGTCTGGACAGACACTGATTGAATGGAGGTGTCCAGTGACAAATGGGAATTAGTGTATGGGGTATTAGTATGTGAACATGATATATTGAGGATAGAACCAAAAGCTGTGTCTTAATGAAGCAAATAAATCACAACAAGGAGCGGGAGGAATGCACAGAACAAAAGATAGCTGATATAAACTAGCATTATATATTACTTAAACAATTACATAGTTGTTTAGTGAGACAGAACAGGTGTATGTTGACTACCTGTGGTGGTTTTGAAGGTTGATGAAGTAAATCTTTAATTAAAGGTTCTGCATCTTTTGAAAATGAAAAGTATTTAAGAATACATATATTCAACACTATTTGCTAATGCTGCATCCTAAAGAGGAGAATTACAAGAAACAGGATAATGATACATTTATAAAATACAGCAAGTAAAATAAAGCCGGAAACTAAAAGGAACTTCTCCTGTCTTGGATGACTGCATTGCAGGTCTCCTCTGGGGCCAAACTAGTATTCATGGTGGATTCACTGTTTACAAGACTGTAAGTACCCACCTTAACTTTGACTATAAAAAAGAATAAACAGAAAATAATTATTCAGCTAATATATTCATACATTTTGGTATATTGAAAAAGATTTGTATAATTACAGCCTAATTTCAAACAAAACTCTCTCAATCAAATCCACCAGTATTAAAATTACTTGAGATATAACCTTCAGCAGCATCACCCCATGTGTAATGAGCTGGGCCCCTTGCCAAAAAAATAATAGATTCATATAACAAGTACCAGCTTCATAAGTGTAGGTATCCATGACAAATGGTGATTTGACCCCTGAGTTAACCTGCCCTTGTCCAAACTCTTTTTACATGCAATTATGTTGCTGTAGAATCAACCATTTTGTTTTATGCTGATAAACTTCCTGGAGGTGGAAAAAGATTTTGAATGGACAGGAAGCTTCTGTCTGCACAATGGGAATCCGCCAGTGTCATTAATGGAACACTCAAAGGAAGTAGAGGACAGAATCATCTGAGAAAAGAAAATGGACAGTATAGAAGGCATTTGACCACAGTTATCCCTTAATATGTAATGTTATGTAGCTGGTACTTGTCAAATAAATATAATATATAACTGGCAAGGAGTAACAGGGACATTACTGCAACCTGTTCCCAAGCACATCTTGCAGCCAGGTGTAGTGGTAGTCAGACTCAAATGTTTTCCATTGGGACTATATAGTGGCAAACCAGTACACAGCACATTTTGTTTTCTCTTTTCACACAGTTTAGAAATTTTGCAAACCACGCTGTTTCATAAAACACTCCCCTCATTGGTTGTTCCTCTACATTATATCCCCTCTCACACTTCTACAATGATGACACTTCAAAAAGTGGAGACACTTCAAACAAAATATGTTGCCAGCTACTGGAGTACATTGTGCTTGTCTTAATATGGCTTTGTACAATTTGCTAAGATATTTATATGGCAAGTACAAGCTACAGAAGTATTAATGTCCGTGGGTTAACCTGTACTGTGGCCTGGGTATCAAGCATATTCAACTGCTATACACCCAGCCTAAAAGCTGTCTGTCAGTTCAGTAGCTGGCAAACATTTGGGCATATCCTAATTTGTCATTGCTATAAAATCTTAAGTAGCAGAAACGTGTCTACAATATCTTTGAAGGATGTTTGCAGATACCAGGCTAAGGATTTCTTGCTGCCAAAAAAATAAAAGATTTATATGACATTTGAATAGGTTATGTGTACAATTTCAGAATTTGGGCAAATTATTTATAATATGCAAGAAGACTTTTTGCATGACATAAGACAGGGAACCGTCTTTGAAATATGTGCTTTAAGTGTCTTGCAGTAATTTAAGAGTCCTGTGTTAATTGCATTACTAGGAACACTTACTAGGGACATTATGTACTGTCACACAAAGGATATGGGCCTGTCCTCTCCAGAATTTTAAGCATGCGACTGCAGACTAAATTGTAAGATGTGCAGTAGCTCAGTGACGTGTTCAGCTTATTAAATACAATAATGCCTTATGGACAAACCCATATTGTTCATAAAGTTGAATAAATATTCTTCGACATAGTGAGGCAAAACAATTGTGTACTTGTATGTGCTCAAGTACGCACTTTCTTATAACCAGTGCTGAAAAACATGTTATTATTCTTCAAAAAACATTAAAATGTCTTGTG
Organism: Discoglossus pictus; assembly: GCA_027410445.1. NCBI lineage: Eukaryota > Metazoa > Chordata > Amphibia > Anura > Alytidae > Discoglossus > Discoglossus pictus. The sequence continues at coordinate 132,474,474 of CM050163.1, read as the reverse complement.
CCTCACATTATATTCTCTGTTGATCACTCTTTTTTTTCCACTTAGAAGAGCAGAAATTAAATCATTGAAATTGTCTGTTGAGGCATGGAATTAAATTATGTATGACAGAAGTCAAATTGTTTGGTTTGCATTCACCATTGCCTTTGGAGATCACAACAGCAGAAAGAATTGCACACGGGTTTTGGGTCACTGTGGTGCAAGTATTGAGAGATAGGGAGTAGGGTGGCCCTGGATATCATCATTTTGAGTACTATGTGAGGAAACCCCAGTGTATTCTTTTTTACTGGACAGCAGCAGCTGAAGTTCAGTGGGTACATGTATATTTCTTACCATGTCATTCCCACTTATTATTATTATAATTCTTTATTTGTAACATACCAACATATTCCGTAGTGCTGTACATGTGTTAAGTAGAAATCTAAACATTTTAACAAATTGCAAAGAATGGAGGGCCCTGTTTTTGATCTTAAAATCAAACTTACACAATACTTTCCCTAAAGCACCATCAAAATAGAAAATTCACAAACTTACAATCTAAATGGTTTGAATGTGGTACAGTACAGGGGAGGGATTATTAAGACTGGAGGTAATAAGCTTCTTTAAAAGATGCATTTTTAGTGAGGTTTTACATTATTTGAGACATTGTTTAGGGAAAGGTTGAATAGATGTGTGAGAGCTAGGATAAGTGTGTTAGAGAGGGGAAAGATCAGCGAAAATGGAATAGGATCATATGGACCGGTTTGATGAGGGTTTGTTGAGGGAAGGGTGAGTTAGGGCCAGGTTGAGAGGAGAGTTTGTTATGTATATTTTCAATTTTGTTTTCAAAGTGGCTAGCAAAATCTTCAGCCGTGAGACAGGAAGGGGCAGGGGAAAGTGTTGAACGTGGCGAACAAAAGTTTGGGGTTGGACGTATTAATGATGATAATTAGCACTTTTTGGCAAGATTAGGGATAGGAGCATAGAATAAACTTGTAGTGAAGGAAGTCTGCTGAAGTGCGAGATTTCATAATTGTTCTGCAGCTCGAGAGCACCTCTGGTTGTAGCGTGTTTGTGTAATGTGTCATGGTTGTATGTAAGAGTGAGAGCGTCTGCCTGTGGTTATGGGTGCAAGAATGTCAAGGGTGGAAGTTAGAGTCATGTTGTATTGTGTGGTGGCAATGTCAGGGCAAGTGAGGGTTGGTGAGAGGACTAAGAAGAGGTTGTAGCACACCAGAAATCAAGTGCTTGCAGACTGGGGGTGAAGAAGGGCAGAGAGTGAGAGATGATAGTGTAGGTTAGAAGATGATGGTCAGAAAGAGGGAGTGGGGAAATGATAAGTAATTTTGTAGTTGTAGTTTAAGTGGGAGTGTCAGTGGCAATGCTGAAATCGCCAAGAACGAACACAGCAAAAGTTACAGCAGAAATGGAAAGTACATATATAAATAAATATAGGTGCAACTAGTAAAGAACTCCAGAATTAATAAGTTACTTCAGATAAAGAGAATTTAAGAAAAGGAGGAACCTTTGATGCTTAATTATCTAACACTTCCACTCGAAAAGTTTTAATTACAAAAAATTGTAAATATATTTATTTATATGTTTATTTTTTATTTCTGTAATACCTGAAACCTATGCTGTGATTATTAAAGCTATATTAAAGTCACAATATGTACTCTGTACCATCAGAAATACACTGGAAAATCACATATTAAAGTTCCTTAATTTATTTTTAATTGGTCAAATATTTATCAAATTTATAACTTTTATACCTCCTGTAGTTTGTTGAAATACTTATTTTAAAAGCATTATAACTCAATTTATATCATATTAAGCCTTTACAGTTTATATATATTTTAATCATATCTTGTCAAGATTTGATGGTACATGGTCCCGTCCATCGTCCCTTTGATGCTGTGCAGTTGTCCTGTCCCCTTAGCAGAGAAACACCCCCAAAGCATAATGTTTCCACCTCCATGTTTGACGGTGGGGATGGTGTTCTGGGGTCATAGGCAGCATTCCTCCTACTCCAAACACTGTGAGTTGAGTTGATGCCAAATAGCTTGATTTTGGTCTCATCGGACCACAACACTTTCACCCAGTTCTCCTCCGAATCATTCAGATGTTCATTGGCGATCTTCAGATGGGTCTATACATGTGCTTTCGTGAGCAGGGGGACCTTGCGGGCGCTGCAGGATTTCAGTCCTTCACAGTGTAGTGTGTTACCAATTGTTTTCTTGGCGACTATGGTCCAAGCTGCCTTGAGATCATTAACAAGATCCTCCTGTGTAGTTCTAGGCTGATTCCTCGCCATTCTCATGATCATTGAATCTCCATTAGGTGAGATCTTGCATGGAGCATCAGACCGAGGGAGACTGGCAGTTATTTTGTATTTCTTCCATTTGAGAAAAAAATTGCACCAACTGTTATCACCTTCTCACCAAGCTGCTTGGCGATGGTCTTGTAGCCCATTCCAGCCTTGTGTAAGTCTACAATATTATCCCTGACATCCTTGGACAGCTCTTTGGTCTTGGTCATGGTGGAGAGTTTGGAATCTGATTGATTGCTTCTGTAGACAGGTGTCTTTTATAAAGGTAACGAGCTGAAATTAGGAGCACTCCCTTTAAGAGAGTGCTCCTAATCTCAGCTCGTTACCTGTATAAAAGACACCTGGGAGCCAGAAATCTTGCTGATTGATAGGGGATCAAATACTTATTTCACTCATTCACTCAATTCAATTTCTTTATTTTTTTTCTTTTTTTTATATATATATTTTTTACTAAGAGCACCAGGTTAATACAAAAATACAAATGTTTCAACAATAGAACATAAATAGCATAGGCAATGCCCTAGAAAACCTGCAATTCAATTTCTAACTTATTGACATGTGTTTTTCTTGTTTTTTGTTTGTTTTGTTTGTTTTTTGTTATTCTGTCTCTCACTGTTAAAATACACCTACCATTAAAATTATAGACTGATCATTTCTTTGTCAGTGGACAAACGTTCAAAATCAGCAGTGGATCAAATACTTTTCCCCCTAAACGTATATATATATATATATGTATATATATATATATATTCCCAGAATGCAGTGTAATAACTGTTTTTCTCGGAACTCTGATCTGGAAGCAGGTTTTTTTAACTTGCTTTAGACATTCAAATGTGAACACAGATGTACTTTTTATTTATTATATATATATATATATATATATATATATATATATATATACAGTATCTCACACACCCCTCACATTTATGTAAATGTTTTATTATATCTTTTCACTGAAGAAATGACACTCTGCTACAATGTAAAATAGTAAGTGTACAGCCTATATAACAGTGTAAATTTGCTGTCCCCTCAAAATAGTTCAAGACACAGCCATTAATGTCTAAACCGTTGGCAACAAAAGTGAGTACACCACCAAGTGGAAATGTCCAAATTGGGCCCAATTAGTGATTTTCCCTCCCAGGTGTCATGTGACTCGTTAATGTTACAAGGTCTCAGGTGTGAATGGGGAGCAGGTCTGTCAAATTTGGTGTTATCGCTCTCACACTTTCTCATACTGGTCACTGGAATATCATCATGGCCCCTCATGGCAAAGAACTCTCTGAGGATCTGGAAAAAAAAATCATTGCTCCACAAAAAGATGGCCTAGGCTATAAGACGCTTGCCAAGAGGCTAAAACTGAGCTGCAGCACGGTGGGCAAGACCATACAGCGGTATCACAGGACAGGTTGCTCTCAGAACTGGCCTTGCCATGGTCGACCAAAGAAGTTGAGTGCACATGCTCAGCATCATATCCAGAGGTTGTCTTTAGGAAATAGACGTATGAGTGCTGCCAGAGGTTTAAGGGGTGGGAGGTCAGCCTGTCAATACTCAGACCATACGCCGCACACTGCATCAAATTAATCTGCATGTCTGTCCCCCCAGAAGAAAGCCTCTTCTAAAGAGGATGCACAAGAAAGCCCGCAAACAGTTTGCTAAAGGCAAGCAGACTAATGACATGGATTACTGGAACCATGTCCTGTGGTCAGATGAGATCAAGATAAACTTATTTGGTTCAGATGGTGTCAAGCGTGTGTGGTGGCAACCAAGTCAAGCATGGTGGTGGGAGTGTCATGGTCTGGACCTGCATGAGTGCTGCTGGCACTGGGGAGCTACAGTTCATTGAGGGAACCATGAATACTTGTACTGTGACATACTGAAGCAGAGCATGATCCCCTTCCTTTGGAGACTGGGACACAGGGCAGTATTCCAACATGATAGCGACCCCAAACACACCTCCAAGATGACCACTGCTTTGCTAAAGAAGCTGAAAGTGAAAGTGATGGACTGGCATCAAGCATGTCTCCAGACCTAAACCCTATTTCGCATCTGGGGGCATCCGTAAACAGAAGGTGGGGGAGTGCAAGGTCTCTAACATCCACCAGCTCCATGATGTCATCATGGAGGAGTGGAAGAGGACTCCAGTGGCACCCTGTGAAGCTCTGGTGAACTCTGGTGAAGTGCTAGAAAATAATGGTGGCCGCACAAAATATTGACACTTTGGGCCCAATTTGGACATTTCCACTTGGTGGTGTACTTACTTTTGTTGCCAACAGTTTAAACATTAATGGCTGTGTGTTGAGTTATTTTGAGCGGACAGCAAATTTACACTGTTATACAGGCTGTACACTTACTACTTTACATTGTAGCAGAATCATTTCTTCAGTGTTGTCACATGAAAATATATAATAAAATATTTACAAAAATGGGAGGAGTGTACTAACTTTTGTGAGATACTGTATATATATATATATATATATATATATATATACATATATATATACAGTATATATATATATATATATATATATATATATATGATAAATTGTAGGTCAAAGAATTCAGAGAAAAGACAGCTCCATAGCACTGGTGGCCAAATCTGGTAATGCATGATTACGTTTATTTTCGCTATTTTTTGTTTCCCCTATTAATTTAATCTGTGCAAGATTTGTCCCCCCCACCCCCACCCCCAGTTCCTACACCCCTGCCATGTAGACTGCACCGAATATTGTAAAAACACATACGTTGGCAAAGTATGTGTACCTGTCCCATAGAACTGTTGGCCAAGCCTATTCCAATCAGAGATAAAGGTTCTTCATGAAAGTTAGGGAATGTATGTAATGCCTTATGTGAGCTGATTTTACTCTACTATCCTATGTCTACTTCAGATCACCGAAAAAAAGGTTGAAAAACTTGCTGAGTTCCTCTCCACCTGCCTAAGTCATGCTGGATCGTAGGGATGAGCGTCTAAGGTGCTCATCATCACCAGCGCAGTGAGTGCCTTCGGCGCTCACTGCCTGGCCGCTATGCGAGTCCGCAGTTTTAACATTGTGTTACCAACGTTTTTTGGCAAGCCCACGCTGCTGAGAACTATATTTGTGATAATACACATCAACATCATTTATGTCAGCTGCAATGGTAACACTAACTCCTGTAAACAAGAGGTTAATAAAAACCATGAAGCCACATGGCCTACAACTGGTATATAATAATGCATGCCTAGAAAAGTGCTAGCCACATTCCAAACACTAGTCATTGACAACATGGATCCAGAGCACATCAGAGTACTGAGGGCAATTATGAATGTCACATTGATGTGAAGGTATGTACACAAGACTGTTGCGTGTTAGACACCAGGGTTTGAGATGCGGGATAATGGACAGCCAGAGAATCCTGAAAGAAAAGAATGGTTGGCAAAAATGAACATGGGTGAATGGGGGCCTCTAATCCATGCTGGAGGTGAACTCAATAGGCAAATGACTATATAGCACAGGCCATGCACATGATTATGTTAGAGGAGCAGGGACATAGTTTTAGTGGTGCAGAGACAGGGGGATATAGGGACCCATGCTGACAAGGAGGATTACATTGCTGTGGATGCAGGTTTTGGGCTAGCAAGAGTGCAAGGAGGCTGTGGAGATGCAGGAGGAGCCCCAGGAGACTTACCTCCACTCACAAAATTCCTTTGTACACCTGTCCTGTTATATCAAAGGCAATGCTGTTGTGTATGTGAATATATGTATACGTATAATAAATATTTTAAACTAAATATAGTAGTTGTGTATTAATATATGAAAAACATTTCAGAGGAATAGTGATACAGAAACAGTGTTATGATGTAATGATTTAGTAGTATTCCCTCCACAATTAAGTATTACTGTTGTTCACACATAACGTATAAATCTGTGCTAACAACATAGAAACTATAGCATGAACACTCTTTGGTCACACTAATTCATGCAACATCTTAACAACCACGCCATTTGTTCCAAACAAATTACAATTTTAAATCTAACCAGAAAATTAAATTAAGGAAAAAATATACATTGCAAATATTCATATACAAGAATTTGATGATGTCACAGCAATGTCATGAATTATGTTATTTGTGATGTTATGTAATGTTAGCAGTGATGTCATAGCTAATGTCGTAAGACAAGCGATGTGTGATACAGTGAATGATGCTGTGTAAATGGAAGGGGTGCTGTTGCAGATAATCTTTAATTGACACTGAACAGTATATGTGTTATGAACCATTCGATAAAGAGTGGAAAACCATGTTGAAAATGTGCTTTTCTTTTCTAAAATGCTGCTAAATGAATTGAGTTGTGAGCTTAGTTGTTTTAGTATGCTTCTAACCTTCTCCTTCATAGAATACATAATGAATTTGGTGTGCAGATTGTGGAAGGAACTGTTACATTTCTAATATTAACTGTTTATTATATATATATATATTTTTTTTTTTAAATATATATAACTCTAAAGGGTGGTATGACAATGATGGGTGTTGTAATGTTTAGTATGAAACTGTTATATCTCCAGTATTAGCTTTATGTTAGTTATATATTTTTTTCCCATCATAAAGCATGTTGAACCATAGTCTAGTAGTTACCTAAATGAACTATGTCACAGTATTTAACCAAATGGAATATGAGCCCTATTATACAGTACCTTTTTTATTTTAGAATAAATGTTTTTTTATTATTATTATGAGATAATTATGACATAAACTGTAAATGGTGGTATGAGACAAAATGCTCAAAAGGTTTTAATATAAAAAAACATTACTTTATAAAAAGCAAAGACATAGGATTTAAACCCACATGTGCTGCTTCATAGTCAATTTCATTTGCCACTGCACCATACCTCTGTGTACAGAAATTGGTAAAGCTAAAATATAGCCTCTAATACCCCTATCAGCCCTATTAAATTCCCCTAACATATAAAACTGTAGCTCATCACGTAGCTCGCAAGACTTCCGGCTATTAAATTGGCCTTTTAAAACAGCCCACCACGACTTGCGAGCCTGCAAATCCTTTGATCTGTCAAGCCCATAACCGCTTTGTTCCAATTGCGCTGTTAAATTGCATCAAAATCAGTCGTTCAACCGTGTAACTTGCAAATGAAGCCAAGAAGCCAATAAGTGCTAGATAGGACCCGCAAGGGGGGTAATGTCCAATCCGTAGCACTGTAAATCCAAATATACACACACTACTGTACTGTTATTAAAAGGGAAAGTGATGTTAGAACTAATAGCACAACTTTCTCAAGCTTGCATATCGGCCAAATAAAATACTTCATTTCATGTTTATTTTCCGTGTTATATCAATCCCAGCAATCAATGTGTTAATACATATAATGGAACTGGCAATAGGATATCATATTTACAGCTTTATCAATATTGCATTATATCTGGAATGTGGGTCTGATCGTAACTCGCAATTGAACCCCGTAAGACTTTGAAATCGCACTTCGATTTTTCAGTGACGTCATCTTGACGATCTCTGTTTCCATTGGCTCCACCTAAACTCGTAACTACTAGTTTGACTAATTGATCACGTTCACGGCCTGACAATCCAAGCCCGTAACTCGCAGCATGTTCTAATTTAAAAGCACCGTAAATCCGCATGGAATTTAATGTGGCTGTATGTATTCAGTTTCTCATGGGACGGACTCAGGCACCATACAAGTAATGACTAAAAATACCAATGTCTATTTAAGTCAATTATTGATGGATTTAAAATATGTAAGCAATGTTTCCACCTTCTGTATCACTTTAACCTCTCTGTGTACTTTTGATTAAAATCTTAACTTGCAAAGTTTAACCAATGAACTTATAATATGCTAATGTCTGAAATCATAAACTGTAGCTATTTATAGCAATCCAAGGAGAATTGAGGTTGATTTGGTGCATGCTTAAGTTGCTATTCCCAGTCCAAGTAAAAGGTTTTTTGGGTAGCAGTTCTCAAAAACACTGTATCTCTCATCTCTAATAAAGATAACATTCATTCACTAGAAAATATTATTCCATATATGAGATTCTATTTTCAATTACATTATTCACTGTGAAATGCTCAAGTGGATTGATTTTCACAGAAATGTTAATGTAAAATTTACCATTTTGTTTTTCTTAAAATTCACCAGAAGTGTTAATTTACCAAGAAAAGCTTTTGTAACACAAATTAAGTACTTCAAAATAGCAATTGAAGCTACATATATTTCCCCAGTTTGCGATAAAGTGGTTTCAAAAGCTCATGCATTTATTATACAAGCTGTTATATTTCTTGTTCTTTTGTTACTATTGCTATGAAAATCTATGTCTAGCTGTAACTTTGGAAAAAGATTTTGCATGGCTATCCTAAACAACTGGAGTTACCAATTAATTCCCTTTGAGTCCTTTTAACCTTGGAATTAGGATTAATATGAATTAGTCATATGCAGCCTTGTTAAATTGCGATTTGGCCAATTGAATAGGGCTCTATATAAGCACAGAGCATATATTTTTTACAGAAGTTTTTAGTTAGTGAACTAATTTCCAACAGCAAGGTCTTCACTAACTAAAAACTTCTGCAAAAAAAATATGCTCTGTGCTTTTATAGAGCCCTATTCAGTTGGCCGAATCGCAATTTTATAAGGCTGATGGTTTCCAGTGAGCTAGATAAAAATAGTATTTTTATTACAAAATTACCTATAATACATCTAGGCGATTGATTTTTGTTGTATTATGACTTGCATTTTATCATATAATGAAAGATTATTCAGGAGGCATACTCTTAAAGCCACACAATGTGGTAATACTAATGTTATACAACAGACTATTTCACAGACCTTTAAATGTAACAAATCTGTTTGAAACTTACAAAGTCTATAAGGAGTTTCAGAAATATATAAAATCACTAGTAATAAGACAAAATTCATTGAACATGAACTAATAGACAAATGTTGCAAATTTGAAAAGTATCAAGAGAATAATAGACTTATAATAGAATTATTAGTTGCAAGGAATGGAACTGAAAATAAACTGGTAGAAATAGATCTACAAACAAACATCAGTCTAACAAAAAAAAGGTAGGAAAAAGTGCATAATGTATTCTAATACTGTACTGAGACTCAAAACTAATCATCCATCTTCCTTGATGAAAAACGACAGTAACACTTGCTTGTGGTATAATAGGTACTCAAGTTCAACATCACCATGGTGCTATACTTTTTAAACTCAACAATTATTTTTCTAAATTTGACTTTATTAAATGACATGAGGGGACTAGTGACAAACATTCTGCTTCCAGGGATTCCTTCACTGCCGTGAATCAGTCAGTCAGACCAAATCTTGCTCAGAATAAAGTTTCACCCTAATAAATGCTGTGTGTGTACTATAAGGAACATATTCATATCTTCATTGGGGCATTACTGGGTCCAGGTAGGTAATTTCCTTAAATAAAAGTAAAAAATGTTCCAATTAATTTTGTCCAGAGCAACCAATATCACTGAATGTGCAATCATTTTTCACTGAGTGTTAATAATGTGCTTCTGGAAAAATTTTTAATTCCCTTTCAAATAACCATCTCTCAAAATCCTGGATTTTTTTGATTCAATCTTTTTTATTAAAGACAAAGTTGAAGCAATACAGTAAAGGGTAACAGGTCATCAAATACACGGACATTGATGGTAGCATATTTATAAAATATACCCATAAACAGTGAAGTAATGCTAAGCTACGCAAATATAAAGGCTTGTAAAACCTGAAAAAATAGAACAAACAAAACAACAGAAGAAAAAAAAAAAAAAAAAGAGAAACAACATAACTTGGGAAGGAAAAGAAAAGAGAAAGGGAAAGGGGAAATCGTGTGGCAAATTTACCCTCTAAGGTGTTTTGGATGTTGCAGATATTTATGGCACTCCGGGTCCCTCCGGCCTCTGCGTCCCACCTACAACGGCCTCACCCACTTCATAAGCAGATAGTTATAGCGAAATGCTATGAGTAGAAGCAAGCCATGGGGTCCAAACTTTAACAAACAGGGGGTACGTATTTTGCAGAATATGGGTCAATTTTTCATTAACCAGTATGTGGTTAATTTTATTTAATAACCTCATTAAAACTTAATGTGGGAGTTCTCCAGTGTTTTGCTATGTTTAGTTTTGCTGCTAAGGGAAAGTATTGTCAAAGTTTTTTTTTGGTGTATAGGCAGGTCTTTTACATGCATGCCCAAGAGGCATATCTCTATTGTAGGTTGTAGTGAAATATTAATTATTTGTGAAAACAGTCTCCCATAGGCCTTGTACCAAAGGGCATGTCCACCAAATATAGTGAAAATCCCCCCAAGAGTGGCATCCTCTGAAGCAATTCTTGCTTAGGTGTGGATTTATTTTATTCATTAGAGACCTCCAGTAAGCTGTATGTGTAGGATCATCTCAATAGATTATAGCACACCTCCTTCCACATGTTAGTATCTAACTCTCTGCCTAAGTCTCATTCCCATCTTAGCATAAAGGTAGGTTTCTGGCTCTTTTGCGAGTCATTAAAAAGGGAATAAAAGGAACCCAGAAATCCCTTCATAGAAGCTAGATTCATACATATAGTCCTTAGCCAAGTATGCTTTGGTGGCCCAGTGTTCCTGGTCAGGGTAAGGAGCCAATGTTTGCATTTCCTGTAGTTCCAAATTTCATTATCTGGTATCTGGTGTTGAATTATAAATTGTTCATGGGAGATTAGCTTATTATTGGAGAACCAGGCACCTACTCTACCAAGTGTGCAAAACTATGAGATCTGCCTTATTTAATTCTGGGTGCATTTTATCTCCATTTAGAATATAATTGAAAAGTTTGCATAAATGAGGCGCTAAAAGGCCAGCAAAAGTCTTATAGTAGGAGTTGGTAAAACTATCCTGCCCAGGGGCCTTACCAGACTTTAGTCTTTTAATAGCTTTATGAATCTCCTCAATTGTCACATTTGAATTTAATGTTGTCATATTATGATCAGTAGCTTTAGGGAGATCGCAAGCATCTAAGCAGGACTGAATAAGCCCTGTGTTAGTGTGGGCTTTGGCTGAATAAATAGTCTTGTAAAAGGTCCATTTTGATTTCACTCTGGCTCACTGTAACTATTCACTTTGTTGTCTTTATTTTTAAAATTCTAGATTGGGAGATTTTAGTATTGAGCCTCTTAGTCAGAAAGGAATCAGGTTTATTGGCCTTTGTATAGAACAGATGGTTTGTGCGTTTTAGGGCTTTTTCTGTCTTGTGAAATAAAATATTGCCTAGTTCAATTCTGCATTTGTCAATTTGTTGGCGCATGCGGGGAGTGGGATTAAGTTGATTTTGGTGCTCCAATCCTATTAATTTGGTTGTGACTTCTGTTTCTGTTAGTTTACATTGTCTCTAAAAAACTGTAGCTAGTTTTATACATGTACCCCGGATGAAGGCTTTGTGGGCCTCCCCATTCCAGATTATGTAGAATTTCTGGTCTCAAAATATAAATGCAAATCTGCCTTTATTTGTTCTAGTAGTATTGGGTTAGTTAGTAGCAGGTAATTTAGTTTCCATGTACAGTATATGGGTTCCTCAAATTTAAACCTAGATCCAGATCTGTCTTGACAGCCGCATGGTTGGACCATGGACAGGCATGAATTGTGGCCCTATTGGATTTAGCAAAGAGGGCTGAGCTAATTAGTATAGAATCTATGCGCGAATATGACCCATGGGTGTGCGAGTAATAGGTATACTCTTTTTTGTCAGGATGGTGTCCTCTCCATGCATCAATCAAGCCAAGCTCATTTAGCTCCTTCCTAATTTGTCTTAATATATTTGAGAAACGATCAGTGGCTAGGTTACTAGAGCAATCTAGTCAGGAGTCAAAAGATAAATTAAAGTCGTCGTCCTCCTATTATAATAGAGCCACCTGGATTTGATTCTAAAAGCCTTAGTATTTTCAACAATGTTTTATGTGGGGAAGTGGGTGGTGCATAGATAGCGACAAGGGTCATTCTAGTTTCCAAGAGGGCGCCATGAAGAATAATATATTGGCCTTCTTTGTCTATTATCTTAGATTCTAGTTGGAACGGGAAATCGTGGTGTATAAGAATAGATATGCCTGCCTCTTTGGTAAGTTGGGTGGCAGTGTAGCAAGTAGGGTAGTCTTTGCTCAAATACGTAGGGATATGGTTGCAGGCAAAATGTGTTTCTTGCAAAAATAATATAGAGGGCTTCATATCCTTGTAATATATAAATGCTTTCCTTCTTTTGAATTGGAAATAAAAGCCCTTAACATTGTGTGGCATGAACGTAAATATAGTGTCAGACATGGCGATGATGCCTAATTGAGCTTGCAGTATCTTGCCATCTGGTGGTACTAAGAGGCCGAAGGGATGCCGGTGCCATTTTCGTAGATACGTTAGAGCCTTATCAGTAATGTGAATGAAGAAACCACTGTGTAATAAAAATAATAATGAACCCTGTTTTACATTTCCAGCAGTTCAATTTATAGGCTGTAATATAGAGAGAAAATTCTCCAGTGCCCTATTGGGAGCCTCACAAGCATGATATGTGAAAAAAGGGTCCTAAATGATAAAAAAGGTACTCTTTACATTGTATTGATGACAAAACTACTTACAATAGATACAGTACATCAGGGTGATATTTCTAAGAATTCACTATATGTGAAGAATTCATAAATTCAGATTTGCCTGCTGGATCTGAAAGAGATAGGTCTAGTCAAAATGAAAGATTGGAAATATATTTATTGTATAAGAAAAAATATAGTAAAATTTTAGATTTAAAAGTTAATATTATACAATATTAAAGATGACTTCAATATTCCTCTAGAGTATAAAAGAGAGGTTTTTTTTAGCCGTTCGAATTTTAAGATTTTTAACAAAAGGCCGCCAAAAGACGCCAATTGAATAGAATATGATCTAGCAACCTCACTTACGACCTCCCTCCCTCCTCCCGAGGCAGGGAGTCCATAAGTGAGGTAGAAAGCTCATTTACTCTTCAATTGGGCAGTTAAACCTGTAACTTCTTTTCAAGCCCACTCATTGCAGGGCCTGCGATTAACACCAGAGGCGCTCATCGCGAGGACCTTAAAGACGAGGGGGGGGAAGCCTCACATTGTATGTCAAACAGCATTGCGAGGCTTCACATTTTATAGCTGTCATAGTTGACGGGCAAGTCGCAAGTAAGTAATATATGAGACCATAGTTCAGTTTTGGTGCCATAAGTGCTGCCAACAGTGTTTTCATGTTCTCTACTGAAGCACAGATTCAATAATTTGATGAACTGATCAACCTGTGCACAGTTAGAGTGATGATGAAATCCAGGGCTGCTGGAGGCCCTCGTAAAGCTGAGTTGCCCACACTACCCTAGATACTAGCAGACTCTGCTAAAAGTAAAACTATTTTTTTTAAAAACACCTATACTTATGGCTTACACAGCATGTTATTAGACTGTTACATACCGTATTGGTCCGAATATAAGCTCCCCTTTTTTTCTGATTTTTGAATTTGCGAGTTACGGGTGCAGCTTATATTTGCAACTGTAAAAAAAATCACTGCCGATTTGCGAGCTTGCGAGTTATGTGTGCGGCTTCTATTTGCGAACGTAAAATTACTGCCGATTTGCGCGATTGCGAGTTAAGGGTGCCGATTTGCGTGCTTGAGACTGCGGTATTGTAGCAATTGAATAGCAATTTACGGTTTTAGTGATTCTAACATCCTGTAAGGCCTGTAACCTGGAAAAGAAGTTACAGTACTAATTAGTAAGCCTGTTTCTTGCAATGGCTTATCACTTGGAGAGAGTCTTTTTCTCCAATTTTAAGGGTGCGGCTTATATTTGAGTACTATCTTTTTTCTATTTTTCCCCCTTGAATTTTACAGGTGTGGCTTATATGCAGGTGCGGCTTATATTCGGCCCAATACGGTACTTCACATACATTTGGATACCATTTGTAAACAGTACTGCTGAAACTTTTCAACTCCAACATTTCTTTCTCTTAGTTGGAACAATATACTCAGAAAGAACTTTCAAGAGATTAATTTTGTTTCAAAATATTGTACAAAAAATATAAGTCTTACCAGTGCCATTTGTAGATAATTTGGCACCTAGATCTAAAATGTATACCTACTAGTTCAATGTTCTCCTGTTTCCCCTTCTACATGTCATGTATACAGATTGGTATGCACAGTTTATACTTTTTGAGATGCATTTGGTAGGCATCATGGCAAAATATGTGTCTGTGTTGACCATAGTCATATACAGCATATATTATATTGCTGTTCATACATATATTAGACTTCATACTGTATATTACATATTATATTCTTTATATTATACAATGATAGGTTCTCAGAGGTTGCAGTGGAAACTTCCCCCATAGGAAATAAACATTGCAACTTTCGCTAATCTCTTTTGCAGCCCTAGTGAAGCTTGGTGTATCTGGGCTTTACCTGTATAAGCATCCTATATGCTAGCTCCAGACTTAAACAAATGGCACAAATGAAATATTGTCTCAAGGGACAATAAGAAAGTGTATTGTGTCACTGCATAGGGAGATTGTAACAAATACATGCAAAAACACTGATGCACAAATTATTCTTGGACTGCCTCTGCATGGCTGCCTCAGTCGACAAAATGCCTAGCCCAGCCTCTAGAATTTTTACAATCAAATAATTTATTTGGTTGAAGTAATAATACTTTCATAATCTATTTGAAAGCATCTTATGAATTGGCCATTTAGTCATTATTTAGCTATGCTTAAAGTACATGTAATTAAAACAACAGACTAGTTGCAAGTAATATTTGTGTTGCACTGTATAGATTGCAGGAGATTTATGAAAACAGGTTTTATGAGCTAATTGATACATACGGGAATGCTGAAAAGTAGCTCTTTTCATTGACATTTTTGCCGTTGAGAGCCTTTTAATCACCTTTTAATTACCATGTGTGAACCTGGTTTGAAGGCACATTCAAAGTGTATACCTTAATAGCCAGAAACCAACCATTAATTAGTCCCTTTAGGATAAAACAGATGTCCATGAGTAAGCGCTAATCTTCTAAGCCAGGCCATGGAGTAAGCCACTAACCAGAATCATTTTCCATAGCTATATACTGTGAGTAAAAGTTTTTGTAACCAGCTCGAAGGCTTGTGTGACTTTTATCAATTGTTTTTAAATCACTTTTGTGTCACCCAGGGATTAGTATATCAGATTTATTGCCTAAACAGTATTCTCATTAAGGGTCTCCTTATTTACTAGACAATGGGAGTAATTTAGAGGGCACTGAAGTGTAGATCATTGTGTACTAAATGGTTTAAGCAGTTCTCTGAATAATGCCCTAAGTGCTGCTAACAGATTCTGACTTTTATTATTAGCATTCTGCAACTTGGTACACAAATTACAGTGAGGAGGATTTAATCACTTTTCCTCCCATTAGATTTGACTAAACATTCCAGGCCCCGTCCTAAAAAAGCCGCCTAAAGCCAACCTCTTTTCCGTGAGCTTCTATATAGTTGGTTGGGTGTTGTTTGCTCTGCCAGTTATAAACAAGATAATTTCTCATGCATTTAACATATGCTACTGTACTTTTTCACAATAACTTTTATTGCTAATTGTGAACAGGGCCATCTCCAAGGAGGTACCAGTCAAGAAAAGGGCCCTCACATTTCCAGAGTTTGGTAACTAATCTTACCATGTGTGTATTGAGAAAGGTTATCAGCGCTGCTGTTGGCTGCATATGTGGTTATGTTCATGTTGAGGTTGGTTATGATTTAACTGACACCCTGCTCTTAATTCATGAACCTTTTCTTAGGCAACATGCACTGCCTGCACAGACCACAAGAACATTTTTGGAAAGAATCTTTTAACTTTAAGACAATGTGGTATATTATCAAGTGGGGATAAAAAAGTTCAGATAATATATCACCATTTCCTATGTTTTCTATTGGGGCTATTTCATAGTTAAATGTTATCCCCTCTTGATAAATACGTTCCCTAGAAAACATAGGAAGTGGAGATATTTTACGTTTTGACATTCTCCGCTTACCACTGCTTATCCCCACTTTTATCTCAGCTTGATAAATAAACTATTTGAAATGCATAGTACAATTAAACATTGTGAGAGTTTAATTTCTATGGTTGTTTGTAGTTGCATTGATTTGATTAATGAACTTTATATCTGGCATCACTTTCTATGTATTTCCGACTACATTATTTATCATCTTGGGAGGGGTCAATGGTGGATTGCCAAAATGTATGTATGTAAATTTGGGAAGGGCGCCTAGCTGTTAGATGTGTAATAGCCACAAGATTTCTGATGACAAACCTGACTGCGATACTTATACTGTCTTATTTCTGCCCCCACCTTACTTTGATGAAATGTGAACACAAATCTGTATATGAATTTAATATAGGATCTTGACAACATCAGTTTAATTGATTCCACAAAGCTGGCCCAATTGGTCTGTCAAGTTTTGGGGTTTTTAATTAGAGCTTTTTTGGCATATTACAGTTAGAAACTTTATATTTTGGTTAATTAGTTCCAAGCAGGTGTGGAATACAAATGCTAACATGAGCAGGTCCAGAGAACCTGACAAGACATGTTATTTTATTTTGGACACATACACTTCAAGCTTGCGGTTAGCAATCAATAACAAGCATTGATTGTAATTAAACATGTAGGATATAATTTATACATGCTTTGAATAACAAAACTTGATAATGGGCTAGGTTTCTCAGAAATCAAAAAATCAAAAATATAAACATCCTTTACATTTTATCTGTCATACACAATTGTTCATTACTGTGGGGGGTCCTTTTACTTTTATCAGCTGATCCAGCCCGTTACCTTCTCAGGAGGGTATGTCATTTTAAAATAATAAGAATTCCATTAGCCCTATTGAATGCATTGGCAGTTACAGATGCCATATTTTCATTTTGCAGATAGATTCTTCCTGTGCATTAAAATTTCTTCCCACCTACTGAGGTAGATCCTGCAGCAATTGCTTATATAATGCAATATATTATTTTATTTTCCTTTATAAATATATTTTCTCTATTTTCACATAAAGTTTTTCATATTTTAAATGTTTTATATTTTATATTTAAAGCAAATGACCACAGTGTTTCTTTAAATTCATAAACTAAGGAAAAAGAAAATATCTTGTCACAACCCAGATTTAAGGGTCTCAGTATACCCCTAATTCTCCTACTGAAGCTTATAGGAGCAATCTGCATGTTGTGACTTTTATACTCTTCTCGGCACCCTACATTTTAGATCCAAACATCAGTCATGGAGAAACAGGACAAATCAGACCGGCAACACCATTAGTTTAGTGTAGAGGCACTGAGCATTTATTTTCTGCCTGTTGTGCTGTGTATCTTAGCTTTGCTCCTTTTGCATAATTAAGGGTGGGACAGCTGTAGCTGACTTCTGCTATGTGTTTTGGCTGGTGTAGAGAGGCCACAGCTGGCCTGCTCCTAATTATACAAAAGGGGTGGAGCTAAGCTGCCCAACAGGCAGAAACCTATAAAGGTAAGAGTTTGAAATAATAACTATTAGTATTACAATGTTTAAACATTATAAATCAAGTTTTATATATATGAATTTACTTTCATCTTAACAGCATTTTTTGCCCGTCAAAAATGATGAGATTAAAATTGTAAGGCTGGCAATGCTGTTTGCCACACAATGTGAGGCTCTTGGACCTCTGAGCACCTTCGGCGCTCATTGCGAGCCTCTCCCCCATGTGCTTCAAGTTTCCTGCTTTGCACTGATCACCTTTATCGCTCATCGCTAGCCCCACTCTGAGCGCCTCTGGGGCTTGCAATAAGCGCCTTCTCCCACTCGCAGTGGTCATCGTCAGCCTTTCCTCTCGCCTACTGTATGGGCCACTCATTGCAGGGTTCGTTAACCTGTAAGTTTTGTGCTTGGGAATGCCATGTGTCTCTTTCCACCATCTCCCTCCTGTCCCTTCGCTGTGTCTTTCTCCTCTGTGTGTGTGCTGAATGTTTAAGTGGCGCGCGGTGACTGCCGTTGGTTTTATTTTCAAAGTCCCACTTGCCTGGCGTTGTTGTTGTAAGTGTTAGTGTGTTCGGTGTGGTGTATTTTCTAAGTCCCTCGTGCCTGGAGTTGTTCTTGTAAGTGTTAGTGTCTTCAGCGTTGTGTATTTTGTAATTTTTGCGAGCCTGGAGCTGCTGAGCCTCATTTTCATGCTGTTTCGGAAATTTTGCGTTTTTTATCCAGCATTTTTTGTCCTTGTTTAGGCGATTTTCGAGTGACGAAAAACGTCAAATATGGATGTAATTCACTTGCAACATCACTCCCAGGCTTCCTGTGTCTCCCCCTGTGGGAGGTTTATAATTTTTTGTACATCTTTTTTTTTTTTTTGGTGGGTTTTTAGAGTTACGCGCTTGAACCGTGCTGCGCCGCTGGCTGCAATGGTGCAGCTGCCTGCAATGAACGCCTTTGGCAACTGCGTGAACAACATTGCAAGAGACAACATTGCAAGAGACAACAACTATATATGTGATTGTAACATGGTAGATCCTCATTGACTGTGCAGAATGCATAATTGTGTGCATGATAGTGGTCATTTACATGAATTTCCAAAATGGATTCCTTTATAAACAGATTCTTCAATAATTCCGATTTAATCGAAATACGTTTTTAAGGCCATGGCTTACAAAGCTGATATTGTTATTAGTTTATAAAGTACTGTATATACTCGAGTATAAGCCGAGTTTTTCAGCCCTATTTTTAAGGCTAAAAAGGGCCCCCTCGGCTTATACTCAAGTCACTCTCACCCCGTGTCTCTCTAACCCCCCATGTCTCTCTACACCCTCTCCCTGTGTCTCTCTAACCCCCCTGTGTCTCTTTTCCTCCCCCCTCCTCATCCTCTACCCCCCCCCCCTCCTCATCCTAAACCCCCCTCCTCATTCTAAACCCCCTCCTCACTTTAACCCTCTAAATACCTCTCCCTTTCCCCTCACTTACCTCCATCTGCAGCTGTTCTTCCACTCCTCCACGCTCCTTCCTGCGTCGGGACCCAGCATATGCTAATGACGTGACGTCACATGCGCGCCATTTCATTAGCATTGGCTCAGACGCAGGAAGGAGCGTGGAGGAGCGGAGGAACAGCTGCAGATGGAGGTAAGTGAGGGGAAAGGGAGAGGGGGAGGTATTTAGAGGGGTAAAGTGAGGAGGGGGGTTTAGGATGATGAGGGGTAAAGTGAGGAGGGGGTTTTAGGATGAGGATGGGGGGTTTAGGATGAGGATGGAGGGGTTTAGGATGAGGATGGGGAGGGTTTAGGATGAGGATGGGCGGGTTTAGGATGAGGATCGGGGGTTGGGGATGAGGATGGGGGTGTTGAGGAGGGGCGGATTTTGGAGTGGGGGTTGAGGAGGGGGGATTGAGGATGATGGGGGTTGAGGATGAGGAGGGGGTTGAGCGGGGAGGTTGAGGAGGAGGTTTAGAATGAGGAGGGGTTTAGAGGATGGGGGTTGAGGATGAGGATAGGGGGATTGAGGTTGAGGAGGGGGGTTGAGGAGGAAGGTTGAGGAGGGGGGTTGAGGATGAGGAGGGGGGTTGAGGAGGGAGGTTGAGGATGAGGAGGGTGGATGAGGAGGGGGGATTAGGAGGGGGCTGAGGAGGGTGGTTTAGGATGAGGAGGGAGGTTTAGGATGAGGATGGGGGGTTGAGGAGGGGGGATTGAGGAGTGGGGGTTTAGGATGGGGGGTTGAGGATGAGGAGTGGGGTTGAGGATGAGGATGCGGGGGTTGAGGTTTAGGAGGGGGGTTGAGGAGAGAGGTTGAGGAGGGGGTTTAGAATGAGGAGGGGGTTTGAAGATGGGGGTTGAGGATGAGCATGGGGGTGTTGAGGTTGAGGAGGGTGGTTGAGGAGGGAGGTTGAGGAGGTGGGTTGAGGATAAGGAGGGGGGTTGAGGAGGGAGGTTGAGGATGAGGAGGGAGGATGAGGAGGGGGATGAGGAGGGGGAGGAGGAAGGGGGTTGAGGAAGGGGCTGAGGAGGGTAGGTTAGGATGAGGAGGGTGGTTTAGGATGAGGATGTGGGGTTTGAGGTTGAGGACGGGGGGTTGAGGATGGGGGTTGAGGATGGGAGGGTGAGGATGAGGAGGGGGGGTTGAAGATGAGGATGGGGGGTTGAGGATGAGGATGGGGGATTGAGGAGTGGGGGTTGAGGGGGGGGATTGATGATGGGGGGTTGAGGATGGGGGGTTGAGGTTAAGGAGGGGGGTTGAGGATAGGGGGGTTGAGGTTAAGGAGGGGGGTTGAGGAGTGAGGTTGAGGAGGGGGTTTAGAATGAGGAGGGTTTTGAGGATGGGGGGTTGAGGATGGGGGTTGGGGGTTGGGGGTTGAGGATGAGGATGGGGGGTTGAGGTTGAGGAGGGGGGTTGAGGATGGAGGTTGAGGAGGGGGGTTGAGGATGAGGAGAGGGGTTGAGGCGGGAGGTTGAGGATGCGGAGGGAGGATGAGGAGGAAGGATGAGGAGGGAGGATGAGGAGGGAGGATGAGAAGGGGGGATGAGGAGGGGGTTAAGGAGGGGGCTGAGGAGGGTGGTTTAGGGTGAGGATGGGGGGTTGAGGATGGGGGGTTGAGGATGAGGAGGGGGGTTGAGGTTGAGGAGGGAGGTTGAGGAGGGGATTGAGGAGGGAGGTTGAGAAGGGAGGTTGAGGATGAGGAGGAAGAAAGAGGAGGGGCTTATACTCAAGTCACTCATTTTTCCCAGTATTTTGTGGTAAAATAGGTGCCTCGGCTTGTACTCAGGTCGGCTTATACTCGAGTATAGACGGTACTTTACAAGCAAGTGCCTTTTCCTTGAATACAGTGGCAATTTAATTAAATAAAGTGTATAATAATTAAACGGTCATATAACAATGGTCACAACCTCTTGTGATAGCATTATGGGTGGAAGAAATGAAACCACTCACATAATGAAGGACAAAATAGCCAAATTAAATAGGCTAGCCATGAGCATAAGACCAAGAAAAAATCATTTTCTCTACAGGTGTCTATGGCCTTCTCTATCAGTCCTTTAAAGCTCTTATTCTTGTCTAGAAACTTAAATAGATAAAGGGTGATTTTACTGACATTTTAGTGTGCTGTCCTACTTTTCTATGCTTATGGACAATTTAGCTGTCACTTTCGTTAGCTATATACTTCACAAACATGAAGAGGTATTTTGCCTTAACGACAGAGTCTATTGTTAAATTCCAAAAAAACATGGCAGCCTTTTAATAGAAATGAATAAAATGTTATCTGCATTCAAGATCCCTCCCAGGTTACTAATATGGGCCTCCAGTAAAGCAAAATTGAAAACAATATTTGATATATAAAAACTATCTTAACATTTTTGAACTTTCTAAAAACAGTTTGCCGGTTATCACATCAAGTTCTTTAAATAACTACACTATGAATATGACTAATCTTGTGTTCAGCTGTTAAGAATTTCACGGACATCACACACAACTACCATCTCTATTGAGCAAATCACAGTGACATAATGACCTCTGAGAACAATGAGAACAATACCTGGTGTTTACACAAGAGGTCATGGACCATTATGACTTGTTCAATTGCCGTAGCAGTTGTGTGTCCTCTCCGTAAAATTTAAACAGCTGAAAATACTAGATGGAAAAGGAGAGCCCCACTTTGTCTAAAACTAATTTCCAAAGTATGTATTCGTAAAGATATTTCCCTAAATAAATATTTTATAGTTTACCTGCTGCCTACAAGTACTGATTATATGCAGAAAATATCTTTGAAAACTCTGTTCTGACTAAGATGGAAAATTCACAAAGCCAGTTTTAAATTACAAAAATAAAAATTACATTTTTGATTTATCTGCTGGAACCTGAAGGCATTCATGATTCTATGGTGAAGGTTATATATGTGTGTGTGAGAGGGGTGTTCCCATTTCTAAAGAGGGGTGCTTGCACCTGTTGATGCAATGTGACTGTTTTTGGGTCTATGAGGATGTTGTGTCAATTTCATTTGGATACAATTAACAAACAAATACTCCTGACCTCATCCCTCCCTCTTTTTTTATTATTATTAATATTATTATCCTTTATTTGTAATGTGCCAGCATATTCCGTATACTATACTGGGGTTAAGCACAAGACATAAGCATAATTTATACACATTGCAAAAGAATGGTGGGCTCTGTTATTGAGCTTAGAATCTACTGAAAACTTGCAAACTTACAATCTTACACTTTATCCCTACACTGATAAATATAAAAGCACATCCTCATGCTATCCAGAAGCAATCCTATATTCATAAACAGTGTCTCCAAAAATTCAGATGTTCTCTAAAAATGTTTTTGTTTATGACTAAAACGGCTACTATTGATGTTAATTTGTTACATATATTACAAGCAAGTACCATTTTTCTTAAGCTACAATTACATTTTGAAGGGACATAGCACTGGTTCCAATTTTGGGATACTTTAAAGCTATAGGTAGTAAGACATATTTTAAAAATTGAATGTCAGTACCATATACTGTATTATTGTGCAGTAAAACTACACTTTTTAGTGTAACAAATTGCAATTTTTAAACAATATTTAACTGTTAAAATATATGTTGGTAAGCATAATTTAAATTACACCTAGTTCGGTACCTTATACAATATATTCTTTCAATGGTTGTAACAATCATTGAAGAATAGTTATGCAAAAAAATCAAATCAAGTAAAATATCACTCAATAAAAGATGTAGCTGATTTACATCTGAGTACACTATAGTCAATGCTATCATCTTTAAATCATTTCACTTGAAGAGGCGTATAATTCTTCACAGTAAGGGATCTCTGATTACCAATTGTATTGATTGTATTGAATAGATTCTGGAACAGCCCTGGTTTCCTACTTAGGTTTTTTTTCCCTTAAGCATTTTATGTTTTGTAATTGAGTTTCTTTCACTGTGAAAAAATGATTAAAAACCAGAGTTTAATCAACTTACTCTCAGCACCTGAAGCTATGTAGTTTACACGAGTGGCCATTAATGTAGTGATGTAAACACAAAATAACATATTCTTTAGCGCATCCTACACACTGTTGCCATTGGAACGCTGGATGCTTCAGAGACTAATAAAAACCGAAATAATTTGGACGCTGTTAATAAAAGGAAACATATAATCATAAGCACTGTGCCAGCAAGTTGTGAGGCCTGCCAGCTATTAGCTAGAATATTAATTTATCTATTACTGATTCAGTCCAGCCCAAAAAGAACTCCATAACGGTGCAAAACTAATTTGAGAGGCTTATTAACTTATGTCAATGCCTGGAACTTAATTTACAAAGGAGGAAATCAATGAATTAATTAACATTATGGGTAGAATCTACTAAAAATCAGAAACTAAAGCAACACATTACCATAGCAACCATTCTAGTGTTGGGTGCTGGTATATCTGTAATGATGCGTTATGTTGTAGAACTGAAAGCATCATGTTCCTATAGCAATCTGTCTCCTCATCATTAATACTACTTAACAGATAAAGCTCTCTTAGCAACCTGCTGCTGTTGACAGATTGGATAGTTGGAGAAAGCAGTTTGCTACATTATAGGGACAGGAAATGTAGTGAAATTTTGTATAAATATAAAGCATTGCATGATATACTAAACCAAGCTAAATTGTATGTACTACTTACTCAGGGCCCCATTCCAAGCTTTTGCGAAGCCACTTACGGAGCAATTTTTACTATAACTTAGTAACCTATCAATCACAAACCCTCTAAATATCAGAGCTGCACTAATGCACAGCTGAATAGACTAAAATGAGCTAAGTTACCAAGTTACGGTGACCTGTCACATTCAAATTTCCATCCAGGCCATTCCAAGTTGCTTTTAACACTGCTTCACAACCCTTTGCATAATGAACATCACCCATAGAGGCAAAAAATACCTCTGAAAATGTCAGATCTGATACTAAAAACAGTTTAACACCTGGTGTAAGAAAGCTTGATTTCTTACATCAGGTGTTGAACGACACCCTAAAACTAAATGTACTTGGGTGATCTTGTGGATCCCCCCTCTAGTACCCCCCATGAGCCCAGGGATCACCAGGATTCCTTAATTTATTGTACAGTAAATGGAGGAACCCAGGAGACTCCCTCCTCCCATGCTAAAGAGAACCCCAGGGATTCCCTCCTACCACATGCAGAATAGAACCCCATGATTTCCTACCCGATGATCCCCAATCCCCGCTATTATCAATAACCATGTGGTTCCATTGGGACCCCCTTGGCATCTAAATGTTAACCTTGTGGCACATAGGTCCTTTAAGGGCCTCTGTGGTACCTAAATAACTAACCCCTGCCACAGGGATCCCTAACAAATAAAGTTAACCCCTATGCCAGGGGGTTCCTATAAGGAGCCCTGTGGCATCTAAATACTAACCTACCTATCTCTCTACTTCCCCTGGTTTCAAAACTGTTTGAGTGACTCACAATCATCTTACCCAATTTATTTCCTTTAACTCACTGCTTGACCCCTTCCAATCTGGCTTCTGACCCCGACACTCGACAGAAACATCTCTCACTAAAGTCACTAATGACTTGCTCACTGCCAAGGCAAAGGGTCACTTCTCCATCCTAATTGTCCTGGATCTCTCTGCTTCCTTCCACACAGTTGTCCACAATCATCTTATCCATATTCTCTGCTCTCTTAACATTTGTAACACATGATACATGGTTCATATACTACTAGAAGATTGGAATTTTAGTGTCTCCTTCTCTGGCACCTCTTCTTTAATTCGCCCTCTGACTGTTGGCATACCCGAAGGTTCAGTCCTAGCCCCCTCCTTTTCTCCATACTCCCTTGTTACTCTAATAAAATCTTTTGGATTTCAATATCATCTATATGCAAATAACACTCAAATCTACCTCTCAGCACCATATCTATAATAGCACAAATGGCTAAATGTCTCTCTAGTATATTCAAATTCAACATGTCAAAGACTGAGTTCCTAATCTTCCAACCCTCTATCGCAGCTTCCACTTCACATATATATCTCACTCTTGACAACGCCATCATCATTACGACCTCCCAGGCCCATTGTCTTGGGGTTCTATTGGATCCTGCCCTCTCTTTCTTTCCTCACATACAATCCATAACAAAAACCTAAAAAACATCACCAAAATATGTATCTATCTTGCACAAGGCACAACTAATATTCTAATCCACTCTCTAATCTTATCTCGCCTTGACTACTGCAACTCTCTCCTTGCTGGCCTCCCCGTCACCCGTCTCTCCCCACTCCAATTCATAATGAACGCATCCGCTAGACTGATCTACCAAACTCAATGCTCAGTGTCTGCAGCACCTCTTTGTCAGTCACTCCACTGGCTTCCCATAGCCTTCAGAATAAAATGTAAACTCATGACCCTAACCTATAATGCCCTCAACAATAATGCACCCTCTTATATCTTTGCTCTCGTCTCTAAATATACCCAACCTCCCTCTTCGCTCTGCTAACAACCTTCTTCTTTCCTCCTCTCTTATCACTTCCTCTCAATTCCATCTTCAGGACTTTTCTTGTGCTGCCTCAATTCTTTGGAACTCCTTTCCTTGTTCCACTAGGCTTTTCTCCTGCCTCAAATC
The DNA here is from genome assembly GCA_027410445.1 of Discoglossus pictus. Classification (NCBI taxonomy): domain Eukaryota; kingdom Metazoa; phylum Chordata; class Amphibia; order Anura; family Alytidae; genus Discoglossus; species Discoglossus pictus. Next base: position 132,448,563 of record CM050163.1, on the reverse strand, counting down.
CTTCAAAACCTCACTAAAAATGAATCTGTTTAAAGAAGCATATCACCTCCAGGCCTAATATACACATCACATCTATTATCCTTCTATACCTCTCCCATGCCATTTAGATTTTACTTTTGGTTTTAAGCTTAAAGAATGGGCCCTCCAATTTGTTTGCATTGTGTTTATATTGTCTTGACTTGAACTACCCCTATATAGCGAAATAAAAATAGACCCCTATGGCAGAAGGGATTAACTTACAATACCATTGGGGTACTTTAGGCCATGGGGTTAGTTTTGTGTGCCACAGGGGCTTGTTAGGGACCAGGGTGGTAGGAGTTAATGATTAGCGGGTGGGGGGGGGGGATGTCCGGGGGTTTCTTTCAATACGTGGGTGGAGGAAATCCCAGGGGGGGCCTGAATTTGTAGGGCTGATTGGCAGTGGAGTCTTAAAACCCTGACGATCTCTTATTGTTTTTAATCCCTTCTTTGTCAAGAGAAGAGGTTTATGTAGAAAGATTTGGGGAGGGAGGGTGTTTCAACTATGCAGCACTACTACAGGGCCTATTTATTGAGCTGTCATGTCAGCATGCTATGCGTCGACCATTGGGCATCAGGGCTGGGGCGTGGTCCCCAGTAAGCTGTGATGTTTGTAGCAGTTTGGATTGGAATGGATATGTACTGTAGCTGTTTCAGAAAAAAACTCCCACAGTTTTGGTGGAGCCTTGTTGTGCAGCTATGTATCAGATTGGAATGGCACTATATATTACTTTAAATATTAATCAAATAGCATATTTGCGGAATATATTACTTCAACCATACCAAGGGGAACATAATCTACAAAGCCAAACATAGATAATTGCAATGAACTCTCTTCTAGGCAATGGTTGTGCCTCACCAAAGTACTTTAAATGTTTATTGTAAGTTTACCTGTTTTTTTTACTTTTTCTAATCTAACACATACTGTTTATATCAGAAACATGCATTGCAACGACTCATTCTATGCACATACAAATTTATTATATATATTTTTTTAAATGGTAGGTACCAAATGCCTAGGTTACTAAATACCTAGGGCCTCATTCTATTATCGGCCGCAGCCGTTGCGGGGCCGCAAAGGCCGGCCGCAAGCTATTCTGCTATTCTATTCCCCTCCGGCTGGGGCTTCTGGCAGGCTTGCGGCCGGTGCCTTGCTATCTCTTGCGGCCGCTCGCACCGGAGGAAAGCCTTTGATCTAAAACGGCCGCAAGGAAATCGTCCGTAAGAAAATCCTATTTGCAATTCTATTGCTCCGGGAACCCTCTCTGCAAGGCTAAAACCGAGCCGCAGCTTTCTTGCAGGAAAGAGGTCCCGCTAGCACCAATTAAGCACAAAATATAGCCCAAATAAAGCCATCCTGCACTTTGAGAAGACTATAAAGTGATTTTAGGTGTTAGCAAAAATAGCACAAATTTCCCCTATACTCAAATCCGTAAAATATATATTTTTTAATATATGTCAAATATCCATGTAAAAAGTCCAGAGTGCTGACCTGAGCTTACGGCCGGTTCTAAGATATGCGGCCGGCCGTAAGGGGAGATCCTTGCGGGGCCGGATAACAGAATTGCGAGTTAACAGAACCCCCACAAGGAATCGCAGCCTTACGCCCGATTTACGGACGATAATAGAATGAGGCCCCTAGGGTCTCATTCAATTGCGATTTGACCAATTGACTAGGCCTCTATATAAGCACAGAGCATATATTTTTACAGAAGTTTTTAGTTAGTGAACTTCTATCCAAAAGCAAGGTCTTCTCTAACTAAAAACTTCTGTAAAAAATATGCTCTGTGCATTTATAGAGCACTATTCAATTGGCCAAATTGCAATTGAATGAGGCCCCTAGACATTTGCAGCCTTATTAAATTGTGATTCGGTAAATTAAAAAGGGCTCTAATTAAGCACACAGCATATTTTTTTACAGAAGTGTTTAGTTAGTGAACTTCTATCCAAAAGCAAGGTTTTCACTAACTAAAAACCTCTGTAAATAAAATATGCTGTGTGCTTAATTAGAGCCCTTTTAAATTTACAGACTCGCAATTTAATAAGGCTGATAGTACCAACCAATAGATACAATGCATTCAGGTATGTTTGGTAACCCTATACTAACTTTCAAGCCAATAGCAGCACAATGCAGAAATCCACATAGCAATGTCTGAGCTTCTCCCTGCTTCCTGTGGAGGTTAAAAAAAGACTACAGATTCCATGATGCTTTGCTGCACAAACTGCCCAGATATTGAAATAATTTTATAGCTGCCCGTCATAGGCCAAAATGAATTATGAATTTTATTCTAATATAGCCAAGTTGTTAAGGGGCATTCCTTCTCAAAATCAAGTCCCAGAAAACTGAACAAAATTGCAAATGTTAGAGTAAGTTTATTAATGTTTATTTTGGGATTTTTTCATGCAAAATAATGTTTTCATACACGGCTGATTGTCCTCTATCAAATGCATGCATAATCCATGAAACTTAAATATGCCTTTAATGACTCATAGAAAGGTTTATGTTGCAAAGTAGGAAATAAAAAGGCTGTTTTTTCAGTTAATATCAAATGCTAAGGTTCTTGTCTTGCTTTTATAACTTTCAAGTAGTAAAGTCAGTATAAACTACATTATAGCTTATTGTGATTATAATTTTTTTTTACTTTTGAGAAAATGGCGAGCTGTTTGTTCATTTTCAGATGTTTTTCACAAGTCTATATTTTAGGGATAAGATTACAGTGTACAGGACCACTGTATTATAGAGAGAGAAAAAAACATGTTTGTGAAATATGTAACAAACCAACAATATTAGTAGCTGTCATGGACATAACATTTTTTTAGAGAAAATCCTGCAATGTGTGTGCTTATAATATGTATGAGTGAAAGGAGGGGTAGGTGATGACAGAGGAAGGAGGGGGGAGAGATTTACTGTATCCCATCATTTGATCAGTAAAAAAACATGCCTACCCACTTCCCCCACACATGCCCAGAATGATGCAGCTTGCAAGTATAACTACAATCCTGCTTCTGCAGAAATACAAAGAGCCCTCACACACAACATTCACCAGCGTATCATGCATGCACGGAGGGTCCAGCAAATGCATACATTTCTTTCTAATTAAAAAATAGCTTAACAACATTTGTCCTAACTAATTAATGCCCGAGACCAAATTATTTTAAAGATATATATTTTTCATTATACAGTGGGCCTTTAATTTACTTTGAAAATAAAACTCTGGGCTATATTCTAGGTCCTATGGAGCCTTCATAATTCTGTGAATATTTTCCACTAAGTAACTTGTAAGTTAAAGAGATGTTACTTCACTAGCGGGATACCTCTCCACTTGGTGCATGTAGATAGCCTTTTATGTTCAGTTAACCATAGATTTAAATCACACCATGTTTGGTACCTTAAATAATATATACTTTCACTCACTGTTGCAATCATTGGAGAATAGCTATGCAATCACAATTAAGTGAAATATCACTCAATAAAAGATGTAGCTGATTTACATTTGAGTACAATATAGTCAATTGACTGTTATTTTTTCAGCAATGCTATCATCTTTAAATAATTTCATTTGAAGAATGAGTATAATTCTTCACAGTAAGAGATCTCTGATTACCGAATGTATTGATTTTATTGAATAGACGTTGGCGCAGCCCTGTATTCCCACTGAGATTTTTTCCCCTTAAGCATTTTATGCTTTTATAATTGAGTTTCTTTCACTGTGAAAAATGATTAAAAACCACAGTTTAATCAACTTACTCCCAACACCTGGAGCTTTGTGGTTTACACAAGTGGCCATTAATGTAGTGATGTAAACACAAAATAACATATTCTTTAGTTTATCTTACACCCTCTCGGGAGTACAGTAATACCCTACCTCCAGCAGCATCCTTCTGCTTCTTGTACAAAACTTTCCAACAGAGCTGAGTGAAATGCTTTGAGGTCTCATTTAATACAAATCCTGGAATCCCCGGAGCATAGTCTGATAAACACTGCATTAAGAGTAGTCCTAGAGGTACCTTAACGTTTATGAACTAAGACCTCTATCCAATGGCTCCCATAAGCTAAAATCTGAGTGAAACAATACCGAGCTATCACACCCTTAAATCAAACCTCTAAGAAACGCCATCCGAGTGCTCGAAATGTCTGTTATATTGTAAGACCTGGGTGGCAGTCTCATGGCTATTTGCAAAACCGCTATAACATGCCTCCCAGAATGATATCCAAGCGCTCTGAAGTTTTTGTGGAAATCTCTCCAAGTACTTGAGTACATAGGGCTAGGAGGTCATAGGTGGAGGGTTCAACCTCTGCATTTTTTTTATTATTTAACTCCTTCTCTGCAACGGGAAGGGGTATATATTGATAGATGTATAGTTAATAGCTGCAATTTTGAAAAACACCGAGATTGGCTGTCCCATGTACTTGCAAGCTATTTTTCCTACCAGTGAAAACCTCTATGTCCGAAATTGAATGTATATGCAAGTGAAACTTTTGGGACAAATAGAATACATGCTTACAGCCTTATTAAATTGCGATTCGGGCCAATTGAAAAGGGCTCTATATAAGCACAGAGCATATTTATTTTACAGAAGTTTTTAGTTAGTGAAGACCTTGCTTTTGGATAGAAGTTCACTAACTAAAAACTTCTGTAAAAAAAATATGCTCTGTGCTTATATAGAGCCCTATTCAATTGTCTGAATCGCAATTTAATAAGGCTTTTAGTTAGGAGACATAAAGCCGCCAGAGATCTGAGTTGGGGTTTATTGTATTTTAAGGGCAGCAGAATGGATGCCTATATTAACTAAAGTTATAGCTTTATCATTAGTAGGGTGAGACTTCTCTAACATCTATTTGATTCCTTTGAGTAAAGAGATTACTTATAATAATATAGATGGTTACTTATTTTATTTGATCCAGGTAACATAGTCTTATGAGTGGCAAGCTTATTTTGCACTAATGCAAAATATATTAAAGAAGAAATAACAGTCAAAACCAGATGCTTCATGTTGAAACCAGAATGTTTATAAACATAGCAGACTCTCACTCCTTAGGTGTAGACCCAGTTTTTTTATATATGTGTACAATATTGTATTGTATTCATTTGTAAACATTTTTAAAATGTATGATTTTTTTTTTCTAATTATTGAGATTCTTATGTGATTAGAAATATGATACTGAATCATATAAGTCATAAATGAAAGTGAAGGCCCTACTCAAAAGAGGGAGCTTGTATGGAGTATATTTATCAAAGTGAGGGTCAGTAATATGAAAGATTGTAGTTATTAATTATTAATATTTAACGCACCCTCCAATAACTTTAAACCTCCATATAGGGAAAAATGGGAGGATGACATGGGCTTAAGTTGTACAAACTTAATTAAAGGATCACTCAATTACAGCTTATTAGAAACAACATTTACAATTTTGCATAGAGCATACTACACCCCTGACATAATGCACAGAATTAATCCACAAACTCCATCCAATTGCTTCAGGCAATGCCATAAAATAGATGCTTTCATCCACACATGGTGGGAATGTCCAGTTGCCCAACAGATTTGGACCAAAACCCTAGAACTAGCATCTAATATTTTTCAAAAATACATTACCCCATCCATAGATATTTGCCTTCGCGGTAACCATACCCCTTTACTATAAAATTTTTTTTAAAAAAATGGCTACAGTATCTAATGCTTTCCACTAAAAAACACATTGCCCGTAAATGGAAGACCCCAACACTTAATTTTAAGAGAAGTAATCAATAAACTGAATGTTATAATGATTAATGACAGACTTACCCATACAATAACAAACACATACTTTGTATTTCTAGAGACTTGGGACTCGTGGCTTAGTTCACCCCATACAATAAACATTTTATAGAAAAAAGTTTTTTAGAACTCTTCTAAGATCTGGTGGATAATTTAATGCAGGCTGGAAATGGACCTCTCGGCGTGGATCCCAGGAGCTGGACAAGTAAGTTGTGGGAAGATTGGCTGGAAATCGGCCAACCTCACACTAAAACCTAAAAATGACGCCTGGGCTGGGATAATTGTGTCAGCCCGCTCATAGTAGTTATTTGGTTTAATTTTCTTTAAATTCTTAATTTAAGTGATATATAACCCTTATGTTCTTTTTGTTTTACGAAAAGGATAAGTTGAAGAAATATTGTAATAGTTCAATAATGAATTAGAACCTTGTTATACAAAATGACTAAACTTTATTAACAAATTGTTAAATTTCAAATGACCATAAAAATCACTGTTATACTTGGCAATAAAAAATAATGAAAAGAAAAAATTGTAGTTATTGGACTACTGCAGTGGAAGAAAAAAAGACACTTGTATGTCACGTATGTACCAAAATAACAATGGGCTTGATTACATGACCCCCACAGGATGATATGCAGCTATAGGAGTTCTTACAACCAAATTTGCAGAGCTATTCCATGGCTCCCGCAAAAAAATATCCTGTAAGATTTGATTGCTCTTACGTGTCCTTGCAACCTGCGGACCTGTGTTGATAGTGTAATATCTTTCATTTTTAATAGTTTGTCCAGACTTACCATAGCTTTCCTATTAAGAAGCAAACGTCTTTTAATTTCATGGCTTCAGTCACTATCTGCAACGATCTTGGAGCCCAGGAAAATAAACAAAAAAATCTGCCACTGCATAAGGGTCAGAGACCTATTTCTACAGAATGCTTGCGGAGATAAGATCCTGAGTTTATAAAGGAACCCCATTAAGATTCTCTGAGACCTTGTAACCTTTCAAACTAAGGAGTCACAATTAAAAAACTGCTAAAATAAAAGACCATTGGCTAAAAGCTATGTGTACTGCTTTTAAAGTACCAGGTGTTTACAGGATTGTAACATCTATATAGCATTTTTTCATGTGCTAGAAAGGGAGGTCAATTTTGCTGGGTTTACATTTTAGTAACCTAACCAGTTTTGGGGTGAACAAAAGCTCATCAGAGTAATCCGCAAGATTTTGAACTTAATGTATAATTATCCTTTGTTTAGAGAACATTTGAGCTTGGTCTATTGGTAAGTGGTGGAAGAGGGTGGATAAAAGTCAGTTGTGTAAGAAAGGATGTATCAAATGACCTCTAAGGGGAAAAATAGGGAAAAAGAAAAAAACAATGTCTACTAGAACTTCATCCATTCCTTCCCAGAAGGGTAAAGATAATAAATCTATTAAAGTTGTCCCTCAACTCCAATTTTCTTTAGCGGAGGATTTATCGATTTTTAACTCTTCAAATTCAGATAATTCAACATCAGTAGAAAAGACAAATTCCCCATTATCAGTAGATAAGGACATTTTGACAGTATGATTATTAAAAAACATACTAAGCGAGTTCCAGAGCTCGCTTCAAAATCAGATATCTTTGGAATAGACAAATAATGATTAAACAATGTCTGCTATTGCAGAGAGGTGTACAGTAGTTGAAAAAAGGCATGAAAAAATTTGGGAAGAAAATCAAAATTTAAAATTGCAAGTTAAAAAAAGTCGAAGAGGAAGTTTAGTTGTTAAAAAATAGCCAAAATAGAATAGATGAAGTATTGAGAAGAAATAATTTAAGGCTATGAGGGATACCTGAAACTATTGACCCTAAGGAGTTAAAGGATTGTGTGTCAAAACTATTTGAGTCTATACTATGGATTTATCCAGTACTTATACTAACAATGACGGGTACGAATTGTGTACTACCGCCAAGGGGGATTGGGTATGTATGGGTTATAAGTGAAAGATTTTGTCTTGTGTATAACTTGCTTATTCTAAATGTTGTGGGTTAGACGAAATGTTTACACAGATTTTGTTAGCACAAGGTTACCTCAGGGGCCATGTTCCTTATGATGTTCTCCTAGCTTATTTTAGAGATTACGTATGTTTTGGGTATGACTCATCCCCTTAAACTTATTACCTATAATAGGAAGGTTATTTTTCGGGGGGTTTCCAGGCGGAAAAGGCAGATGTAATTTGTGTCCAGGAGACACATTGGGTGGGGGAAAGGAACACCATGTTGAGTGGTTTATATGATATCTGTGCTGTTTCCAACTATAAGACTACGTCTAGAGGTACTGCTATTCTTTTGAGTAAGAAGAATGTTGTAGTGGAAAATTTTAAACAAACAGACCCTGAAGGAAGATGTTCTATTCGGTCTGGGTCAACTAATAATGTTAACTTTACAATAGCAAATTTGTATGCACCTAACTAAAACCAAAACTGATTTTTAAATAGAATGCTAAAAATTATAAATAAGATAAGAAAGGGAATATTGATAATTGCTGGGGCTATGAATATGGTGTTGGATATTGAAGTGGATCGGAAATCGGAAAAATAGTAAAAACAAGTAGAGAACTTATTTCAGTTTCAAGCAGGTTTCAGGCTTCCTTAGTGAAATATAAGTTGTATGACGCATGGCGAACTTTCCATCCTGGAGACAGAGACTATACCTTTTTCTCCAAATGCAATGCGTCATACACAAGGATTGACTATTGCCTAGTAGATCAGGATGCCATAAATAAGGAAGAAAGAGTGGATACAGGTCCTATAGGAGACTCAGACCATGCTAGTGTCATAATGTATATTAGCAAGGCCTGGAAAAGTTCAGAATAGACCAGCCATTATTTAAATCTACAACAGATAGGGAGTATATCTCTCAGATCATTGTAGAGTATATTGAGTTTAATGAAAATACGGTTAATTTTAGAGTAACTTTTTTGAACTTTTTAAAGGCATATTTAAGGTGTTATGTGATATCATTAGCAACCAAAAAAGGAAGGGAAGAGGGAAACCCCTTAGAGATCTCTACATCCAATTAAACAAAATCAATAATCCTTATAAATTGTCATATACTAAAGAAAATGTTTTGGAAATATGGAATATACAGAAAAAATAAGAGAAGTTCAACAAATAAAAATTGCTAAGAATATTTGGATAGCACAGCAAAAATATTATCATTGTGGTAATAAGTCTAACAACTTATTTGCAAACCAATTCAGCTGCAATAATAACCCCAAGAGTATTCCAGAGATGTTAGATAAAAAGGGGAATTCATATAGGTTACCTGGGCAAATTGGCAAAATCTTTTTGGATTATTATAAAGACCTCTAAAATTTGGAATCTACTGGAGAGGGGATCAAACCACGAAAGAGCTAATAACTGAGTTTTGTACAATTGCCTAAGATCTCGGTCCAACAAAGAGATACATTGGATGATCAAATTTCCATAGCAGAAGTAGAAGAAGCTATTAGTGTCATCAATTTAAACAAGTCCCCTGGTCCGGACGGACTTTCAGGTGTTTTTTTCCAAAGTTACTCTAAGATATTAAGTAGACAACTTATGAATAGCTTAATTGAAATCAGATTATCAGGCTCAGGTTCTGCCGAATATCTTCAGGCCATAATTGCCACAATTCATAAAAAAGGAAAAGCTCAGAATATGTGCTCCAATTACAGACTGATATCACTTCTAAATATCGATATTAAACTTTATGCTAGGATTTTAGCAAATAGGCTAAGTTTGGTAATAAAAGGTCTAGTTAGCTATGACCAATCAGGATTTGTAAAGGAGCGTCAAGGCCTAGATAATACAAGAAAACTTTTTGATATTTTGGATTTTTGTAAATTCAACAAGATTCATTTTCTTGCCATAGCTATTGACGTAGAATTGGGAGTTTTTCGAATTGACCCTGCGAAAATTTTGGTTGGGAGATGGGGCAATTAAGAGTATTATGGCCCTATACTCTAATAACTGCGCCTTTATAACCGACCCAGGGTTTGAAACAGAAACTTTTTATATCCACAACGGCTCTAGACAAGGGTGTCCATTGTCTCCACTCATTCTTGCTTTGGTTATGGAACAGCTGGCTGAAAAAATAAGATGTGATATTAATATTAGGGAGTTGTAATGGGGAAAATTAACTCAAAAATAACATTATTTGCGGATGATCTAATCACCACAACTTCAAAACCAGTAATTTCAGTAGAAAATGTAATAAAGATAATTTATCAATATGGGTCTATATCATACTATAAAATCAATAATAGTAAGACACAGGTATTAATGATCAATATAGATAAAAGAATGAAAGCGCAACTTAAAGAAAATTATGATTTTGATTGGTCATCCAACCATTTCACACATCTTGGTATTGAATTCTCATCATGTTGGCATAACATCATTAGGAAGAATTATAATAAAACATTTAATAACATTAGGGAAGTTTTAGAATCCTGGTGTAAGTTTAAATTTGTCCTGGATGGGTAGAGAAACAGTGGTCAAAATGTTTGTTCTACCCAAAGTTTTATATCTATTTAGATGTATTCCAATGAAGATTCCCAAAGAGCTACTTAAGAGATTCCAGGTCATAATGGAAAAGTTTCTTAACAAAACAGGTAATTTTAGAATTAAAAATCAGATCATAAATAGGAATTATTGGGAAGGGGGTTTAGGTACCCCGAACCTTGGAGAATATTTCAAAGCAACTGTGCTTTTTTTTATTTTATTATTAATATATGACAATCCTGAATTGAAATTTTCACAAATAGAATATACTCAGGATTCACAATTAAAGTTGGGGTGTACTATATGGAGTAATACAATTGATAACAAAGGTATTAGCAATTATCTAGCGGTCACTAGATTTTGTCTAAGAAGTTGGTTTAGTATAAATAAGAGATATAATTTGGTTCCTTCTACCTCTCCGATAATTCCCCTATTTACATTGCAGAATAAAAAAAGCCATAGAGAGAATATAAACTGGGCACAATGGAATCTAATGGGATGTTTATAGAAACAAGGAATTTTTACCCTTTGAAAACTTAATGAGGGAAAGAGGATTGCCCCTTGTTTGTGGCTACATTACAATTAATTGAAGCACCAGATAGGAAGAACAGTAGGCAAAACAGTACTACATAGAGAGCTAACTTTATTTGAAAGAAAATTGGATACAGGTGAAGCCAATTTTAATATTTCCAAATGTAGAACATTTTTGCAAACTGCAAATCCCCCTGTAAAAACTCCACCAGTGACGAAGTGGTAGGAGGAACTGTCCTTTCAATGTACAAATGATGTTTGGTTTAAAGCACTACAATTTGCTCATAATAATTTAATATGTGTTCCATTTAGGGAAGTAAATTCTAAAATCTACCAAAGATGGTATTATGATCCAGTAAAAATATATAAGATAGTACCAGAACAGAATAACCAATGTTGGAGGAGATGTGTTCATATAGGTATGCATTCCCACATGTGCTGTTTTTGCCCAATGATACAAGTGGTATAGGCAATGTGTATTTTGAATCTTTCAACTATATGTAAAGAGGTTGTATCTATGTCTCTTGAATTAGTCCTGTTTAACATATTTCCATCTCATTTAGATGCTAGCACCAAAGCGGTTGTGATCAATATATTATTAGCCTCTAAATGGCTAATAGCCCTGAAGTGGAAAGAGGGAATTATGCCTACTTGGAATGAGATTAAAAATATAATTGAAAGGAATAGGCAGATTGAAAGAGTTTTTGCCCAAATGACTATAACTAAGAGCAATAAGGATAAATTGAAGTGGAAAAAGTGAGATGAGCATTTTTTTATTAGAATTTTGTACAGGTTGAGATCTAAGGGTCATAAATAGATCTTACGTATCAATAGTCTTTTTAAGCCAAAAGTATTATGGTAACCCGCAACTACGGTCAATTTTGTTGTATTATGTGATTTAATGTTGTATGTATGAAGATGTGTTTGTATTTTTTTACAATTTCAATTAAAAAAAAATATTACTTCCAGCTGTAGATTCGTCCAGCCGGCCTTAGTCGTGATGTACTCTGTGTATACACTGAATAAACAAGGTGCCAATATACAGCCTTGTTGCACTCCTTTCCCGAACTTAAACCATTCATTTGTTCCATGTTGTGTTCTGATCATGGCTTCTTGATCCACATACAGAGTGCTCAGTAAGCGGATGAGATGGTCTGGTATCTCTATCTCTTTAAGAACTTGCCACATTTTGTTGTGATCCACACAGTCAAGTGATTTAGAATAGTCTATGAAGCAAAGATAAATGTTTTTCTGGAATACTCTTGTTTTTTTCTATTACCCAGAAGACATTGACATTTAGATCTCTTGTGCCTCTGCTTGTGAAGAACCTGGCATGCACATCTAGTAGTTCGTGGTCCATAATTTCAAAATGCCCCAATGAGCATTTGGAATAAAAAAAAAAATATGTCTTTGACAGGACTGCAGCCCATTGGGTGCACTTGTGGTAGATCCTTTATATATATATATATATATATATATATATATATATATATATATATATATATATATATATATATATATATATATATATATAATCATTATAAAATGTTTTATTTTATGTAAAATTTAAAAAAAAAAAATCATTATCTCAAAGAACCCCTTTAATGACACCAGGAGTATTTTTTTAAATCTCTGGTCAAAAATATTGTGATTAAATTGAGTAGGAAACTAAGTACTATCCACTATTCTTGGTTTATGATGCCAAAATAAAACATTCTAATTGAATGTTACATTTTCTTGGATAGCAATCTGAAAAAACAGAGAGAGGCTTGTTAGTATTTCACTGGTAATTTATGTTGGTGGGAAAAAATATTAATAACAAGAAACATAGCCAAAAAACTTTCGAAGACAAGTCTAATATTAATGAGAGATTATTCAGCACAAGTTTCATATAATCCTACATCTAAAAAAAAAAGAACAAAAAAAAGTCATTTTTATTAAGAAGAACCTGTGAGGTTTTAATGTTGTTTGCCTTAATACAAACTAGTGGCTTATATCAATCTATTTTAAGTGGTTTTCTATAAATATAGTATTGCATATGTAATGTAATTATACTAAATTGAGGCTTACTTGTACATAGACAAATTAACTCAAGTGACACAACAGAGGATCTAAATATAATATAACTTAAAACTATAGGTAATAACAAGTACTTTATCAGTTTAATGTTATTAAAATAAATGCATTTTCATAAGATAAGTTGTCAGTGTTTGTGATCCACCCACAAGCCAAGAGTCATATCTTTTCTCACAAAACCCTGGAGACACAAGATCTATTGTCTTCATTGCAGTTCCCTGGACATTTAAAGAACCTAGTTCATCAGGGACTTATCAATAATTAATGCCAATGACCCCTACTTAACAAAATGTTAGAATATATTTTGTGCATCAAATTTGTGAGTGATGGCATTGTCAACAGTGAGGGATATTTTAGGACTAGGTGCTATAGTAGAGGATGAGAATATTGGGAGCTCAGTCTTGCAAATGTTGATTTTGAGTTGACGGGCAATCATCCAGGAGGATATGCTTCAAAAACAGTTGGCAACATGCTAGAAGAGAGGGGAATAGGTATGGTGCAGATAGGTGGATTTGAGTGTCATCTGCATATAAATGATAGTGAAATCAAAAATATGTTATTAGAGTGCCAAGGGAGGATGTATAGATGGAGAAGAGGAGGGAGCCTAGGGCCTTGGGTATGCCAAGAATTCGAAGGGAATGGGAAGACGATGTGCCAATGCTCAGTTTTTCAGATAGGATCCATGAGAGAGCTGTGTCAAGTATGCCAAGGGAGTGGAGAAAGTGAATAAGCAGAGGATGGTCAACTGTACTGAAGGCAGCAGATAGATCCAGGAGAATTAGTATAGAGAAGTGGAGGTCGTATTTGTGGAGTGTTGGGGTCAGAAGCCAGACTGAAGGAGGTTTAGAAAAGAGTTGCAGGAAAGGAATTGGGTTAAGCAATTGTAGATAAATTGCTCAAGGGAAGTATAGAGGTAGGGTGATATTTGGATGCAGATTAGAGTTTCTTAAGCATAGGTGTAATTAAGAATTATTACTATTATTATTATTATCTTTTATTTGTAATGCACCAGCATATTCCGTAGCTCTATACAGGAGTTAAGTACATGCCAAAAACAAAATGAACACATAGCAAAGAATGGAGGGCTCTGCTTTTTAGCTCTTAATCAAACATACATAATGCTCGTTTCGAAAGCATCAACACAAGATTGAAAACTCGCAACTTGGGTGTGATACAAGAGGGTGATAGTTGCAAAATGGCAGTGTGAAAGCAATTGGTTCCTTCAAGTGGAGGTGTCTGTGTGTTGTACTGTAAATTACTACACACCTCTGTGGGTGTGAGTGATACTAAGATGCTTTTTTAAACCAATGCATTTTTAGTGATTTTTTTAAAGGTTTTGAGGCAGGAAGATAGTCAAGTGGAACAAAGCAGAGTGTTCCAGATAGTAGGGACAGCACGAGAAAAGTCTTGAAAAGAAGAAGGTCATTAGCAGGACGAAGAGGGAGATTGGGGAGTATTTTGAAACAGGAGTAGAGATATAAGGAGCGAATTGCAATAGTTGAGTCCTTCTGCTGGGGTAGGTTTGAACTAGGTTCATATCAAGCCCCCTTGAAGAAGCAGATCGTGACAATGTTCCTTACTTTTCAGCCAACCAGAGAATGAATATTGATATTAGCCTAGCTGAAATTAGAGAAGAAGCATCACGTTCTCATGAATTATATTACCCACCCACCATGCCACTACAATAACGCCAATACTCACACATCAGCAATTTATATGGTTACAATTCAGTCTAGAATTTAAGTACAATAATGTTATATTTACCAGGACAACTTACTTTCTGTGACTCATTAGAATACCTATCTCCCTGTCCCTCCATCTATTATTGTACGACATTATTGTGTAACTTAGGTGTAGCTGAATGTCTACAGACTACAGATTTATTCATAAGGCAGGAGTATGTTTATATCAGCCCAACAATAGTAGTATCTTCCTAATTCCATCCAAGAATTATGCTTGTGTCTGTAGTATAATCGCTTCACAAGACATTTGGTTCACTTGTTATCCCAGCCATGTTACCTTCTGAGCACAAGCTCTACATTATCAAACCATGTTTAATATAAAAAAGTTTTATCAACTTACATCGTCATATGATACTTATGAATACATTTTAAATATGTTTGCAGATAACTGTGCCTATGGGTGTTAATAAAAAGATGCATTCACAAAGATGGAATAAAATAGCCATGGTGCTGCATCGGCAAAAAATATACAAGAGGGGCTAGCATTCGTTATTGGAAAAGGCAAATGTATGTAGGTCAAAGTTTCATCTGCCAACTGCATGCGCTATCATCTTGATAAGAGTAGAGTTGACAGACAAAATTCTGACCTAGATACACTTGCCATGTTCCTTTAAGATTACTCCTTTGCTTACACATATTATAAATACATATTGTTAATATTCTACTCCATCTGGTGCCCTCAAGAGATTTTGCCTTGAGGACAAGATTGATGGCACTGGGCAGTCTATACAAACAGTTTGGTTACAGTGAAAGCAGCAGGGTTAATGTAAAGAGATAGTTATTGAAACACCCAGTATCAAGGGTTGTACTAGACTTAAAAAACATAATATGCTGGCACAAAAAAAAAGACAAAACCACATCCACACATGGTGATATCCAGTTACTTTGTTAGTATCTATGCCTCCAGTCTTATCTGCACTGATATAGAACAAAGAAAGCATAATACCAGTTTAGGTTTCTGCACACTGATGCATCCATCGAAAGAGAAATGATATGAATCGCTACCACCTGCCCAAAATATGTGCCTATACACCAATGGGCATATATCCATATGTGGTTTTAACAGGAGTAGCACTAGAGAACCTCACATATTGGCAACTTTGTTATCACCATTTATTGGAAATGTGTCATTCTTTTCCAGGTGCACTTAATTGTAGGTTCTATCCAGGTAACTCTTGAATACCCTTGAGGCATCCTCCATCATCTGACATTCCATAGCCAAGCTGCAGTAGGTTAAAAACTAAGAAGTATCAGTAAAGTTATGCGAGGATCTAAGACTGTTTACAGTTTCAAGAAAATCAGATTCAAAGGTCCAAGATGAAATCATACTGTTGCAACAAGTAACAACAGGCCTAACCACATTTCAAGCAATATAACCGTCTCTGGTCGCTGAAGCCTTAGTAGTTTAAATATATTCCAGTGCCCTGGAGTATATAGTGCTTACCTTTGCTTGCAAATAATATGCATGCATCTATACAAGGGGAACTGGACTAATGTGACGTGAGACGAGGTGATAAAAATAAGAGACTCTTGTTCCAACTTTGATCAAAATTAGTACCTACAGAATTGATTTGGGGCTTTCAGCTGTCTTTGCAGACACTATAAAGTCTTGTAGAATTGAAAGGAAAGGTATGCTTAGATACAATGCTTCTTTTTATGATACCCTTTTTAATGCCTTATAGGAGGTGCAAGCTATGGCTGGAGCCAAATGGGATCTATTGCTAGCACATGTCCCAAGACGTGTGGAGCCTTATGGCGAGGAACACATCAGCACCAAGTTTGTCCTTGAGATTAATCCCATGAAATAGGAAGTTTAGATAAGAGGATCATAAAGCATATTTTGAGAAATGGGACAGACAAAGGAGAGAGGAATCCTACTAATGAAACAAAACTTCTCAAAATTCAGTTATCGAATAGAGCTTATTTACCAGTGTGCAGTGATTTCTACATCTTGGAAAGGGGTTCATAGAAAACAAAAGGGCGAATTAAGGGTCTCAATCATCAGTGACAATTATAGAGGTTTGCCGTATTTTAAACCGCATAGTTACACCTGGGTACATTGTAGAGATGTCTCCTCTCACGTGTAACAAGAAGTGTCATGTTATTAGCCCCATATTCAGCTTGCTAACAGCAATATTTCAGCAATGTGTAGTCCTAGAGGCAGAGAATTACAGGTCTATACAACTACAGATCAAAGCTTTTTATTTTTCTGTAATATTAATATCACTCCTTCATAACACATCTTTTTAATATTAGAATCCCTCGGAGGTATTGATATAAAAAATGCATTAGAACAAAATAAAACACAAAACAAATAAAGAATGGAAGTAAAATATTTTGATACTGTTTAATAAATAAATAAAAAATAAATGTTAACATGGTCCAATTAAAACTATTGCATTTTTCCTCACGTATCTGTTTGTGCAACCCCACAGCCTAAAGCACAGTGATTCAGAGAACAGTGATTAAGTGTGGACATTTTTTTTGTTATGAGAGGGAGTGTTTGACTTAAGGGCAAAAGAAGATATACGAGAGGGAGAGAGGTGAACAACAAAGGTGATGGTATTATCCCTGAAGGGCTTGAAGAAGCATAAAAGGTGTATATATAATTTGAGGAGGAAGGGCAGGTCTGGAGAGTGTCGCATATCAAGAGGGGTCTTAAAGCACTGCAAGGTGAGAGAATGAAGTTTGTGTACAGGGGGCTGCAAGTAAGAATATTGTGTATGTCAAGTGTGCAGAATCTGACTGAGCTAATCCAAGTATATTGGAGAAGTGGGGAGATGGAACACCCTGCTTCTTCTTTCCTATGTAACCACAGCAATTATCAAATGAATTGCCAGACAAATGTGGGTTATATATATATATATATATATATATATATATATATATATATAAAATCAAGGAGGCATGAATATAGTGTTTTTGGCTTACTGAGAATACAGAGTACATTGTGGACTCATTTACATGTGTCCGCCCAGTGTCTCAGAGTGCAGGGAAACCTGAGCAGTTGATAAGTTTATTAACTTATTTTTTTGAGATTTAAATGAAATTACAAATGTACTTTTCATATATATATATATATATATATATATATATATATATTGTGTCTTTAGATGCTTGGCGATTATCTTCAGTTTCTTTTTCCTTAGTGCTGAAAAATAGACAAGGAGAAAAGAGGCTCCTCTAAGGTAGTAGGTTTTGCAAATGAGGAAAGTTCTTTAAAAAGTAGGTAATCTCCTTACATTTATGTCAGATTATTCAGGCCCTCAGATCCTGTCACTGCTCTCCTTGTGCAGGGTTATGTGTGCAGTCAGCTTTATGCATGCAGTCATCAGGGAGAGAGAGGTATGGTCAATAAAGTTTT
Organism: Discoglossus pictus; assembly: GCA_027410445.1. NCBI lineage: Eukaryota > Metazoa > Chordata > Amphibia > Anura > Alytidae > Discoglossus > Discoglossus pictus. The sequence goes on along the minus strand of CM050163.1, from coordinate 132,430,554 downwards.
TATACAAAGTAAAAAATAATATAAAAAGCTTACATTAGGTTTAGTAATGTCCACAAATGGAAGATAACTTCCTTCAGTCCTCTGTGTCTGTATCTCCACAGGTCAGCAGCAGCAGCCCTCCACGTGCTATGGTTCTGATTCCTGCTTTGGTAGTCACAGGTAGAACTGTTTAATCACTCAACCGGTTTCACACTTGTGCTTCACTCCAGATGAAGCACAAGTGTGAAACCGGTGAGTGATTAAACATGGAGGAGTGATAGAGGTCTCCAGTGGCAACCTGTGACGCTCTGGTGAACTCCATGACCATGAGGGTTAAGGCAGTGCTGGAAAATAATGTTGGCCACACAAAATATTGACACTTTGGGCTCAATTTGGACATTTCCACTTATGGGAGTACTCACTTTTGTTGCCAACGGTTTAGACATTAAAGGCTGTGTGTTCAGTTATTTTCAGGGGGACTGCAAATGTATATAAACAAATAATTCCTTAAACCCATGGTGCCGAACACCTTATTGTAATCGAGCAACTTTAATATTATGGGATATTCCACAAAAACGACGATACTAAAATTGTGTATATATATATATATATATATATATATATATATATATATATATATATATACACACACACACACACTCACTGGAGTAATCAGTGTCAACTTGTATCAGGAAATGGGAAGGAAGGAGTATATAATATTAACCAATACACCCCAAGATTATCCAATATAGCGATTATTCACTATAATTTACTCAACTCCCTTTTAATATATCACTACAGCATTCCTCATATTCAGCATAAAACCTGCTTAATCACAGGAATACTTCCCAGACATTCTATACACCCTCTTAAAAAATTATACTATATACAAAATATACACTCTTGGGCAATGCTACATAAGGAACATATTAAAAGCAAATATATATGTAATGACCCCCAAGCAGGTTTGTATGGTGCTACTGCTCTGCACCAAATTACCACCAACACTCTCATATATGCATGATACTTGCAGTTCATTTGGTTGGTTGCATTGATTATGTAGGGATAAGGGAAAAGCATATTCCATTAAATCTCTCCTCAGCGCTTCCTCATTGCCATTCAGTGTCTCGTAGCCCCACAAGCTCTTTTTGTAGGAGCCTTGGTGGAGATACATTATACATTGGAAAAATATTTAGGAGCCACCAGTACAAATTCTGAAGTTTTTACAGTAAATGTAAACTATACATACACATTGCTTTGCAGGTGCTGGAAAAAAGGTTGATTACTCCGGTCATATATACAGTGACGTGAAATGAATAATGTAAGCCATTACCATCTAGATCAGGTTGATCTAAAAATCAGACTAAAAAACATTATATAATAAGTGACCATGGGGCAGAAAACGCCAGCATCTTTGGATTGCAGCTTGATTTGTTAACTGAAGATAGAAATACTTTTATTACAAAGCTTTGGTGAAGTTCTTCAGAATCCGATTAGACAACAAAACAAAGATTTTCGTTAAAGAGTTTCTATATAAAGAGTTTCAAAACATTTTGTAAGTCAGACTAAATGAGCATGATCTCCATTGCAGCTCTCTAGTTAATACTGCAGGTATTTTAACTTTAAAATATGGTTGGTCCCCACTTATAAGGGACTATAGAAATTGTAAATGTTTGAAAAAGGTCAAATTGGGGGATGTGTAACGTTCTTAGGATTGTTTGTAATTACAGCCAAGTAGACATACAGTATATCCTTATTTTCAAAACCATTCCCAGAGCTCCTTTCTTCTTCTTATTAACCAGTCTTTAATGATGTCCTCCTCAGCTATGACAGATTTACTGAAAGTTTGGAGGACCAGATTAAATTTACTCTAAGAGCACAGCAAGACTGCAGCTCACTGGTGTGAAAGTCCTATACTAACCAAGACTGCAATACCAGCTGTACATTTCCAATTTAAACTTATGTCACCCTTTCGAACAAAAGCTATTTATTGTGTTTTTTAGTCTTTTTAATATTTGCAGTACCCCATGAGGCGTGATTAGAAACTGCTTTTCTGTGCTTATATAAAGACGGACAACAAGTTATACTTTTTATTTTACCAGTTTGTTTTCAGACTGATATCTGTTCATTAGTGGTGTATAACAAAGAAAAGTAAAACCAAACCGTTTTTTTTAGCATATCCCAACATGCTGAAAATGTTATTCTGTAATAGAGCAGTCTATAAAAATATCATGTTTGCTACAGTACTAGATCTAATTAGGTTTAAAGAGAAAATGGTCCCATCAAACCTCATCAAAGACACCAGCAGAATGATAGATGGACTCTCTTGGGCCTCTACCTCACAGAAGTAGGCTATTTGCTTAAGCATAGCAGAAAAACTAGCGTTGACTTCCTCAAACCCACAACTTCTGAGCTTGAGCATTTATTTCAAATCCATAAAGGGTTTTTTAGGACCTGTAAGGTTAATTTATCAGGTTTTATCCCAAGGATCCCCGATTACCTAGTTTCCTACATCATCTCTCAAAGACAGAGTATGGTCCAAAAACAATGTTTCTGCAGCGTTGAAACATGTTTTCAAGCTTTCCAGATATTCTCATTAGATAGAAGACAAAGTTGACTACCAGTGTGGTGAACCCACCATAACAACATCATTCCATTTACTTTTTTTCTTTTCTTAAACCTTAATATTTAGGTCAATCCACGTGACATGTTATTAGGGGAATATTAAGGAACACAAATTAAACATTTCTGGGAAAAGGCTTCCAAGCTCCTGGGTATTTTTGAAGTGGAATTACCGTATTAGTGATTGGGAATGCCAGACATGGACTCATTGTACCTAGGGATATCAGTTGTACCTCACTGGAGAGGCCCAAAACGTCTGGGGGTTAGTGTATCATTTTAACACACACAAAAAAAAATGGACCAACCCCAAAGTAACAAGTCATTGCTCTAGAACATCTAGATCATGAAAAGCAGCTAAGGCTATTTTTACTCTATGAAAAGTACAGTGGCTTAAAAAAAATAAATAAAGAGAGACAGCATTTTGAGTGGGTTATATTCCTACAGCACAGGTTAAAGCCTTGGCATTGTGGGTTCTCAGATATGCATCTCTGATTTTCTAACTTGAATATGGACCATGAAATTAAAATATGAGTAAACCAGATTATATGGATACCTATCTTCTATACATACAACTTCCTCAAAAAGGTGATTCATGAGGAGTTGAAAATAAATTAAGGAATATTGAATCATGTCTTTTAGGATCCTGTAAGTTAAGCAAATGTCTTATATAAGTTGGCATATATCAGAGCACTCTGTTCATATTCCATGAATACAATAAAAATAATTAAAACACTTAACATGAAAAAACACATTTTATTGCACTTAAGTTATAAGAAAATAAAATTTCTAAGTGAATCAAACCATAGACACAATCCCTTTAAACATTGTTTTCCTCCATCGATTCAGGTCATTACAGAATTGTAAAATAAACCAAATGGAATCTGATTGTTTTAAAACCAGACTATAAATAATAAAACAAAAAATCTGGATGAGGAGGAAAAAAAAAAAAAAAAAAAAAAAAAACAGGACAAAAAAAGTTGCCTAGGATACAGTGTTAAACCACTTTCACAGTTCAGCTTGAGTTGTGACTCTTGGAAAATGAGGCAAATTATTTGACAATTATATGGTGTTTTTTCTTTGCACGTGAAGCTTGCACTGCAAAAACCTATTAGCTTCTTCTTCACTAGATAACTCACCGTGTTAAAACTGTAACAGTTGTTTACCCCCAATACTGTCATTTATCGAGCCTGACCAGCAACTTTATTTTCATTTCTTTTGTATTTTTATTTATTTTATTAAAACATTTTGTCAGTTGTGTTACGTACTCATTACATTCACCACAGCCCTCACAAAAAAAAAAAAAAAAATCCCCACAGAACAGGCTATTATAGCTTTGTTCTAAGGAATGTGTTTACATTTTGCTCAAAACAAAATAAGCTTTGCACACTCTCAAATATTTTTTTTTTTTTTCTTTGCAGGCAAACTTCACTCTTAATTGTCTGAAACCTTCCCACTTTCGGCCTCTTAGAGGCACCGTGGGTTTCAATTTCAGTGGCAAAAAAGTCTTTTTTTCCGTATCCAAACTAGAGCAAATTTGGAATTCCGTCTGGGACTAAAACGTCACAGCAGTAAAATAATAATAAAAAAAAAATTTGCTTTTTTTTCTTTTTCTTTCATTTAGCAGCATAAATATGTTTGGCCACTGGGAATACAGTACAGCTGTGGGACAACAATCCCATTTGTAAAGACCTACTACTAGCACCAGCATCAAGATTAAAATCCATCTGAGAACTTCGAGACAAGCTTGCCACCCCAGAGCAACATATGCATTGAAGAGTGTAGATGGAAGCAACAGTAAATAGATAAACAGAGGCTAATACTGTGATTGATTGACATTGGCAATAGTCGGCAAAAAAAAGTGATAAAACTGTACAAAAACAATTCACAGTTAATTTTTCAGCATTTCCAAAACCAGAAATTGACTTTGTTGCAAATGCTCTCTTTAAAAGTCAACCAGCATTATTTTTTGTTTTGTGGGTATACATAACTTTTAGTAAGGGTCTGGCATCAAAGACAGTCCACGGAAACTCAAGATGACGGCTGGTACTGCCTTATGACCAATTTGAGAAAATCAAAAACCAATTGCACCTGGTTTGATTTTGAGAGTCCTCCTTTTCGCAAAAGAAAAAGGTACCCCAGATCAAAATAGTTAGCAAGATGTCTTCTCATCCTCCATCGTAGGTCTTTGCCATCAGTTGCCCCAAGCATAGATCCTGCTTCTCCAAGGCCAATGGATATTTTTGGGAGGGAAGGACTGGGGATGAACGAGGAGGCAGAAAAAGAGGGAATTATGTAGTCTAGAAATTTGGACAAATATATCAACCCCCATCCTTCACTTCATGTCCACATCAAAGTCCAGCACCAGCAGCTTTGTCTCCTCAGTCCCATTTCTGCTTCCAACGGCACAGACAAGCTTTGTGTTTGAGGCTCGAATCCTCCACACAACACCACCACTTCCACCACTTTCTAATGTGACCAGGTTCCGAATAAATTCACCTGTTTTTAAGTCCCACAGTTTTACAGTCCCATCGTCTGAGCTGGTTATTACAAAATTCTTGTTGAACTGTAAACAGGTCACAGCACTTTGATGTTTGTTTGGACCTATAGGAAGAAATGTAATATAAGTGAGTTTCAATTTCAGTCAATTTTCATATATACCGTACAAAGTGGGACAAATTATTTGCCATTAATAAATATTTTTTTTAATTTAAAAAAAATATTAAAATCTGCTTTAATTAGAAATACTATACATATTGATATTGTAAAAGTTAAAGTCAAATATTACAATGTGTTTGATATACAAGTATTGCTTAACCATTTATCATAGAAAGCATAAGCCAAGCAAGCTATTGAGTGGTATGCAACTAAGGTTCAACATAGGATATAAATTTACTATAAGCAGTAACAACTGGCACAGCCTTTTCATAATATCCAACTGTCAACCATCATATAATTGTGCCAAGTACCCAGGGAGACATTATCAATACAAATATAAGATGTTAGTCTTAAGGGATGGTGCAAAATGGGCTGAGTATAAAAAAAAACTACAAAGACAAAAAAGTAACCATAAAAGCCTACAAATATGTTTAAAAATGCACCTGTTAATCAATATATTCTTGTTTTATAATTTAGTTGGAACAGATGCATTAATTCTTTAAGAAATGTCAGTCATTTCCATGACATACAAATTGTTTTCATCTTCATAGAACATAAAATTATAGTAATATGTTTGACCAGCAGACCATAAAAAATTTGCAGGAAATGGCATCTCTACATAGTGATTCCTTGTGTTTACTCGGGGGGTTTTGCACCTTACAAGGCTAAACTATTTAATTGGACTGGGAGGCAGCTTAAGCTGTCTAGTAAGATAAATCAAGTAGGAGGAATTGCAACTATTTCCTTCACTATAAATAGATGGGGAAAGGAAGATGAGACAATGGTGCTTTCATTTTCCAGCAAACATTTTTTGCCTAAATGAACTATATTTATAATGGTTTAGTGCACAATATCTGCTATTTAAATCCTCATTTACATAAATGAAAAGGTCAGCTGTTTTGTTAGCAGACATTAATAGTAGGATTTTCTGGGCTGTGAACTGATTTGAAATATCCGACGATAAATAACACATAATTCAGTTATTAACCAATTGTTGTCTGGTTATAAGTAGGCCAAAGACTTAAAAAGCTTTTGCTAAATGTAAAGCACATAAAAAACAGAATTATCACAAGCCTGTATAAGATTAATCACCAATTGTATACAGACGACTTTGCTTTATTTTGTAAAAAGCACAATGGAATACTTCTTGGCAAGATGACTTAAAAGCTACAGTAGGACTTATTAATCCACTAAATTCTATTGCCTTTAAAACAATTTTTTTTTGTTTAATTTAATTTTGCAAGTTGTTTACATTCTGCACTTTAATTGGTAGAATTTAGGAACTTATTTGAAGAAATACATAGGCAGGCATAATAGGTTACGTTCAAAAAGTATGAATAAGCTCCACCTATGTTAATGCCATCTTTATTTCCTAACCTAAAAAGAGCTGCTTCTAGATACCGCACACCCAAACATTGCTGAATTCAGATAGTTGTGTCTGACAAGTTAATACAAACACATTGCAGCAGAATATGAGCTATATTTTTTTGTTATTAATGGCAGGGCTTTCATAGCAGCATATTTATGTTACAAAATTCATAAACCAAAAGATATGCCATACTGAATTTTTTTATGCAAGGTATTGGTCACCTATATCATCTGTAAAAAAAAAAAAAAAAAAAAAAAAAAAGGGCTCTAAACAACTCTTTTTAAGGAATACACATAAAAATGAAAGACAAAAATATGAAGCTCACCTTGCAATGTCTGTAAACACTGCCCTGTCTTAATGTCCCAGATTTTAACAGTAGAATCAGCATTTCCCGACACAAGGATATTATCCTTCAGTTCCATTCCGCTGGTTAATGACTGGTGACCAGTTAGCGTGTGGATGCAATTCCCAGTCTCCACATCCCATACTCTTATAGAGGTATCCAGGGAGCCACTTACTACATGGATGCCATCAAACTACAGTAGAAAAACATCATGAGTATATTTTCATTCAAATTACTACTTTAAATATTCTTTAAAATGTTATCAATTGTATAAATATGCAACATGTGTTTATAATGTCACCAAGGCTCTCTATTCTGAAGAACAGCAACCAATACAAATAAGGTAACCAAAACCCATCCTGTGGTACTGATGGAGAATAACTAAAATTTGCTAGAATAGAGAAATGTGCACATCCCCTTCACCCATATCAGTTGCCACGTATCCATTTGCCCAGGGTTCGTTTCTGTGATGATCTACCCCCCCACCACCTCTAGTGCTACCATTCAGTTACGTCAAAGCTCCTACACTAATCAACTGCTCTGTGCCACTAATTAGAATATTGATTCATACTTTAACATGCAGTCACGCAGAAACAATGTGTATCTCAGAAATTACCTGAGAAAAAAAAATCAGTTCAGAAAGAAATTAGTGCATCTCTTATGAAAGCACTTTTCTACCCAAAAGAACTTGATGACCTTGACTGCAGTACAGAGCTTGCTGATATTTTCTGACAGAGAGAGCTCCTCAATCAGATAATGCTTCATATGCAAAAACCCTGATTTTGCCATGTTCTATGCTGTGCACAGAATTACAGGCAGCAGTGAATGGCAAAAGTATATATGTATATATTTCAAATCTTTGTTGTAAATATTTATATGTGCTCATGTACAAAATATTATAGACTGAGAACTATCCTTGTGTCCTAAGATATTGCGTTCTTTGAATTTATATCCTTGGCATATGCATAAATCAAAACAAAAATGATCTATGAGTCATACTAACTGCGTTGCTGCTCTGTCTTTCCTCTTGGTGAGATTAAATTAGGATAGAAGTAACCTTTGTGCATTAACAAGAGAGAAATATGCTGCAAATTAGTGAGCTACAATAGCGTGGCCAATCATTCTAAAGAAATCAGAAGATTCTCATAACCAGGGGGTATTTTTGCAGACAGAAATAAAAACAAAAGGATTGAATGGGCACACAATGCACATAGTTAATGAACTAAAAGCATACTAAATGGAAATCATTGTGGCATTTGACCTACATATGGGAAGGAGGATTAACTGTGTAAATTAGGAAACAAAAATAAAGAAATAAATAATTAAACAGAAGGGGCGAGAAAAGGGTTCAGAATTTAGGAAACAGAAAAAATGCATAAATAGGCAAATACTTATGTTCCTGCAGAAACTGCAGGTCCTTTTAATTTCTCTAAATGTATTCTGCACAATACTAGTCTTACACAGCACTTTTACAGTTGATATAATATAAACCATAATACTTCCAAAACAATGCAGGATTTAGATTTTTTTTTATATTATATATATATATATATATATATATATATATATATATCTTATTTACTGGCTAAGGGACACAGATGTCCAACTTCTGAGCAAAGGCATCCAATCAATGAGAATTAAACATTCACATCTTTTTAAAATATGTCTAGAGATATATTTTTCGGCAATCATTTTTTTAATCAGTTTCTTACTTTTCTCACCAAATATGGACCATTTTTAGTTAATGTTACAGCATGGCTGCTTAAAAACCAAGGCTGCACAGACGAACTTACACAATTGTAACAATTACTTGCTGAATGCTTATAAAATGTGTATTTCCATTAATGATGTACAATAGTACTGCTGATGTCACCGATTACATCAGTAGATTTTAGCAATGCTACAGCTCAAGGGCGGCTGTGCTGATGTCATTGATACAATTGTTGCAGATAGGACCACATTTCCTATAAGGAAAGGACTCATTCCGAATCTGTGTCTTATTTATGGATTGGCACTTTTCAGCAAAGGCATCTATTGTTCATACAGTATTTAGACAATATTTTAAATATGTGTAAAAATAAAACCAAAAAGGATCATGTTTAATAAATGCTGATTTACAGAAAACTTATGAAAATGTAATATTTTATATTTTCTGAGTACTGATGTTTGGCTTCATTTTGATGAGGAAATTAAAACTGCAGCTCTAAGATTCTGAAAGATTTCCCTTGAAGAGAAATAACGTCTAACCAAGAGAAACATAGGAAAGGTTGATTGAACCTATTAATAAGAGTCAGTTCTCCAGAATGAATTTTCCGGAAAATTGAAGCGCATGATTTAGGACTAATTTTATAATTCAAAAATACCTGGGCTTCATATGAGGTTAATTAGCTTTAGGTGTCGCAGTCCCTTTAAAATGTCTCCAGAAAACTGTACAAAGAATAAAAAAAAAAAAACACAGAGAGACACTTTCATGTGAGGCATCTCAGTATCCAGTTCATACCTGTAAGGAATAGACTCTGTTAGTGTGACCTTGCAGAGTGTGTAAACAGGTCTCGGTCTCTGGATCCCAGACTTTAACCATAAAATCATAGGCTCCGCTGACAACCCTTCGTCCATCATACTGGACACAACGAACAGCTGCTACATGCCCCATAAGAACATGTAAGCACTGGCCTGTCTCAATATCCCAGACTCGAAGCGTGGCATCTCGTGATCCACTTACTACCCTAGAAGGGGGTAAAAATGTGGGTACAGCTGTTAAAAATGCACAATATTTTATAAATCAAGATGCAACTTATTTTGTATTACGTAATCAGATCAACATCGCTCCTTCTCCCCCCCCCCCAAAAAAAAAGACATATTTGTTTTTAATTTATTTTTTTCCTCAAATCAGAAAACACAAGTAATTAATCATTAGTAGCTCATTTTTAGCAGGTGAGGAGGTATTGTGATATAAAATAGATGGGAAATGTTGAGCAGCAGTAAATGGCAGCGCTGCTCATTTTTTAATAAAACCTTGCTTTTACCAGAGTGCTATAAAATTGGCAGATCAGTGGGCAATAGCACAATTTATGTTAAAGCTAGATGTGTTTCAGCAGCATTGTAACAGAAGCCAGTAGAGATGAAATTGAGTGAGACATGAACTCCTTTGAAGCACAGTGCACTGCATTGCACCATGGCAGAAAATGAATTCAAATTGCAGTTAGGGATATTCATTGCTTACGTTTATTAAGGCAGTCGTCTAATGAAGACTGATAAAGCAGTGTTAAGCACTAACCTTTTCTCGTGTAGATGCATACAGCGCACAGTGGAGGTATGTCCATACAGAGTGTGTATACATTCTCCTGTCTCTGCATTCCATACTTTTAATGTCCTATCTGTGGAGCCACTGATAATTATGTTATCTCTCATCTGGGACGACCAGACTCCACCCGTATGCCCAACAAGCGTTCGGAGACACTACAAAAAGATAATATCATGCAGTTATTTCACAAAGATAACAAAAGAGCATGGACCAGTTGTCACACATTAGTAATACTTCTGTTATTAAAGGGACATGTAACTTTTTGACTATATACACATAAAAGGATAACAAATAATTCAATTATGGTGTATAAAATAATCATATTTATATTTAAACAGTATGTTGTTAAGTATTTGTTGATCTTTGACAATTTTTTATGAATTCTATGAAAATTCATTTAGTTGCTTTGGATGTCCTTGAAGTGTTTTAGTGGTACAAGGAAGTAAAAACAAAAAAACAAACAAACAAAAAAGCTGCTGTTTAGCTTGTTGAGATTTTTTTTTATCTATCCGTAAATACTTTTAAGTAAAGGAAAACAGAAAATGACCAGAAATATATTGTGGTGCTTTTGTGAAAACTGTTTTTTTCATGGTAACCTTTTATTTAAAGGGATCGTACCCTTAAGATACAGAGAAATAAAGCGAACATGCTGCTTATGTATGGGTAGTCTGTCAAACACACAGAAGCAAAACTATCTCGCAGCTCATTAGAGCTGTTGGATATCCACTCAATGGAATTTATCTTCTACAGCAAAAGTTTATATATAAAAGAAATACTGAATATTTCTAGTTAAGACCATAGGATTTAGGCACAGTAACTTTATACTGTGATATAATAACAGTTCATCTAGATTTTATATTCATTTTAAACTCATTTTGAATCAAATCAAAACATGGCCACTTGAACATTAAGGTGGTTTGGCAGCAATTATTGTCTTTAAGCTACATTTTGTGTTGCATTGGCACGCTGTCTAGGTTTCATCATTTTATGCCACATCTGTACATGTACCTGACTGAATGTAGACAAATGTTCATTTGCAGAGTGATTAATATTTTTATTGCATTCATTTAAGTCTCATCTCTCAAAGTGCAATGCCAACGGCATATATTTTAATTCACACATCTTCCAAGTCAGTATTAAACAATTATATGTGAAATGTTTATACTTCTAAGGAGGTGAAAATGTTCTGTCTTACACAATAGTGGAAACACAGTTTCTTTGCAAAGAGAAAACAAAGGTGATGAGGAGCTGGTTGATAGTCATAAACCCAGTGAAATCTAACCTATCACAATGAGGACACCTACAAAATAATGACTGTAAAATGCATTGCATATCTATGGCCTTATAGTGTACACTGTCTGGGTGTTACCAATACAGACACACCAATGTTACGTTTGCTTTGCAAAGTAAAGCTTTCACTATTGATTTTAGAGGTGGGATAATGAAATGTCCGTCTCATAGCTGAAAGAAAGAAAACATAACCAATGTGGGTTCTCTTTCATGGGAAAAGTCTGGACCGAAGAATGTGGATAGACAGGGAGTGGCACTTTCCTAGGCACTTATTACAAGCTGCTTCCCAGCATAGAAGGCCACAGGCTGTTCAAATGTTCAAAGGGTAGTACATTTGACTTCCAGAATATTTTAATTGTGTGGTTGGGTTTATATAAAAAAAAAACCTGCAAAGTTGGTCATGATTTGAAAGTACAGGACTGTTCCCAGTCATAGACGATGGCACACTACATAATTGGGTGCCCACCCATCAGCCCTAGTCACACCTTTTACATTGATAACACTACAGCTAAAACAGTTAAGAAGTCCAGTACACAAAGCAGAATATACAATAGTCTAAATAACACACACAATTCCATTTTGTAACCATATGTAAAATATATGTTTCCAACTGAGATTGAGCGCCAATACAATATTGTACTAAACATACCTAAATTGCTGTACTACACAATACATTCAATTGGTTCCCCTCAAAACAGAAAGGAAAACTGTTTCTACATTTTATATATGTATAAAAAAAAAACCTATACAAAATATATGCAAATGCTCAACTGAATGTTTTAACCAATATGGAAGTTGGATCTCAACCCGATCTATATGTGGTCATAGCTGACTTTTTCTCTATAGGGTCACATAATTTTAAGACGTGTTAAAAATAACTTTAATTTAAGATTTATACAAGATACAACAATGAATTGCTCACAATTACAATAATGTACAGGTAACACTAAAATGTCATCTCTTTTAATCAATATACTTGCGAAATGAGAATCCAAAGGGAATGATCATTATCAATAATTGTTCATCTTTCAATAAAGCCACAACATATAAATATTCTAAAAAGTAATTTACCAAAAATACTGGATTTACAGTAGAATAGCTCTCATTTGGCTAAAGTGGCATCCGATCATTTTATGCAATAAGTAACAATTCTTAGCCATATTGATATACATATATCTAATAAATGAACATTAGAGCAAAACCAACTATCTTCAACAATTACCTTTAAATCATATTCTGCAATCTACTTAATTTGACATTTTGAGGTTTTCTAATATTATCAAATATGTCCATTCCCCTTTCAGGAATGTATGTATCAGTCTAGATTACAATGCATGGTAGGAACATTATTTCAAAGAAACAGTCAGCTGTCCCTTCCACCCCCAGAGCTGTGCTAAAGCATCAGCTTCCTAAAAGCAACAAAGCTGTATGTTATTTAACATGATAAATTATTAAATATGTGTCCTTCACAATATGAAAAATTTAGAGCGAGAAAATTATATCTATCTATAGTTCATCTCAATTTCATTTATTACAAAGAAAATTACTAGTTCCCATATTGTCAGAACTATTAAAAAATCTTGAATGCATAGCAGGCTATTTTGAATAGCTTTTCATACAGATAGATAATTCTTCTTTACAGTGCACACTGTACCATAACTTATATTTCATGACTGCATACCATGTACAATAATGTTCCCTTCTAGAATACTCAATAGATGTCTCTGGTCATTAGTAGTTGTAACATCTTGTGATCTAACAATCTAGAGACTGACACTGATGTTGAAGCACTTAAACTCTTTAATTTCCAACTTGGCTGACCAATAAAAAAAAATAAAAAATTATATTTTGAACTTACCTTTCCGGTAACTGCTGACCATACTTTTAATGTGTTGTCATCAGAACCACTAACTATTCGATTACCACAGAATTGTAGACACGTGATTACATGATCATCATGACCCTTAAGCACCTAGGAAGATAAAATAAATGCATTTGAGAAGAAGATCTCAAACTCGCCCCATTCCAACTACCATTTACAAAGTGTGTTCATTGCTTAATGCGACAAAAGTAAAACAAACCCAATAAAACACATGTTAATTTTGTAGTGATATATATCTATTTTTATATTGCTTCCCCTACAATTGCTGAAAAGTTCTAGGAGATTTAAAGATTGTTAAATGAAATGAAAGGTTTTATCTCTAAACTAAAGAGTTGAGTGCATCTGCAACAACTGTACAACCAGATTGTGGTCAAAAGTGTTATCTACAGTAAATGCATCGGGTCTTTGTATCGCCACGTCCCGCCTTCTGTCATATCTCTGTAATCAATTAAAAACATCACTATCTCTTCAACAACAAATTCAGATATTTCTTGCACAAGCTCAAAATGTACCTTTGGAGATTTAAGTTCACCTCGCCGCCAGTTGGTATCAATTCTATGTTGTCTAATGTATGCACTTTTCCACGGACTGTGCGTGAAGCCTGGTTTTAGAACTTTCCTTCTCTTAATATGTAGCGGTTCATCAATTCCTAGACATGTGAGGGGAAAGAAATAATTTGTATGTAGGAACAGCAGAGCACTTTAAACATGATCACACAACTATGAAATATATACAGAGTGCTTTATTCTTACCATCTTCTTTGCATTTTTCTCGCCACAGAAGGTTGTCTTCAGCTAAGATTCTCCAGTATCGACAAGTTTGTGCTGCCTGCAGCAGGTCCTTGGGTTCAAGGAATGAAAGCACATACAGCGCCAACTAGAAAACCAACAGTCAAAGTTAGTCTGTGCTATAAACACAAGTTTAGATTATGCGTTAAAAAGAAACAGAAAGAGAAAGACCTTATACGACCTATGGTGTGTCACCAGCAATAACGCCAGCATGGCAAAACTGTAAGCTTGCAAGACTGACTCATTTCAATAAAAGATGTTCAAAACTATTAAATTGTAATACGTTATTATTTATGCTCTGGAATAAACATATAAACCATTAATTAAATTGATTATAGTATCAATGGGTAATCTGACCATGCTAAAATGTTAATTTCTTTATGCTCAAATGATACTTTCGACCTATATCTTTTGTGTCTCCTACTTCGGCACAATCTTTTGGGGTATCTCATGTCATAACATGGATCTTTTGCCAACAAATTAACTCTTGTAAATCAAACTGAAAAAAAGAAAACTACAGAAATGACCCTGTTCTCACCCTGTACACAACCAACGTTCCCTTTACCATGTCTTGGACCAGTTATAGCATCCCTTGCCCAGTTCATATTCTCATTACTCCATGTCCTTAATTCCAAACCATCACTGAATTCACTGAATAGTCTTACCCTTAACAGAGCCCTCTAGTCCAAAATATGCTTTTATGCATTTTTTTTTTTTGCATGTAAAAAATTATACTCATTTAAGAAACTTAATGAAAGATGGAAAACAATGTGTTTGATCTGCCTTTTATCTCATAAGTGAGTTGATAGACACTATAAAAAAAGGCTCACAAAGAGTCTGTTAATTATTTTCTTATCTAATCACTTTCAACTGAATGGCAATATAGACAAAATCAGATGACGTCCAGACCTCCATAAGATTCACTGTCCCTTTGTTTCTTGTAACTTTTCTCTTTCTATGCCCTGATAACAATACCATTGTCTCAATTTCAGTGTAATTTATTGACACTTTAGACCACTTTATTTTCATACAAAAATACTTGTTTAAAATAAGATCTTTTAAATGCAGTATAGCACCATTCTAAAACTGTAGTTGTCTCCAAGTACTTTCCCATATAGGCTTACAATCTACAGCTGGCATTTCTCTCAAACACATAGCAATGAAGGTATGCAAAATAAATAATAAATATTTCCAGTCTCTCAGCTGTTTAATTTAAGAAAGTTCATTCTCTCCCCCTATTCTCCAGTTCGTTGCTGATATTTTCCTCCTCAGTCACTGTTGTCTGCTTCCCGCTGGTACTTGATAAATCCACAATGTATTGAGAGCAGCAGGGAGTAGACAACAATGGTGAGTCTTGAAAAGGAAAGCTCAGGCAGAGGATGAGACCGAATGAGCAAAGAGCGGTACCAAATAAAAACATGCAAGCAGGAATATTGCACCCAGACTGGCACAGATATGTGGGTACAGAAGTGGAATTCTAATACATTCTCAAGTATCAATATTTTATTGAAATAAAATGTAATACATTAACAAAGAAATACCATTTTCCAACCACAGCCAGGTCAAGTCACAAATACAGTAAAAGTGTCTCTATTGCATATGACACCACTATATCAGAATCAAGTACAGCACTGTTGCTAACCATGATTTGCCAAGATCCTTTGTGGTAAACAGGGAGTTTCCAAAAACAATAAGGTTGTGAAGATCAAAATGGCTAAAGACATCCATATCATACTTCTTCCTTCTTATTTATTCAAATTATGGATATTTTAAAAGGTCATTGCTGTACTGCATATAACTTCGATAATAATGAAAACAAGATTAGGATGTACAACTGCTTTGAACAGCAAATACATTTAAAAGCTTAATTTGCTCTTGCCCTTTCGTTTTCCACCAGGTTTCTTTGGCTGTGTCCCCTGGAGCCTTCCTCGCTGTTTTGACTTGATTGTTTAAGTACTTCTGTGTTGTAGACACAAATATCTGTATTCCAGCATGGTGTCGTGCCAGATTGCAACTAACAGCTGGTTCTGGTAAATGAGACCCATCAAATCAGTGAGGAAATGACTTATTTCTAATTGTAGTTCTCTAAAGGCAAGATTCTCCAAAGGCTTAAATTAAACTATTACTAGGAGTACCTCTCAATGTTTGGTATTCCTGTAACCATATGTATTCTATCTTGAAAAACATATATCTTTTGGTGCTTAAAAAATTACATTATACCAAAAGAATTTTTAAATACTTAGGTATTTCTTTGGGATTTTTTCTGAGCAAATGAAAACATCAAAAAGCAATATTTATTTAAATATCTCAGGCAAAAAAGAAAATCTGTACATGAACTTTCCAGAGTGGGATTTAGAATTGTGCCATAAGAGAAAACATGAATGGCTATAGAACAGCCGCACAAACGGTTCATATGCATGGATATAGAACAGCCGCACAAACGGTTCATATGCATGGATATAGAACAGCCGCACAAACGGTTCATATGCATGGATATAGAACAGCCGCACAAACGGTTCATATGCATGGATATAGAACAGCCGCACAAACGGTTCATATGCATGGATATAGAACAGCCGCACAAACGGTTCATATGCATGGATATAGAACAGCCGCACAAACGGTTCATATGCATGGATATAGAACAGCCGCACAAACGGTTCATATGCATGGATATAGAACAGCCGCACAAACGGTTCATATGCATGGATATAGAACAGCCGCACAAACGGTTCATATGCATGGATATAGAACAGCCGCACAAACGGTTCATATGCATGGATATAGAACAGCCGCACAAACGGTTCATATGCATGGATATAGAATATCCGCACAAACGGTTCATATGCATGGATATAGAACAGCCGCACAAACGGTTCATATGCATGGATATAGAACAGCCGCACAAACGGTTCATATGCATGGATATAGAATAGCCGTACAAACGGTTCATATGCATGGATATAGGATAGAAGCAGAAACGGTTCATATGCATGGATATAGAACAGACGCACAAACGGTTCATATGCATGGATATAGAAGACGCACAAATGGTTCATATGCATGGATATATTATAGACCCACAAAAAGGTTCATATATGTGTCTAAAAACTGTACAGAGCTCTGCAATGTAGGTTTGTGTTTTTGTAAAGTGAATATGGGGGAGTGGGAGGTGGGTCAAAACTAAACAATTTTTCAATAAAGTTGTTCCAAATGTCAGTTTAAAATTGAAGGTCTAACTTGCCTTAAAGGTATATTCAAGTGAGCTGGATTATGAATGCATCTGATAGAGGAAAATGATTAGTATATAAAAAAAAAAAAAAAAAATGAATGAAGGGACACCGACCTTGTTCTGGGTATTACAGAAATCTAAAGGGAAGCTGCCAACACAATCCCCAGGCCAAAAAGATACAATGTATTATGTATGCTAATTTTCGCCGGGATTTTCAGGGGATGTCAAACATTGATAGAAAACGGTTTGCACATGCAAGAAATTCAGCAAAATTTAGGGTAACTGTTTAAATGTTTATTTTGGTCTTTTTTTCATATACTACTAATTCTCCTCTATCAGATGCATTAATAAGCCAGCTCACTTGCATATACCTTTTAAGTATGTAAAGTATGTACCTTTAATGTGTTATTTCTCTATGGTACAAATACTAGACCTATATTTGCAATTTGTGTAAAAAAAAAAAAAAAATTAAGGGAACGGTTAAATAGCAGAAAAGTGGAAATGGATTACTCCAGCAATGTTACTTTCTGTCTTGATAGTAATCTTAAAAACATCACCAGTGCAAATTAGGAAGGGTGGTTTATTTGTGTAGGTATGGATATTTATGTATACATGTGCAAATGTATAAATGCATCAGCATGTGCTTATATATAAATATACCTGCACATGTATGTATGCATGTATGCATGCATGCATGCATGTATGTATGTATGTACATATATAGCTACTTTTTTTTTTAATTGCTTATTTATACAATGCATTAATTCAATTTTTGATATTAATATTAAAAGGATACAATAAGCAAATACTGTAAAGGAAAACATAACCAAATAAATGATTACATCATTAAATACATGGAAAACATATTCCAAAAGTAAATAAGTTAAACATTACTACACATGCCTTACAATAATAAATAATTCCTTGGCACAATTTAACACTACTGGAGTCACAGGAAAATAAAATCAGTTTAATTTGTGTGGCTGATGCAGGGACTGAACCCTGCTCCTTATGGTAATTAGTGTGCCACATGTTGTAAGAGAATAAAGCTACATTAGCAATGTCAAAACAGAAGGAGCCTGAGTAGCAAGAATCAATGACCTAGAAGGAGAGATCCAGTGAACCAACAGTGACAAATCCTTGGATCAGGTCACCCCAAGGAAATGTTCAGATTTGTTTTGAAAAATGTTCACCTGCTAAGCTACCAATGCCTGTAGGGCTGATAAGTTCTCCCAAGCAGAAGGACTATGAAAAGACAACACAGTACCACAAGGGCACGGAGATTACATGTAATTGAAGTTAAACATTGAAATATGTGCCTTTTTCATAAGGGTATGATGATAAAACTACAATGAAACAATGAATATAAATATGCAAACAGTGCATCTAATTCTAGACATGAATCTATGCAGAAAATAATGATCATTTGAACATGGCTGTTTCAATAGACAATACTGCACTAGAAAGCAAAGATCAAAAAAGGTCTCACAATATCAATAAATGCCTAAAGATTCAGTTGTTTTTACTTTGTATGCTTATTTAGCACTACAAGGAAGGTAATGACAGACTATTCAGAGACTATGCACGGTGAACCATGCTGATAAAGAAAGCCTGGCTTTAGCATTTCCTGCATGTACTGGAAGCGGATGGCTTTTACTGCCATACCACTATACTATAGAGTTTCCTGTAAGATCCTATGCATAGAGCACTGCTGCACGAGGTGCCTGCAATGCAGTTTGGATCAATGTTTGTGTATGGCATGAATCAGAATACACTGCAGCAAAGCTGGAAGAACCGTCTTTTGTAGTGAACTGAGATCAGCTATTAAACCAGCACATGGATTCTATTTTAATTGTCAAGTCTCTTTATTTTTTAAATAGCATATTTAAAATGACTAAGTACAAGGCACGGATACCTTTTTATACATATACCATTTATTTAAAAGAGCATGTTTTCATTTTCATGAAAGATTATCCAGCTAAAATGTAGTGAATTCACAGGTTCCTCTGAAAGATATGCAGCATCAAATCACAAAACAGCAATGCATGGATTGAACCGATGGACACAGTTAATCATTTTGGAGAGCCTGGAGTGCAAGTATACTAGTGTATGTAAATTGTGCTGTGTTTAACTTGATAACAGGAAAATATGCTGCAGGATCACAGGTTCTGCCACTGTGTCAAAGGTTACATCTTAAATAAATTGACATTACTTAACATTATATTTAGCATCATAATGATCTGGTTTGTTATTTATGAGACAGCTGATCAATCTTACCTCTTTAGGCAGCAGGGAAATGAAATCTCGTTGAAACTGGGGCTCAATCACTTGCATCATATGTTTTACTTGGGTGGGTTCACAACTGTCAATCAGCTCATCTAGTGCCAACAACTTTTCTGGTCCACTCCAGCTCTATTGAAGGAAGAAGTGATCAGACAATTAGAAGAGTTTTCAATGGGCAACAAAAATAAGCATATACAATAAAAAGGAGAATTGACCCCCAAAAAATAAAAATAAATATTGTATGCAAACTAAAGTGTAATTAATAGGCTAAAATTCTGTTGCATTATTTATTTGTAAAGCAGATCTGAAATTAGATTAAAATATTCTCTCATATCAACAGGTATAAACAGGAGCAGATGGTATGAAGATGACCAACAACTGAAAACTAACAGACTTTCTTATAAAGCTGATCTGCTTTAGGTCTTGAACCTATATGTCACCACTACTTGGGAGCTCCAAATGTACCAGTTGATCAAGCACATAAGAAATATAGTGTTCAGGGTGAATTCTGCGCACATTCTGTCCAAACCAGAGATATATAGTGGGGAACATCAATGTGGCTTGAAAGAGAAGCTAAGTCATTTGTTCACTAGGTAGATCAATGATTTGTTCCCATTTAAAGAGATTTAAACTCTATTAAAACCAACACAGCAACAAAACTACACAAACTCTCACTGCACTGCAGGACTGTGCAATTTTCTTTTATGATCAATCATGAAAAACACACATTTTACATATAAAGCCATACAGAAATGTATTTAAATGAGAACAATTGTAATTCAACAAGGTATTCGAATGTTCCCAATATCAAGCCAATGCTAAACTTATAGTACAAAACAGCGATCATTATGAAGATGAATCCAGGAAGCCGTTTTGTAGTAATTACTTTATTTTCAAAAGGCAAATGTGGCTGCAACTGTAGCTTTATTGATCTAAAGGCAGATGAGCCAACAGAATAGCATTCAGCATTAAAGGCCATATAAGAGAGGCAAGTAGCAGCTAACCCTCTATGATAAAGGATGAGCAACACTGCGGGTCAAAAATATACACTTGTCTGCCCAAAATGTACCAAACTAACCAGTTTAGCAGTTGTACGAAGTTCTGAACTTTTATGAGTGCGGGAATCCATTTTCTGTTTGTTGCATCACTTTACGGTCCAGAAGCGGATTGGTTTATTCAGGAAATGCAACTACAGCTCTCCAGATATGGTAAATGCCCTCTCACACTCACAATGCCCCCCAGTGTATCATGGGTGTATCTAGAGACCAGCAGAGGTGTCATATTGTTTATTTCAAATTAAGAACTTAATTGAAGACATTTTTTGTGCTTAATTATATCAGGTCATGAATTTTCAAAAATATAATTTTTTCATTGTCCATTTGTATTTTAAAGGACATAACCAAGTAGAAGATATTTCAACTAGGACTTCCATAACCACTGACACATAATAAACTTTGAGCAACAGTAGATTATAATAGAAACAATTGTATTGCTCTCAAATCCCACAACTATAGTTTTCATAAAGCCAAAATAATCATCAGAAATAAATTAGAGCTTCCTGGAAGCTCTTCAACAGATTTCTAATTTGGGCAGTATATGCAATGAAAACCATTTAAAATCTTATTACCAAACCAATAATAACTGATTAGCTATTGCAGAACTAGAAAAACATATATAAAAAACTATTCCAAAGGAAACTCAAACCAATACCTCACTACTTTTCATAACCAACCAGAAGGGAAATAGATGATAAATAACCAGTCTACAGCATGTAGGATAAAGATCTGACATTTCAGTTTGTGTTAACAAAATTAGAGAACCAGAACAATTTAAGAATTAATTTTAAGATTGCATTATCGGTGGTTTACAAACAATTCTGATCAAGGGCCCCTTGGACGGAGGCAATGATGACAATTTGGCTCCCTTCCAATAATGATTTTCAGAAGTAAAAAATAAGTACACCAATAAACAAACTCCAAAAACAGAGAAAAGGGTCCACTGAATAAACCATACAATGGCATTCTTCCACTTTTTAGTCAAAGTAACACGTATGCTAAAACCAAAGTACCAGATGTGACCTCCAATAAGATTATAGCTACTTCCAGATGACTGCTTAGTGAAGACCGGACCTGCTTTGGCAGAGCTGACAGATTTGCACTCTATAGTATGAGCTGTCATTACATCATGAGCAAATATCATTACCTATAACAATCAGCAATGTTTGCTTAGCACAACCTACATATAAAGTGTCTCTAATATCACAGGACACCTCAGCCATTGCTCCAATGTTAACATTCAAACAGATTGCAGAAAATACAAAACAAAAATAGGCAACTGATGATACGCCAAATGCACAAGCGACATCAGTATATTTTGTTAAAGGCATATCTAAGTTTGATGGATTATGAATGCATCTGATAGAGGAGAATCCGTAGTGTATGCAAACATTTTTTACATGAAAAAATATTAAAATAAACATTAACAAACTCACCCTAATGTTTGCAAGCAGCAGCTTTAGGGAGTTAACACCCCTGAAAAGCCCTGTTAAAATTATCATCCATTTCTTTATTCGTTTTGACCAATCACAGGCCAGCTATACATATTAATACAATGTAACAATCAATGACGACAGTTTGTGCAAGAAGGAATCAAGGGAGGTGTAGTCCCCCTAGCAGAAGGAAGCAGGAGGAGTGAGACACTGACCTGTAGATATCTGCATTGAGCTGCTGCTGGCTTGAAGGTCAGTAAAGGGTTACAATCCTGATCTGAATGCAGTGTTTCTATTAGTAGGTATCGGGTGCCTATGTAATCAGCTCTGGGGTGTGGAAATCACGTTTTTTTCTTCAATAAAATAAATCTGTGTGTGTATAGAATGATTCAATGTAATGTGTGTTTCTGATATAAGCTTTATGTGTTAGATTAGAAAACAGTAAAAACAGGGAAACTTAGATATACCTTTAACTTAGACTTTCAAACATGGAAATATTGTTACCTTGGTGCTTAGCGCATAACTAACTACCCTGCATTTCACAGGCATCATTAAATGACTCACACAAGAGGAGCCGATTAGTAGCATCATCCACAAATACATTAATAACTGAAATGGCTGCATACGACTGTCCAGTGTGCTTTATTTCCAAGGAAACCTGCACATGAAAGGCTTTAATCTGTTGTGTAAACAGGGGATCAAAGGAGGCAGAATAGACACATTAGAAGAAGGCATACTGCTCTAGGTGCAGCCTTGAGGCCTAGGGGAAACTATACATATGGGACACTTGGTATAGTTGCCAAGTAATTGGAAGATACCCGAGCTGGACATGTACAGATACAGATCATTTAGTGCTTTATAAAAGGTCTGAACCATCTAAACCTACACGTGTATGACATACATAGCCCTGACTTGTCACTATTGGGGTAAACATTCTGCAATCGGAGTGCTTTACTTATAAAAATTGCTGCCTTGGATACAGATTGCTATTTGTTGCTTCCTCTATCATAACAATAATGGCTGCTTTTGGCCTTGAGAGATGGTAAAAGCTTTGAAACAACAATAAAAAAAAAACATGCTCAAGGTAAAAGTAGAAATACTGCAGAGTAATTTGGTTTCATTCACTATTCAGTGTAGTATATGGAATAAATGCCATGGTTAGGGATAAAATACAAATAATATTTAGTCCACCGCCACTTGTTAATTTGGTATTAAATGTATTGGCTATTTAGCGTTGTAACAGATTAATTGAATTATGCGTTGTATTAAAGGAGTGTTATACACTTTTCAAACACAAACATTTTAAATTTTTAACTATTATAATCAATAGTGGTACTGACATTTTGACTGTTTCTATCAAGAATAAAAAGATCTCTGTTCAATTCTGTGTAAAGATCATATCATATAGCCCCATAACAGTAGAACACAATGGAAGAGTAAACCCCTACAGGATGACCCTTTCCCTCAAGCAGCAGACAGATTACCCGTCCAAGATGGAATCCCCTATGAAACAAATAAATATAGGTTTGTATCTAATAAGGCTTTCTGCTCCTGGCTAGCACCGGTGTGGATGATGTTAGTCTGATACATAGTGTACAAGCACATGAAGCTTTTCCCAGGCCATGGTTATCCATAAGGCTGTATGCAGCTCAGACACCATCTTGAAAAAAATATCGTTAGAATGGAAAAAGTTACTTAAGGGGACACTGTGAAGGTGGTTTCCAATTTATTTATGCTAATGTACAGCTCAATATGCTAATTTGTAGTTTTGAATGCTCGATATGGGTGTGTTGAGGGGATATAACTGCACGATATTTTTGGGAGGCATAGTTTTTTTTACAGACTAATCCTAATTGCCACATTAAAAGCATCTAATGTGCATTTCTGAGCTGCTTATTTGCATAAGAATAGAGCAGGAAAAAGATTATCATCTCAGGAATTATTCACTTTAGAATGAAATGACTGTCATGATTACATTGTTTAGGGACTATTATTACCAGTAATTATGGATATGGCCAAGGGAGCGTTACATTGTTGCATTGTGATTATGTATTGTTATGTGTGGTTATATGTCGCCTGGACATGGTTATCATGTATACTAGTTATTATATGTTAGAGGGAAAATGTATATAGAACAGGACAATATATGAGGATAAGGTAAAAATGCTCTGCACCTAAACTTAACTGAAGAACATTGCATCCCCACACATACAGGCCTTGATAAACAGCAGCCAAGACAGATGCACGCACTTCAAGTAGTCCTAAGCAAACACTTGGGATTAGCATCAAGGGTTTCTGCCCAGCTAGCTATTGACATCTGTCATGTCATTTGGATATCTGGTGAGTTTGATCTCAAGCGCTTTTATAACAACCAAGGTTGCAAGGCAGATGTGTTCCATCACACACATACACAAAGGTACATAAGGGTTGGAATGGGAAATGTATAAATATGATGGTTCTATGATTCAATACATGTTCAGTTCTAGTTTCACATATCCACAGTGTGAGACTGTTATTGTGTTTGTATCCTGACTTGGGGAGTGGTCTTGCGATAAGCCACTAGTAACCTGTATCCAGTATTCTCTGCCTGTACCTTTGGGCCTTGCTCTCTTCAGAAGCCATCTTGTGCCACAGAAAACAAGAACTACACAAATCTGCTGGGGTAGGTTTGAACTAGGTCCATATCATGCCCCCTTGAAGCAGATCGTGACCAATACAATGTTTTGATAATTTTTCATCCTATTAATGAATACCTTAAAGCTTTATTTAGAAGTGATAGAGACCCTTTTAACCCTCAATCCCAGGATAAGCAGATTGTTTCTAAAACAACCCTACAACACGAGTACAGAAATGGCACATGTTGTATCATAATACAAAAATATTACCCAATTCATAGTACACAATTCACATTGTTAATGCTCCTCTAAGCCAATATTAAATAAAATATGTATTACCGTAACTAAACATCTCTTTTAGCACACTCCGCATGTGAACATTATCGCTATCCAAAATATCATGCCAGTTAGGTCCAAATGTACAAGTTCATTATATGCTGTAATCTTAATTTGCATAGCAGAACTACACCAAATGACCTCAATGAATGGGAACCCGTAATTATATTGTAACTGCAGGAAGAGGGAGTGGAGAAGGAAGATAGTGAATGGCTTTTGTGTGCAGTGTAACTGTGAAGGACAAATCATGCAAATAAAAACAGTAGGGCTTTGCTGAAAGGTGGTACTCAGTGGAGACTGAGCTGAGGAACACCTGGCACGTAGCCCAGATGCTTTGGATAATTACCTGCATACCCCTCCCTACAGATAACATGTTGTAGCCTGACATACCGAGCCATTCATCTCCATCATAGCTTCCTATTTGCTTTTCCAATACTGAATGCTTCTTCATAAGTTATTTTTTCCCCAAGAGAAAAGGAATTGTTACTGTACATAAAAGAATATGCCTTTGATTTTAGCAAGAGACGGATGTTATGTTAACATGTCCAGTGCCAGACAGCCACAGTAGCCTGCACCAAATACTTCTCATAATGTAGCTTACTTGATCAGAATTCAAATATAGTTTTATGATTTAGCTTGTCTTGTAAATGTCTAAATATATGTATAATAAATAAAAAGTTAGGAACTGTGAATTGTGTAGGTAGATATAGATATATATATATAATAAAGTATTCTGTATTATAATACCTATCTATATCTCACACACACACTATATATATATATAGAGATATATATATATATATATATATATATATATATATATATATATATACTCAGAGTGCTGTAGTATATATATTGATATATTTTTAATGGATACATATATTTATACACACGCTTGTTTATGTACATAAACAATAGGTCTAAAACTGTACAGACAGAACTGTAAATTTGGCCATAAGACTTGGTACTACACTTACAACTTAAGCAGCAGGACAACTATCCTAGGAGGAAACAAACCGCTGCAAATAGGGCTTTGTATGTGGTTTGTATTGACTACAATGCATCTTCCTCGATTATATGTATATTAATATATATTGGTTTTACGGTCACATGAATGTCTATAGAGTTGCCAATTCTACATCAGTGTCTCACACACAAGTACAGCATTGCTCCCATTCGGCCCAAACAATGAAGGCAGTGCTGATTTGCTTGATCAAATTCTGCCAAGAAAGCTACTGAGGCATAAAGCAGGAGAACGTACAACATGATGAGAACAAGATCAACATTTGAACTCCACCAGTAAAACGCCAGTATCAGCTTCATTTCTATGGTAGGCAAAGAAGATATTCAATGTGAACGCTATGCCAGACATTAAAGCAATCAAATACCAGAATGTCTCAGACATAATACACTATCAGACCGACATGTTTCAACAGGGAGAAAATGATGCAAGTTGTTCTTTATCTGTGTAGAACTATCAGATGGTTGTATTTCAAAAGGTAATACACAGCAGGGTTCCCGGGTGGTCCAGTGCTTAGGATTTGGTGCTTTCACCACTGCGACCTGGGTTCAGTTCCAGTCAGGGAACCAAGAGGTCACACCACCGTGAAGCCGAACAGGGTTGGGCCTGGTTAGTACTTGGATGGGAGACTACCTAGGAATACCAGAAGCTGTATGATGTGGCCCATTGGAGAAGGAACTGGCAAATCCACTCCAGTATCTCTGCCATGAATACCAAGTGGATCAGCATGACCATGGACATAAAGATGTGCATGGTGTGTTAAGGCCAACGAGGTCACAGAGAGTTGGAAACGACTGAACGTCCCAAAAAAATAAATAATATGCAGCAGCATGAGAGTTAAGTGTAATTGGGAAGCCTAGATATTTAGTTCTTCACCACAAACAATGGCAGGTCAGATAATGGCCAATATAATAATTGTAGAAATATTTAAGCAACTATTTGTCACAAGATATATCGTTGACATTGTACATCTTCCAAAATGTGAGTGAGCTTCAGTTTACATACAATTTATGTATGGGTCTGATATGCATTGGAGCATAGGCTACATGTTATCTTTTAAATTATTTTTAAAAGGTATATGAAAGCGAGCTGGGTTATGAATGCATCCTGTAGAATGCATCATAGCCCACCTAGGAAAACATGTCTGCAAGAAAAAAATGCAAAAAGTTTTTTGTAGAAAAGAAAAAATGTGCTGGGGGTGATGTAGACACCCCCAGCAACTGAAATTTGCATATTGGATACCTCATTTTTAATGAGATAGCACATATGCATGCTGATTGGCTAAAGTAAAGGAAAGTGTCTGAAATCATGTGTTCTTCCACAGTAGGGCACACAATAGGTAATAACTGAGCATGTCTCCACAATCCACAGGCAAAAAGGAAACATTGTATAAGTTATGCTTATTATCACTGGGAATTTCAGGGGATGTCAACATTAAGAGAAAACAGTTTGCAAAAGCAAGAAATTCAGCAAACTTCAGGCTAACGGTTTAACTCTTTACTTTGGAACTTTTCCATGAAAACAATTTTTTTTTCAGACACTATAAATTCTCCTTTATCAGATGCATTAATAACCCACCTTGCTTTCATATACCTTTAAAGAATGTCAAACACTAGCCTGTACATTTTGATTCTAAAGTGAACCATTCTCAGATGTTGTTATGGTGTATTGTCATGAAAATGAGTGGCTCCTGAATACCATTCAGCTGCTTATCTGTCTCCATGGTGGCAATGCCCCAAAAAGCTTATCATGCAGTTGGTTTCGCTCAACCACCATTATCAAGCACTACTTGTGGCAAATTAGCACACTGAGCTGCACATTACCCTACAGGACCTGTAAAATCGCTGCTTAATATCTCTGGAATGATTTACTACAGAGATAAATGGCCAGTTTGTAATGACCTTTAAGATAAACCAACTTTGTCTTCGTTTGGGAGTGTTCCTTTAATACTGCTTGGGAATATAAATAATGACTAAAGCACTCACAATACAAACTAGTACATTTGAGGGTTTTTTAGAAAGTCATATAAAAATAAGAAAAATAAAGTTGTCACTGGGTGTGTTAGTGCATAGAAACTGGTCAAAAAAAAAAACATTGCTTTCCATAAATAGTGCCACTCCTGCAACAGGATCTCTTATTTCTGCCATAGCTGGTAATCAGTTGGTCATGTTCAAAGACAACAGAACACAGACCACTAAAGCCAATTTGTAACACACCAAAAACAAAGGTCCCAAAATGAAAAACCATACAAGGCTAACTACTTGCATATCTTGTCACTGCAAACAAAATCATTTTAAGTTATGCACTTTTTGCTTACAAAAAAGCAGAACACAAACAAAATGTTTACTGCTCATCAGTTGACAATATTCCATTTATTTTTTGGCATATATGACTTTTTATTTCAAAAAGTAACTATGTATTATTACAGATATACTTCTTGTTCTTTAAAATAATACAGCTAAATTAGGCATTATTTTAATTAATGACCACATTCCAGACCAGCGTGGCAAACAGGATTTACCTTAATGTAATCATCATAAACATAGATCTATAGATGTATAGTCTTACACATGGCTAGTGCAAAATAATAATAGGAATAATTAAAGTCACAACATAGACAGAATGAAACCTTCACTACCTACCTGGAACATCTTTAGCCATTCTTGAAGGCCTGTGGGTGGTTGGACTGATGTAATTCGGCGCCTCTGCTGGCCTTGCCCATTTGCTGCCCTTAGGTCCCCAAATGTTGTAGGTGTTGCTGAACATGGCACAAGACCTGTAGAACTGTAAATAAACAAATTAGGATTGTAAAAAGATAAGTGTGTGTGTGTCTTATTGTTATAATTACGCCTGCCAACGATCTATAGATGTTCTGACATCTGGATAAAAAGTGGCTGAAAATTAGTATTGAATGGTCTATTTAGAGAGAGAGAGGAATCAACCTTAGATAAAACTGGTGACCAAAATAAACACAAGGCTATAGAGTATATAAGTAATGTTTATATTCGGTTCCCAATTCCCTGTATTTTAATAAATATTCTGAAATATACTTATTATGCAATTGCACTATGACCAACACAGGTTTTGATAATATGTATATGTTACTAACTCTCTTGCTTATATTTATTTTAAAATATGTATTTTTTTAAATGTCTGTATAATTTGTTATTTCATGTTAAGTGAGTGAGGAAGACAGGGCCTGTTCATGCTGTCATTCACGCTCAGGGCTTTGCTCTCCTCGTCAGCTTCATGGGCGACAATGTCAGGGCTTTCAAGCATGTAATCAATTTTTCGGGCACATACATTTATAGCTTACAGTCCCAGTGGGCATGTACTCTGCTCCTCACTAATTTAACACTGCCCTTCAGTGCAGTAAACGCTTGTGGGCTAATATGTTATCCAGGTTAAATAATCTAAAAGGGTTATCAGTTAAGTCCATTTATTGGAGGCCCTCAGTGACATGGATTGCAAATTGTTCTATAATATATTTAAAAGCGCAGGTTTAAAAAAAAAATATCAAATGCTTATGTTTTTCGTGATTTTTTTTTTGTAAAACTTGTTTAAACGTACTGGAAAATAACAGGAAATACCTGTGTGTAAGGTGAGAGTAAACTCAACTCTAGATCTTATTGGCAGACACTAATGACTCATACAGCTATATAGCTGCACATTGGCCGATCAAGGACAAGGCCCTAAAAGACAGTTATACATTCAAAGCAGTATATTCTGCTATAGGAAAGCCTCTTTCAGATGCAACAAAGATGACAAAAATGCCCTTTAATGGCCCTTTAAGATCAGAGATCATTTAACAACCCAGAGAGGAAATGGGGTGATAGCACACAGTGCCTCTCATCGTGGATGAATAGAATAAATCTTGAGCAAATAAAGATCTGTATTCTTACAAATGTACAATGTTGGGTAACTCCCCTGGAAGCTTTTGTTCAGTAAATGTGAAATTCAGTGGTCCGATTCCAGGTGTGTAAAATACCGGATTATAATGAGTGTAATGCTTTGGGACTTTACCTATAGCATGACCAATATTGATTAGATGATCATGTTGTTACATCATTAGGAGCGTTGCAGCTCTCATAGCAACAGGAGACCCTCTT
The DNA here is from genome assembly GCA_027410445.1 of Discoglossus pictus. Classification (NCBI taxonomy): domain Eukaryota; kingdom Metazoa; phylum Chordata; class Amphibia; order Anura; family Alytidae; genus Discoglossus; species Discoglossus pictus. The sequence continues at coordinate 132,400,238 of CM050163.1, read as the reverse complement.
GGCCTGTAATTTCCTACTGATTACGACTGGAAGCTCTTAAGGGCAGGGAATCCCTCTAGACATTACTTTCCTGCTTGAAGCTTTCATTACTCTAATAGCATTGTGGTTTTTTTCCCACCTTTCCAAGCACACAAATACTCCAGGGTCCACTAACATTCATAAAGAGACTCTTCTGGTTTAATCTCAGTGTGAAAGTTTTAATGAATTATGCTGAATTGATTGCTCCTCTGGGGATATATGGTGGTCATATCCTTGTAAGCCCATAAATAAGCTTCTCACTGAAAATGATGCAGCATTTCATTTGAAAGACAAACACTGAAAAGCCAAGAGCAGTAGGTTTTAGTTTGGAAACAACATTAGACACATTTATAAAAAAAAAGACTGACTTACGCAGAGCCAGTGGCATTTAAACTGTTAAGTGAAATATTTTCCTGTGCTCGAACTTGCCACTACAGGGAACTTTCTAAGGTCATGCAAATTCAGACTGAAGTGATTAAGCGTGACTGTAGAGAACAATTGTGTGAAGTGGTTGTGGCAGCTGAAAGCACAGAGGGTAACATGTATCTAAGGAGAGCGCCCAACCTTCCTTTGCTATGTACATCTCCCTAATTAATAAAAGAAAATACCATTGTTTGAAGGTCTTGTTTGAAACCTGCTGCTCTCTACTAGCACTTTGTAAAACTGTTTATTTTAATTACTGATGCTCTTCTTCTGCACGGTAACCTTTCCAGTATGGTTTGAAGAAAACATGGATTGCAAATGCTAAGTCTTGTGATGTGATGCATGCTTTGAAATTACTATTTGGATACATCAATACATGCCAAGGGTCACTGGTTCAGGAACAGGAATGGTCCCAGAGTAATTCATCACTTATCAGAGACTTATTCTTAATACAACTCTCTTGCCAATACCATCTATATGGAAACTTCAGTTAACACTTTTCTACTGGATAATATAGAATGTTTACAACATTGTTCTAATGTTTACAGTGATAAACATTATTAATAACTATTATTTGTACAGTGCCAACATTTTCTGCAACATATGCTGTAATCCAAAATCCATGTAACCCTATGCTAAAAGCTGGTGTGATAATGTGGGTGGAATATATTACATTCTACCGAAAGCAAGGGAAAAAAAGATTAATCAAAATAATTAGGATGCTGATTTCCTTTACATTTTAAAACGCTTCTTTCCCGGTATGGTTTCTTCTATGGATATAGCAAGATACTTAGCACAGCTCGTGTTTAGTTCCCAAGCATGAAGAGCAATTGTTGTGGCTCATATGAGAAGATGTTCGTAAATGAAGAGAGGCGGACAAGACTCTTCCTCCGCAGAAACGGCCCAGCGTAAATCTTAAGAAACGTGGGTTTTCAACAGTCACCAATTAATCTGCTGTTATTCACAACTAAAAACTACCCTCTGGAGTAGTAATGAAAGCAAAGCTGTGTTCAGATTAGAGAAGAAGCTCAGCAGCTGGTGAGACAGGATGTACACTCCAGTCATGACCAAAGGAGCTATTATTGAATTTAATTACCTTGTGTACTGTGAGCCTTTGCAGGGCTTCTTTCCCAAAGAGAAAGAACGGACCTCGGATCCGTGGTCCAACTTTCTCTTCATCTGGAAATAAAAAGAAACAATGCATAAAACAGTGCGTCTGACAGAAAATAAATGAAGAGAACCTGAATAAATAGACACATTATTATGTCGGTTTTCCTCCATCAAAAGCAATTAAAATTCATTCCGTAGATGACAGAGCATAAAATTATTTTTAAATTATAATAAACACTGAGTACTGTGGGTAACAAATATCACAGCAGATATTATACTAATGTATTATTTACATCTGACGTTATAACTGTTCAATGGCAATAGCATATTAAAGCCAAGATATGACTAATTGTATAAATCAGATTTAAATTTCAGATTCTCAAGATTTTATCATAGATGGAGAGACTGCACAATGCTTTCATGTTGCTTTAAGCTAAGTCTTTTTATTAGCTATAAAATGCCTTTTTTAAACAGCAATTTGCTCATGTAGAGCGGAAAGGATGCAGTGATGACATGATCTATTATGCAATATAACATGATTTCTCATAATCCATCATGCAACAATGGCCAAATTCATTATGCTTTGCAAAGGTTGTGTCGTGGTTTCCTGAGGCTGCAATGGCTGTTTTCTATGGTAAGACCGCCTGTGTATTTTGGCAAATGCCTCTTAAAGTCCAGTAAAAAAAAAAAAAATGCAAAGCTTTGTTAAATATTGCAATGCCTAAGTGAAAATATTGCTTCCAGGTAAATAATGATTGATATTATAATAAACCATGTAGCTAGAATAAATATAAGTTGGCTGGGTGTGATACCTGTTGCTTTGCAGCATGTATCACTCTAATGACTGTCTAGTATTATGCAGGCTCTAAATTACGCAAATATATTGACTGGTTTTCCAGTTCTTTAAATGTGATTAACATTCAGCAGTGCAAAGACGCAGATACAGGACTTGTTGATTTGCAAGCTTTGGCGGTTTAATTCCTTTCAAGCTATTTGGAATTTGCCGACTGAATGAGTTTTGGAAAAAAATAACAACCTGCCCTCCATTTATATTAACATGACCTTATATAATGAATGAACAGGACTCATGTATAACCATTCTCTGCCAACAAGTGATTCTTCTTCCAGTGAAAATAAAAGCTATGTTTTACAGTTATTATTCATACAAATAAGTTTCTAATGAGCAGATTACTTAGCATAGTTATAAGATTTGGGGTTTTATCATAGAAAGCCTCTGAACAGACCTGTCTAAAGTAATTCCAATGACCCATGTAGGCTTCAGGATGCAGAAGGAGATTTTTATACAAACAGCCTGACATACACATAAGTAATCCATTATACTATATAGTTGGAAATAATGATGTATCTACATGTACAAATATATTAACATTCAATGTATGATTTGGTTTAAAGCTACAACGACGGTGTGCCTACACTGATTCAATGCACAAATCAATTGTCAGGTATGACGTTGGCATATAATAAATATTAATTGTCATTATTAATATCACCTCTTATCATAATGAAATGATTCCTGTAAGTTACAAAATACATAAGACTGCATAGTATAAAAAAGCCAGATATTACCAAGGCAAAATGAATATTCAACACCATGCTGTCAAACCAGTTAACCTTGTGGGAGGGGGTGATGCACATTAGGGTCTGCAACTTGTCACTATTTTAAACCAGAAGGACTAATTGAGAGCTGAGTTTTCTTTTCCCTAATACATGGCTGTCTGATCTGTACCAAGACGTGCACTGCCCACTGAGTGTGGGTCCCTGCAGCATCACTGAGGTCAGTGTAGGATAGCATCAATGCAGGGATTATATAGAATATGATGATCATCACAACCCATAGAGATGTGCTCCTTCCAGCACACAAGATGCTGATCTATACCATAAAGTGCTCTGAGCCTTGATCTGCAGCTTCTTACATGCAGGCAATGCGTTATTTTAACCTTGCCAAGAATCTCCCCAGACTTGTAGACAAACCCTCCCTAGTTTACATGCGAGCTGCAGAGGGTGATTGTGCTGTATTCCCAATACTGCCCATGTGTAGCAATGTACTGGCACCGTTATATAAGCACTGGAGAATGAATAGATGCAAAGCACGGTGACAGTCCCAATACTAAATCACATTGCAGGGTACAAAGCTGCAATGCACTGACATCTGCACCTTATGGTGCACCAGACACAGAAGCAACACCCGGAGGTCTGCAGCCATCACGGATGGGAATAATCAGTACTTACTTTGTAAAAGATCATCTTTAAAGTGCCGTAGAACCCCATGTTTCCCGGTGTGTGTGTGTGTCACTGTATATCCTGATCAGTGGCTGGCGCTTGGCGAACAGTAGATCCCCTTTACAGGTAGGTATATCACAGAGGCTGATGTGGACATGCTCGGGCACGTCTATAAGAGAGAGATCAGGAGCCGCAGCTCTAACTCCACACAGCGCAGGCAGCACACTGCTCCCAACACACAGCAGACAGCTCCAGGGACAAGACACGGGAGAGACTACTATAGAGAGGGGAGTGTGCACAGGCTGCCTGGCATATCCCCCGCAGCACAGAGCGCGGATCTATCACAGCGCCCCCTCCTGCAACCAGCCGTAATGGTACAACCCAAGCTCTGGCTCTAGCTGCACAGCCCACACATCAATTATGTGGAGACTCAGAGAGCCTGTTAGTAGGAGCTGAGGGAGGAGCTGGGGGGGATCGGGCTCGCACCTACAGTCTACTGCCCGGGGACACTTATATGTGACCCGCAGACACCACTAAATCTCTGGTACATGAAGCAAGGTAGTGATAGAGCAGTGCTGCAGGCCATCTATCAAGGATTAACCCCTCCTGTCTTGGGGGTGCAGTGTACTCACACACTCTGGCTGCACTGGGAGCTTCCCTCACAAGAGCCCCCACTCTGTTCCCATCTGGTCCTGAATTCATTACAGTAGTGAGTGCAAACATGTCACACTATGACTGCCTGACGCGGGGACATAATGGGACACCCATCTACAAACAGAGGAACCCATTTTAAGTCTATTTACACCCACCCAATGCATGCAGGCATCTGAGCGGATACTACTCATATTACACCTGTGTCATTCTAATGGATGAATATACGGTCTTATAGGATGAATCTATCTCTTTCTTTCCCTCTCGCCCTGTCCCTCTCGCCCTGGCCTTCCCCTTCCCCTGTCCCTCTCGCCCTGGCCTTCCCCTTCCCCTGTCCCTCTCGCCCTGGCCTTCCCCTGTCCCTCTCGCCCTGGCCTTCCCCTTCCCCTGTCCCTCTCGCCCTGGCCTTCCCCTTCCCCTGTCCCTCTCGCCCTGGCCTTCCCCTTCCCCTGTCCCTCTCGCCCTGTCCTTCCCCTGTCCATCTCCCGTCCCTCTCGCCCTGTCCTTCCCCTGTCCATCTCCCGTCCCTCTCGCCCTGGCCTTCCCCTGTCCATCTCCCGTCCCTCTCGCCCTGGCCTTCCCCTGTCCATCTCCCGTCCCTCTCGCCCTGGCCTTCCCCTGTCCATCTCCCGTCCCTCTCGCCCTGGCCTTCCCCTGTCCATCTCCCGTCCCTCTCGCCCTGGCCTTCCCCTGTCCATCTCCCGTCCCTCTCGCCCTGGCCTTCCCCTGTCCATCTCCCGTCCCTCTCGCCCTGGCCTTCCCCTGTCCATCTCCCGTCCCTCTCGCCCTGGCCTTCCCCTGTCCATCTCCCGTCCCTCTCGCCCTGGCCTTCCCCTGTCCATCTCCCGTCCCTCTCGCCCTGGCCTTCCCCTGTCCATCTCCCGTCCCTCTCGCCCTGGCCTTCCCCTGTCCATCTCCCGTCCCTCTCGCCCTGGCCTTCCCCTGTCCCTCTCGCCCTGGCCTTCCCCTGTCCCTCTCCCGTCCCTCTCGCCCTGGCCTTCCCCTGTCCCTCTCTTGTCCCTCTGGCCCTGGCCTTCCCCTGTCCCTCTCTTGTCCCTCTCGCCCTGGCCTTCCCCTGTCCCTCTCGCCCTGGCCTTCCCCTGTCCCTCTCCCGTCCCTCTCGCCCTGGCCTTCCCCTGTCCCTCTCCCGTCCCTCTCGCCCTGGCCTTCCCCTGTCCCTCTCCCGTCCCTCTCGCCCTGGCCTTCCCCTGTCCCTCTCCCGTCCCTCTCGCCCTGGCCTTCCCCTGTCCCTCTCCCGTCCCTCTCGCCCTGGCCTTCCCCTGTCCCTCTCCCGTCCCTCTCGCCCTGGCCTTCCCCTGTCCCTCTCCCGTCCCTCTCGCCCTGGCCTTCCCCTGTCCCTCTCCCGTCCCTCTCGCCCTGGCCTTCCCCTGTCCCTCTCCCGTCCCTCTCGCCCTGGCCTTCCCCTGTCCCTCTCCCGTCCCTCTCGCCCTGGCCTTCCCCTGTCCCTCTCCCGTCCCTCTCGCCCTGGCCTTCCCCTGTCCCTCTCCCGTCCCTCTCGCCCTGGCCTTCCCCTGTCCCTCTCTTGTCCCTCTCGCCCTGGCCTTCTCCTGTCCCTCGCTCCGTCTCTCTCCCTCTGCCCGTCTCTCTCCCTCTGCCCGTCTCTCTCCCTCTGCCCGTCTCTCTCCCTCTGCCCGTCTCTCTCCCTCTGCCCGTCTCTCTCCCTCTGCCCGTCTCTCTCCCTCTGCCCGTCTCTCTCCCTCTGCCCGTCTCTCTCCCTCTGCCCGTCTCTCTCCCTCTGCCCGTCTCTCTCCCTCTGCCCGTCTCTCTCCCTCTGCCCGTCTCTCTCCCTCTGCCCGTCTCTCTCCCTCTGCCCGTCTCTCTCCCTCTGCCCGTCTCTCTCCCTCTGCCCGTCTCTCTCCCTCTGCCCGTCTCTCTCCCTCTGCCCTCGCCCGTCTCTCTCCCTCTGCCCTCGCCCGTCTCTCTCCCTCTGCCCTCGCCCGTCTCTCTCTATTGAAAAGCAAAAAACAGAAAGATAGGACCCATAGCAGTAAAATTACAAACAAACATTACAAGCTGTTATTTTATACTGCACCATCATTCAACTTGTTTTAATGACAGTTATTCTTAGAGGATACTTTAACTATAGGACTTCAATGGTTGCTTCTATATCACATATTGCTCCCAGAAATGATTTATGCTACATGATTACATACCAAGAAAAGTGCCAAAGGTTACTACCCGTGGAGATAATTATTTTTAACATCAAGCCGAATGTGCTTCAGAATTAAATATACAGGTTTCTTAAAGCTAGTTGCAGTAATGTTTCATAGCACTTATTTTATTAGTTTAAACAGATTTGTGTTGCAGGTTATGAATGACAGGGACCGGTACCAAAAAGAACATTCATCATTCATTTATCAGAAATCACAGCCATTGTCATGCTGACAGGTAACAGGTCACACAGGGCTCCATGACACTAGGCACTCCTTTCCTTCAAAGAGAAACACAAAACTTTATCTGTCACTTTTCATTGACATTGATAGGTTTCACAAATCCATGGAAACAGAGCTGGCAGGTTTTATTCTGTTTCCATCTGAAATATATATTTTTGTATATATGGTCACCTTAGTAAACTACTCCAAAAATCTGTAATTTAATATATTATTGTCCTCATATTCTAGCTCATGTAGGCAAATCTGTGCATCATTTTTTTAAATTAATCGCTTTATTATAGTTCAGGGTTTAGGTTATGCCATGTTCAAATGAGTACTTGTTTAAGCTTTGTTAAGTTAGGCAGTGTCTATAAAAAGTGTGTTGGACCAATTTAAATGCTATATGTCTGTTATTTGCTATTTAAATATGTATACAATTGTTCATTTGTTTTCTTTCCCACAAATGATTGGGCTTTGTAGTTCTTCACTACTCCCATTTCTCTCCCTGATATATATATATATATATATATTTATTTTGTTTCTTAGCCACAATTGCCCCGTCTTTCTCTGCATTTCTCTCTGTCCCAGATACCCTTTGTTCTGTCTCATCCCGTGTACCATCTTTTTCCTTGCCCTCCAGACTAACATCCCAATGCTAAAGATGGATATACCTCAAACTGGAGAGTGGGCATACCTACATATAACCAGGCTAGATCACATGGGTCTGGATAAAGTTATCAGCAGGTCTGAATGTCCAGAGATCAGTCGACATTTGTTTTAGGTAAAATCTGCTAAAAAATAAATCTAGACCAATGCAATGTTGATCTAGGAAATCAGGCAGAGTTCTTTAGGAGTCAAACTTACGATAAATAAAACACGCAGACAAATAAAAAGATAAGCATCTTTTTTATATGCAACGGACAATGCAAAACTATAGTTAAAATTTTAGTGATATAACAGAATACGTGATACATTTCATATATTATTCCAGTGCAGTCTTCTAAGTGCATGCACTGCAATCAGTGGATCAGTCTTCCTTAAAGAGCTTTAAGTCATCACTGATTGAATATGAATAGAAATAGAGTGGAAGAATCGTCAGATTTGTAAAGTTCCCAGTTACAGGCCAAACCTATGGACTAAATCACAGAATCTAAATGGAGATGCAAATATTCCAATTGTGTTCCTCCGACAATACTGTTCTGGCACCTTTACCAGCTTCTTGTGTTATGCTATAATTAAGACTGTCTATTACAGCTAAATGAAAGACTAGATCAAATTACACACTTTGCCCACAGAGTTGCTTCTCCTTTGAGGCTGAAAGATTACAGAAAATATTATACAGAAACATTGGAATCCTGATCCAATACCCGAAACTGTACAAATGTTTAGTAGCTGGAATTTGGCATCAGAAACAAATGTCTTTATGAAACCTGACAAAGCAGCGGCTCTGGGCTGGTAAATACAACCTCGCCAACAGTCAATCACTGAAGTAAGGGAAGGTTTAGGTTACTAACATTTTACTTCCCCTAACGTGTTATTGTCCTGGAGCGCAGTTCCAATATCTGTGTTTTATTGTCCTAATAATGTCCTTCCTTCCCCAATAACCGTACAGGCCACCTAACAAGTAGTTCTATCTCTTTGCATGCCTCTTGGGAGATGGTTCCCAACCCTACTACAGCTGAAAGGAATGCCAAATATGCTGAGGTCACATCATGTTCTTTGAAGCCTTGGTAACATACTGTCATTAGTCTTGTGGTGTGTGGTTTCACAGCAGTCAGATAGTACAGGAAGACGGTCTGTCCCAGTGTAAAACTTCTGCAGAACAGGTGTTACCAAGCAAAAAAACGCCCAAACTCACAAACATCACAGCGCAGAGCCACGTAGTGCAATTTAAATGGAAATATAGTATAAAATATTTCCCGCATGAGAACCACTGATTTAAAAGTTAAGATTCATATATCCATTAAAGAAATCAGTTGGTCTGGTATTTATGCTTTGCATGGATTAGAATACAGTACATTATTATCTCCAGATATAAAAAGTGACTAATGAGGTGGTATATTAAAGTGTTAGGGTACTCACCCCTCTTTGACCAGCTGATATAGTGTCATGGACAGGCACACGTCCCAAGACTGACTGCAGAAAACCACAGTTTTAAATACACATTTGTGCATTATGACCTTTTGAAAAACTTGATATGATAATGGGCAATATGTTTTTAGAATAAAAAAACACACAGCTTTTTATTTTTTAAACATTTATATTTGCTTTCTACTTCTGGATCACTACGTTTTGTTGAAGGGGCTTGTGTTCTTCAATGAAGCTGTGAGCTATACCATGTAGGGAAACCCAAGATGGGCAGGTCGTAGCAGAGAGGTCAGACAAATTGCAGTTAACTGGAAAAGGAACTAGCAACCCACTCCAGTATCTGTGCCATGAAAACCTTATGGATGTGCCTGGGGGGTTGCAGTCCATAGGCTCATGGACAGTTGCACACAACTGAACGACAGTACAACAACAATATATCCTTTGCCGGGTGTCACAACATAATTGTTTGCCTCAAGCCACATTTGTCACTTTGAAGTCGCCTTGGGTGAAGAGAAGATCTACAACCGTTTCTGTTGAAAGTTCCACTTAAGTGAGGTAGCCTTTCAATAGGATTAATTGAATCCACAAGGTGGATGGATCAGATTACAAGTAAAGGAAAACCTAAAACAAGAGCTGCCTGCAGTGCAGAATAATTGCATATAAAGGGTAATAAATCAAAGCACCTGTATTAAACTAATTCTTCAAAAGAGCATAATATTAATGTGTCTTCAGTTGTCTTAACATAGTATAGTTCATTAAAATCACTAGAAAACTATTTTAATGAGTTTAGGCTTTCATCCCCTTTCTGGATCGCTACCTTGCTGTGTGATCGGGCTTGTGAGCTTTACCATGTAGGGACACCCATGATGAGCTGGTCAAAGTAGAGAGATCAGACAAATCGTGGTCCACTGGAGAAGGAACTGGTAGCCCACTCCAGTATCTTTGCAATCAAAACCTTATGGATTAACACAACCAGGCACAATGTGCCTGGTGTGCTGCAGTCTTTCAGGTTAATGAGAGTCGGACACAACTGAATGACTAAACAAAACAAAAAGGCTTTCATCAACATTTTGAAAGTGGATGCTTTATTATGCCTGCATAGGAAGGTCAGTCTGGTCCACACAGGCAGATTAGGATTAGTAAATTACAAGGTATAAGTAACATTTTTGGCTCTGAGAAAGGTTGCTAATATGTTTAACTTGATTACAAATCAGGTAAATAGAATATTATTTAGCAGAAAGTAGTAGTTCTGTATAGTATAAGTATTAGTAGTACTATATATATATGCATTGGAGTCCTTATTAATTTCTTATGATTTTCTGTGTGGTATTTCTGAGCATTCATTCTAGTAATGAATACTACAGTATATAAGTATTATCTTTGTGCGCGCTGGCTGGAGTCAGGCTATGGAAAGTGTTCCTTTTCCAGAGACAAAATATGCTCTGCATTACTGTGAATCTTTGTGGCTGTGATGGAACAAAATATTCCGGCTACTCCCACTACACACAGCTAATCTATTGATTTTTTTTTTTTACTTAGCACTAATGAAGTACTTTACTTAAAAGGACAGAGCTGACTTGAAAAGCAAGTCACAGAACTTGGCAGAAAGAACATACATAAGAAAGGTGCAGAAAGTTACTTGAAGGACACTGTTATAAAAGTAGTTCAACTCACATTTTAAGAAGCCTTCTCATGTACAAGATCGGCAATATGAAAAAGGAGTAAAGGGTCCTAGGAGGGTTAGTTCAAATATGCAAAAAGTACAAAGTCAAAGAAAGAGCCAACTCATGGTCTTTTATTCTTGCTCTGACATAGATTCAAACAGTGGATAATGTATCATTATAGCACAATTAGAGGATAGCTTCTGCAGCCAGGATACCATCTTATTCATCAGGTGTAACACACTTTCATAGACCAAGTGCAGTGAAGTTTATGGACTTCAAATACTAACAATGTCACTATCTCCTGCCCTGTCACTTCCTTGTAAAATACCAAACTGTTACTGAAAAACAGTACCTCACAGCAGAATACCATTTTCCAAGTTTATTCAAAATCTGCTGCCACCAATTTTAGAATTGCAACCAACATATTTTGGTTCCTAGTTTTAAAAATAAAGGTACCCCAAATTCTGATCCCCTCAACCGCTGGCTATAGATGCTCCTCTACTGGTAAGCTTCAGCTACGTAGGTGTCAGTGCTTAGGGACAAGCTGGATGTGAGAACAACCTTTAAAATAAAAAAGTAAAACCAATAGTTCAGCCAAGAGTGTATTAGTGTATCCTAACCCTTTAGCGTGTTTTATAATAGTTTATACTTAGATTTGGTTGTGAGGGGCAGAAATAAATGCTCTTTTATGACAGAGCACACATAGAAGTTGTGTACATTGCATCATGTTGCTCCAAGAAGTCTACATTTTAAAGGAAGGAGAAGAAATCAAGCAAATGGGCCCTGATTTGAATTCACAGGTGATATATGACCGGTCTATAGGTCAAATCCTGACTGTGTTGTTGGTCATCTTATGGTCAGAGGAAAGCTTGTGTAAACTCCATATGCCATACTCTGTGATTGGTAGCCATGCCGTAGCATTTGGGGTAATAAAGTACCCATGTGTGCATCTATACTGAGCAACATTTAGCAGAACCCCCAAGTCACTCAAGCCTACCCAAGTGAAATCAGTTCTCACTATAATGCTACAAAATAGTGATATTTATAACTTTAACATAGAAGCAAATAGTGTGAAAGTCAACAACAATAATAATAATAATGGATACTACTGATCATACATTAAACCATTGTGAATTGCCCATTTACTATGCCAAGCCATAGATGGTACACAGCTTTAAGAAGCACATCTACATATACTTGGGTTACTTTATACACACTATATAACTCAAGCACTTGTCACCTATATCTTAAATGGACATTTGAAAAAATGATTTACAAAATAAACACCCCTCTGACGCACACAACATCCACTGATGTATCGTGGGTCTCTCCTGCAAAGGCATCTAAATGCATTTTTTTCTAACTAAAAACTAGTTGTGGGACTTTTTTTTTCCCCCAGCTTAATTATGAGTCAGACTTAAACATTTAAAATGTTTTCCCATTGTCTGGTGGTCATTTAAATATACATCCCTTTCAGTTAATTCTGGTGCATTCTTGGTTTGTTTCACTTTAAAAGTAAAGGGCAAATAAATATAAGGTGGCCAAATAGTTTAAAACCATAATTACAGCTTTCATTTTATGATTAAGACGTATTTCTAAATTTCAAGGACAAATGAACAGAAGGCACAATGAGACACCGTGAGACAGGAGTCTGGTTCTGGAAAAAGACCTTTTACAAGAAAATGAGCAACCTACAGACTGAGCCAGAAAGGATGATGTGCCTGCGTGGGTAATAATCCCATTTGCATCATGTTACTGAAGCCTGTTTGTCTGTTATATTACTGAATATTACATTCTGGTGATTATCCACTCATGTTTCTATAGGTCTAGGTCTGAATGTAAGGGCTGCGCATCACTATTGTGACAAATATATTAACAGTATATCGCCCCATTTCAACATAGCCAGCCGTCCTCTCTGCACTCAACATACAACAGTTATATGGCTAAACAAGTATTAGTAATGTACAGTTTTGAAACCGATACAATCAATTTTAATTAAGGTTACAGTATAGTTTAAATTCCAAACACACATACAAATAAGAATATCAACCACTAACCTTTTGAGTTTCTATATACATACACACTCTCCTGGCACCTAAAAAAAAGCTAATTTGACTGGCTCCTAAATTTTATATATATTTGTCAACCTCTGTTTAAGTGTACAAAATTACTTGTAGACATGGGCCTGGATATGTTTATGTGAATATTACTTATATTTACATTGTTTTCTAAAATAATGATTTTTAAGTTTACACATCTTAGAAGTACAGCGGTACCAAGACACTCATCGACTTCAAAAGTCGTCTAATTCTGTATTTGACACATTTCAACAAGGAAAACATGCTTTGGGACTTGATGCTTGCTCGGCACTCATTGAGCTTGCTACAACTTGTATTATGTTTTATCCCGTCTCTACGGAAGGAACAAAGAGTTGCTCGGAACCAAATCGATGACGAGTACTGAGGTACCACTGTATGTCCGTGTATTGGGGCTTCTATACTGATCATGTAATGGAGGGATGAGCAACCTTGGGCCTTCCTTATCATCCATAAAAGAAGCTGGGCCACCATTGTACCATCCTATATTCCTTAGCTTTCTTATATACTTTCTTCTCCTCTACCCTGCTCCTCCCTCTCTTATTCCTCTTTCTCCAGTTCTTGGTTCTAATATAGACAGATGGGTCACACCTCTTTCAAAAGGTACCTCAGGGGGCCCACCACCCCGGTATGTGTGTGTGCACCCCAATTGTAGAAAGCAGCTAGTTGGCCTGGAGTCTGAATGTATTCCTTTTGTTACATTTCACAGCACTCCGGTATCCTTTCAGTTGAACTGAGTAGAGATCCTATCTGTATCTAGTGTCACTTACATGTGTTTTTAATTCTGTTAGCAAAAATAAGCAACCCCCCCTAAAGCAAGATTGAATTGGTTATATATTTGTTAAATATTAAATGTGGTATTTATGACTTTGGCCATAATCAGGTTTCAGTAATCATGCAATATAAAAATTGTGAGTTCCATGTTGCTAAGCCATCTGCTATGGCTGTGAATCCGTGCAGCAATGGCTCTTCATGTATTTGAATTTACAGTTTATTTTGTTACTCTATATAATACTAACTGTATGTCACCAAAGGTAAAGAATTTCTGCATCCTTCTGTTTAATTGAAAAAAAGCTGTAATTTTCATTGTAAAGAGATGAAAATTGAAATAGATTTGGAAATTGCATGATCAGCAGTTTACAAATTAAAGTGACACAGCAGAAGTTCCAGTTTGGTATAAACTATATATAACAGGTACTTTATGAACTGAATGTTAAAATGTATTATGTTACAGTAAACCTCAATTGAAATTTGCTGTATTTACCAGCTAGTCAGCCTTTCTGATACATCCATAAACTGAAGTCATATGTGTGGTTAATGAGAAATCATTGCCAATAATTGTGCATACCCTGTATTTTGTTTGGAACATGGCAATGATCTGCCATTAACAAGAGAGATACCAGACTATCTTTAATGGGTCAGATCAGAAAGACAGATGAGTTAAATCTTAAAACATCAGAGTGTGTTTATTGTAGAAAAATGCATTCTTTCAAATAACATTCAGTTAATAAAGTGCTCGTTATAACCTATAGATATAAATAATACTGAAACTTGCATATAAACTTGGAAGCCCCACTAATAAAGAAGTATGTACACACATTTTAGGAGACAATGCCTCCCAGGCTTATGGGTTTGTTAAGTCCTGGTATAATTATACCTTTGAACATAAAGAAGAAAGAATTGTACCATGCAAGCCTCAGGCATATAATGGACCAGTAAGCGTTAACCAGTAGCCCAGTGACATTACAGTCCACACAGCTACTGTAACCATAATCACAACTAACTGCCCAGCAAAATACACACAAGGCAGTGATTAGAGCAACTCCCTGATAAGTGCAATGAATAGTAACTGATCTGGACCTATTAATGATCTCTCCCACGCCCACTAGGCCAGCATGCTTGTGAAGGAAACAATAACCTCAAATAACACTTTATGGTACAGTTCAAATCTTCACAGTGCTGGTATTTACCCTCATGTACGTGACTGGACATGAAAATGTGTGTAAATGTAAATATATATATATATATATATATATATATATATATATATATATATATATATATATAACAATCTGTCTCTCTCTAATGCATTAAAGAAAGGTTCTAATAGATGAAGAATCCAAAAAGCAAAACTAGATCACCCCTGTGTGTAGTGTAAACATGGACAGCGGACACTTGTTAGGCCCTTAGGCAATGTACCTCCATACACTAGGCATAATACATTCATGCATGGTACAATGGGCTGAAGCAAACTGTAATACTCATTTGCATGCCCTGTAATGTGTGGCCACTGCATTACTGGCCCTATATAATGGTGCAGACCCTTTGTAGTACCTGAAAAACTAATACCATTAGCGGCTGTGTAAGCCATGACCATAAAACCATTAAAAGAGAAAACAATCATGTTTTGAAAACCGTGTATAAGATTCCATCTTTGTACAGAAGATCCCATTTTGTCTACAACTATTCTAAGCCCTCCACTCTCTGCAGTTTATCATTGTATTCTTCCTTTTTACACAATATGTTGGCACTATACAGACAAAATATAACAACAATAATCTTGTCTCATTTTATTAGCTGGTACCTGATGAGTTTAATTATTAGTGGATGTAAAGGGTGAAAGGTTTGGTAAAGAATTGGATCTGTTGAATTTGACACCTGCCCCTTTCACCTGAACATGCTCAGAAGCAGATAGATTGCAACAACACATTTGACTCCCCTCTCACACACAAAGTTGATCAGTGGATGCCATCTAGGATGAGCACCAGTCTTTTTCTAATTAAAACTAGCATTCTAACTTTTTTAATGAACACTTATGCACTTTATTCAAACTTTTCAAAAATATATATTTTTTTACATTGTAAAGTAGTCCTTTAAGAATAACCTTTTATCAACCCAATCATTTGACTTTACGGTCATCCACCACATCTGCAAAAAAAAAGCACTTCTCTGGTTCTACTATATACTTTTGTAAAAATGGTCTATGACGTGACTTTTAGCCACTAAATGTAGAGCATGAACTCTTAATCCATTTTTCATTACACAAAATATCCTTACTCATTTGTGTTACATTTTCACTGATAAACAGCAAAACCTAAAACCACAATGTGTTTCTTTTACATGCTTTACATTAGTATAAATGTAGAATTCCATGAAAGTGTGATGGTCAAAGAAAAGTTAGGCCCCAGTAAAAATAAATAAAGATAATAAACTATATAACTTTTTTTACTTACTGCAAATGAACTGATTTAGCATTATATAGAGGCAGGTGGCTCCTGAGCTGAATATCTGAATATCTTGACATAAAAGGAGCTAGCTGCAAGAAGTACATACAAGACTGAAAAACCTGACATGTTTTCATAATGATCTAATCAAAGTAGAGCTTGCATGTTTTCTTTGGCATGCGTCATTGGGATTCAACATACAGTATTCCTCCAGCATTAAGGGAGTCGGAGGCAAGAAAAAAATAACAGGCTTCTTTTAAGAAGCTCAAGAGATTTCAATCCCAATTAACTCGTCACAACATTAAAGGAGGAGAGAAGGAGATAGTCCAGAGCGGTCTTCGGACTGAGTGCACAGAAGCGGTGGTAATACAGCACACCAATCTCTAATCTTCTGTGCTGTCAACATCTTTCTAGAGCATGATCACTATGGAAATGTCACAGCAAGAATAAGGCCTTCCGAGTTGAATTTTCTGCATGCGGTTGCTGCTACACCATAAAACATCAGTGAGCCTGGGAACTTCAAAGGCTAGAAGAGCGTCAATATTTTATGAAGGCACTTTATGGGGTAGCCAGTCTGTTTCAAAGTTTATGAATGGAAAGGTACTTTAGAACACGTAACTATTAGCATACAGAGGAACTCTCCAGAGAACTGCTTTACAATACTTGCGTATCAGTCCTGGAATTGAATATGCTTTTTTGTACATATCCTAACAAAGTCTAGAAACGAGTGCCACGGTAAAAGATCACTGTAGTTATATTTAAAATATTATTTTTTAAAACTACACATAAAATAGCCTAAATTATTTTTTCTAACATAAAAAAAATGCAGCTAAAATTGTAGTTTGCTTTCACTTTTTATTTACTATTTCTTATTTTCTAAAATATTTAGCCCATTCTCAAGATTTGCTATGTAACACAACATACAGAAAACCAACTGACCACAATGGCATTTCAATAATACATGCCTGAATCCTTCCCAAAAACAGATGGGTCGGGAGTCTCCCCCTCATATGTCTGTGACCGTGAGCCTTCATTCACACCACCATACAATACATGGCCAGGGGTGCAAGAATGAGAGGCAGCGTGACACAGAAAAGAGAACGAACAATGGGAGCAGCCACATAAACCTTCATCAGATGAACTCTCGGCGCTTGACCTCTTGTCATCGAATATGAGCAATGACAAAACTAGCCTGAAGTCAAAGACATTTAACTTTTTGTTGCCAGGTGCCCAATACAAAGTAAATCTGCACACTGCAAATACATTTAAAATATATATGTTAGAAGTCAGAGTCTGACTGGGGGCATAATCAGCCAGGAAAAAAACGGTAAAGCTAGTTTTTGCCGAGAAAAAAAATACAATTGTATGACTATGTGCTGAGCGAGAGAAGCATCCATGATACTTTGGTTAAGGTTGTCTAGGAGGGCATTTACATTTCTGTAGAACAGAGCTAGCATTTATTGATGCAAGCGGTCTGTTTCCAGTCATGTACAACAATTGGATTTTATATACATAGTCTGATTTTCTCAAAAAAAAAAAAAAAAAAACTTTAGTGTTCATAGCTTTCACAGCTTAACAATATTATATACTTCTCAAACAAGTGCTGTTTTTCTAGCGCAGTGGTCCTTTAAAGACAAACACTTTGCACAGAAATACTTGCATTTAGTGGGACAATCGTTTGTTTTACTACTCAATATCAGAACTAAAGTGTGAAGAAAAAAAAAAAGAGAGTTCATTCTTGGAGGAATAGGTTACAAATGTACAACTGCTTTTGTGTAAAATAATGGCAACAAAGGGGGAAAAACTGTAATGTTGAAAGAGATCGGCTTTTCAGAGGGCGCCATTGTGATATAGTCTAAGTGGGTTAATTAATATTCTATAAAGGTCTTCAAAATGTTGAATCCATGGGGTTGACCTAAGACTTTCTGAGAACGATTTTAATGCAGTCTGTTATTAGAAGAATAAAATCGCAGCTCAAACACATGCCCCATCTGCCAGTGTCCCATTTGTAAGACAGCTTCTTACACTTGCAAACAGTGCAGCTTTTGCCTGCTTCTCGCTCTATTCTACTGGCCAGCTGTATGGTAATGAGAGCAAGGAACTGACAAATAGTGCGCATTAAGAAAGCTGGGGTGAAATGGACACAGCGCCTTTAATCAGAGCAAAAACGCTCTAAGTTATTCACTATATAGGAGCATTAGGTAAAGAAGGCTATAAATAAAAATATGTGGTTAGAAACATACCCATTTACATTAAGGCAGAAGTCCATATATGAATAAAACAAATATAATTTTTTTTTTCCAAAGAGATGCACTTGCATTTGACTCATCTCCCCAACTCAGTCTCATTTGATATGACTTCCAGATCACAATATTTTAACATTTCTCACATTTTATCACACATCACAATTAGGCCAAACCTCCCAGTCTCCACTTGTGACATTTTCCTGAACTACAGTGGTTGTTTAAGGAGAGCAGGAAATAACAGAATTTGGAGAGTCGCCCAATTCAATGTGCCAAGTTTCCCCTTAAAATCTGGCCATTATTCCAGAATAGACATGGTCATGTATAAATACTAGTTCAACTAACAACTCTGTTAATTAAAATACAGTAAAACTTTGACCACTGTGTTATTGCTAATTGTGTATAACCTGGCCAGCAATAGTGTTAATGGACACAAGAAGTGATAATGCAGACATGTCACCCACTTGTAACCAACACAACCTACTGATTTGCAAGTCATTGTGAAACACTGCAGAAAAATGTACCATCATTACGCTTCACCTTCACGGCTTTCATGCCCTTCCTAATAGTCATAAAAAGTCTGTCAAGCATACATTAGAGGTAATTATATTTTTTTCCTTGGGAAGAGAGCATAGTATGTGCCAAGGACTGCAAGGTAAATTATTTTCCAAAGTTTATTTGTAGGGGTCTGTACAGCAAGAGGAGAGGGTGGGAGATATATTAAGAGAGAGAAGGTTACATCAAAAAAAGGCAAAGGTCTAGTGGAAAAGAGTGACTAAGTAGCAAGGGACAGATAATCTGATTTGAGAATATAAATAGAAATGTGAATACATACATATTTATTTACAGAACAGGAAGGGGCTTTGGGACTATGTACAGATCAGGAAGTCAATGTAAGTCTATTTACATTAGAGTAAGGTAAAATGGTATACGCAAACTGAAGTGGATCATTCAGTGGGGCTAGATGGTATTCATTTAAAATACACTCTGAGGATTAATTGTTTTCTTACTTCACAATAAAGGCAGCATGGGGAGTCTGAGTGTAAGTGAATTAGATCTGATAAGATCTTATCTGCATAAATGTATTGCAGAAAATGGACATCCAACAAAATTAATGTTCAATGCAATCAATGTATATATGCAGTTTATATGCATTGTGTCACAATATTTGGCTAAAACTATGACATTTTTGGAACTGGACCCAAAGGCACTTAAAGTTAATAGGTCATTAATTGAAGGATTAGTGACAAGTATATTAGTTTAAGTGTCACCATGATATTGAATATTTTTTCAATGTAACCTCTAGACATTTATGCTGTGAATTTCAGATCCCATATTCATAATACTGGTCTAAAAAAATGGTTATTTGCATATTAGGGTTTGTTATTTTTTATTGTAACAAACTTAACAAGAACATACTAGGTATAACAATAAGATATGAAAGTGAAAGAGTCATTTGTGTTTGAGAACCCCACCAATAGAGAATGTGCTTGTGTTATGCTGGCTAAAACAAGTTAGATGGAAAAAGTAAATAGAGCAGACCCTCTGCAGCTCCCCAGGATCCAAAGGTCGCTATGGGTAGATTAATATTAACTAGTAAATTAAAATACCATCCCTATTATTAATAAGCAAGACATACTTCAGCATAAGACGGAGTTAGTAATTAGGCAAATGATTCACTAAGAAGTGAGTTCTGAAACATTAGGGCAGCATGTTCATCAGAGAATGTCTGGAACAGCCGGCATGGCTGACGTAACCGGTCCTGTGGTTAATGAGTAAAGACAACACTCCACTGGCTGACACCGCTGCCACATCTACCTGGGACTGTTTAGGGCTCTGTCAGTCTCCACTTGTCCCATGATCAATACTTTGCCCCTGGATTTGAAAGGAGTCCAATTCTTTGATGGCTGACGCAGTGTCTGATGTTAAATAAAAGCACATTTTGGCCCATCAGTGTACTGTCATTATCTCATCCCTGCTTGCTACTTTACCAAAAATACTTTCTTCAGGTTTAACAATTTGTCAACAACAGCAAAAATACATGTTTTGCTAAACTGTAACCCAGGCTTATCACTGTAGCAATCTATTATGCATTTCAGCCAAGTCCTACATTTACATATTTTGGGGTGAGCAGCAGGTTGTTTCAAATTTAAGTGTTTGTGCATATGCTCGGAAATCTCTATATGCTGTGGCATTTCTGTGTGTAAATCTACCAGACGTTTTCTGCCATACCGGATATAAATAAGACAAAGGCACATACACCTTTCTTGCTATATACATAGGTGGAGTGGTACCAAATGTGGAAGGCACACTCATAAGAAGGGGCAGACAGACAGAAAGGAACCTAAATACTCCACTGTTGGAGTTGGACATTTTAAAAGAATACTGTACATGACATGTACAAACAACGATCATCATTTTATTCATTCCTGTGCTTGTTCCCATTTCAATGCACATCTGTGCTTTAGAAATTAGAACATTGCCTGATTTTACTACTAATGACTATTATTTTCTGTCAGTTAAAGTACTTCCTAACAGGTAGAATTTAGCAAATGATGTGAGGAATAAATATGTTCACTGGTACATTTTCAAAGTCAATTAGGCTCATAGGCTCACAGTCCAAATGACAAATAACTATATTAGTCCATGCATGTTTAATAAAATAAGTTCATTAATTATTCAATGTTCTAGCAATTTTTCTAACTACCATATTTTTTTTACATAGGTGCTCTCTTTGTCCAAAGGATGCGCTGATCACAACAGACTGATACCAAGTGGATCTGAGCACTACCAAGTTGCATTATTGAAGTGGTGGGAATCAGTTACAATATACTGTGCAATAGCTTGTAATGTGCAAAGAGTTTGAACATCAAAAACTGGCTTGAGGGAAACTATAATGCGCATTACTGCGCTCTATGTCTGCACACAAAGAATTCAGCTTAAGCACCACTAAACAGAACTCATTTATTCTGTACTATTTATGATTACATCTTGTTTTGCAACAGAATATGCACAGATGAGGTCATTGGGTCAGGGGTGGAGGCATCCAATCAGCACGGCAGGCTCCAATTACAAACAAAAAGGGGGAACCTCTTTACAGTCAGCAGTGAGATAATAATACTTATTACACAATTATATAATATAATTGTATAATAATGTGCGGCTTTCATGCTATGGGATGGATTACAATAAAAGTTCCCCCTGCCATGCTTTAAGTGGGGGCTGCCCAGCAGTCTGGATTTCTCCTCCCTCAGCCATGACATCATCGCTTCGGCTAAACAAGATGAAGGAATATAACAGTGAGCGAGAATGTGAGAGGCAAAATGGGAGCTCTTGTACGAGTGTATATGAGTAATGCGAGTGGCAACTTAAACATTTTAATGAAATATATGGAATATTTTGTGATTATTTGCTGTATTTAAATCAAAATTAATCTCTTCTATATTTTTTAAGGAAGAAAAACATTCCAGATATGGTCCTTTAACTGTAATAAGTGATGATCAAGTTTTCATATCAAAAGGTTGAACATGTAGCCTATTGGATAAGGCTTCATGAGCTGGATTATAACACTATTTTTCATCAGGCTTTGCAGTTCCATTTCCTTTCTTTGCTACAACTGGATTTGGTCTTAGTTATTAAAATATTGACTCAATGTTGCATAATACACGGGAGCAGTTACTTCAAAACTTAATTCTGGCCAATTTACAGTAGTCTCATTTGCTTTTGCTTATTTAAATCCCAGTTAGTAACAACTTTTGGAAAGTGAAAAGTAAATCACAGAGATAAAGTAACAGTTTTCGAATCTGTTAAATACTCCATTGGGGATTCATTTATCGGTATATCAGTGTGACTGGATGCAGTTCAGCACGACTCCGTAACCACACTTCTGCATATTCCTAGATGCACCAGAAAGCTTTGCAATAAACCTGAAAACAGGCACAAATGGTAGAGAGGGTTTTACATAAGAGATATTGTGCACATTACTGTGCTTTAAAGTAAGTGCTGCATTAAGTCATTTTTTTTTTGTCATAGCACAATTTCACTTTACATAAGATCAGAAAAAACTAAATAAACAGTAACTATCATATGCAAGCATTATATATTTTTTCTTTAAGGGCTTCCAACTGAAACTGGCACATATACCAGATGCCAGTGAGGTCATTATGTTGACACTGCCACCATACGGAGTGGTAAGGGGGCGTGCATAGATTAACTAAATCAGCCAGAGCTCTCAATAGCAATAGAAGCAAGCACTATTGTACTGATCTCCAGAGGCCCAGTAGGAAGAATTCTTTTTTTTAAGTTATAAATTCCAGATATACATACAAAGAAACAAAGCAAACTTACTATGTGAACAAGAGTCTTAATATAAGAGTAAAAAAAGAAGTCTGTGTTTATTCTTTTTTAACTTTCTAAAAAAAAAACTCAAATCAACTTATTCTAAATACTATAAATATAATACTTCAGAGGTTCTTTAACGGTTTTATTATAATTTGTACAAGAACTGACATTCGGTTCTAGAAGGACAACATATTTTAAAATATTCTTTAAAGAGTATATATAAAGTTGTTGACAGAGTCCCTTAAGGATGATGTTAGTCAGAGTATGCCTTGGAGACATGACTTCACAATAATACTGTAGTGACCTGAACATTCAGAGGGTAACTCAGGGAAGAGCTGCACCTTATTCTTCCAAACACGTTTCACTTACTGTAATTTAAGTGTCATTATGAGTCAATACGCCAGATCTCCAAAAGCTATTATAGTTACTTTAAAAAGGTTACATTAAAGCAGAAAGCAAGCAGCACTTTCTGTCATTAAATATCTGAATTTACTAAGATGCTAAACTAAAAGACTACACAAAGACTACACACTGCCAGTTAGAGTTACAGTAACTGAATGGCCACGCACACGATAAGTACATCTAGAGAGATTACATTAAATGGGGTTAAGACTGAATGCATATGGATTATGATCACATGCCTCACTTTTGTACAGAAAGACTGATCAAGACTGACAAGGCCCAGAATAGGTATTACACATAAATATTACCACAAAATGCCAAAGTTCAGCTATGATAATATTTTTGTTCTTTTCATAACTTTTTCTGTCAGATTTCTCTGTTCCAATAATATATTCAATAAACATAAATCTTTGTCAGCAGTAGTGTTGATAATTAATGCAATGTATCCATTGAGATTTAATTGTATTTCTTACATGTATTAGTTTTGGTATTCAAAGGAAATGGATAGAATACAGAATGATAGTGGTATGCAACAAGTCCCACAGAACTGCTTACACAGTAGGGATCATGAATAAGAAATCCAATGCACACAATAGATAGCTGTGTCTCTGTGAAATATTTCAGGACAAAACTTGAGACAAGTAATTTCACTATGTAAATGTAATTATACATGGTGGCGGGACAGAGTAGAGGAAATACATAGGAACCAGGTAGATTCAGAAGGACCAGAAGAGGAAAAACAGCAGTACAGGCCTCTTAGGACAGACAGCATTGCAAATATGACACTTACACTTAAATTCTCCATTTTATTTTATTATTTTTTTTAAATAAGTACAAGAACATTCTGATTCCAAATTGTTTTATTGTATTCCAAAACAATTTACCCAACTACAGATATTAGTCTTAAGTAGTAAGAGACCCCATGACTTACTTTTAAAAGCCAGAGAAAGGGATTGAGATATATATATATATATATATATATATATATATATATATATATATAGCTCAACAAATACTAGATGCCCAGTTGTCATGGAGACTGAGGCCTAGATTTCGTGCCTCTAAATAGATGTTTACATTTGGTGTAGCGTGTGCCATGTTTGCCTCGCCCCCAAATCTCCAGAGAGGCTTAGATAAGCAAAGAAGTGAGTAGGAGATAATGGAGAAGGTTGTGAGTGGTAAGTAGCTCAGCAGGAGGTGAGGGACCTCTGTGCAAGATACACATAGAAAAAAATTAGTGTATAACTGTGTGGGAGGTTTGCAGTTGTTTTTTATGCCCCATTCACAAGGCTGAATTAATATGTGTGTAGGATTCTCAGCTTGTGTATAATCCAACCTTGGCTTTGCATTAAAGCTGTGTAATACAGCAGGCATAAGCTTAAAGGAAGCCATGTTTGAAAATGGATATGGATTGAAGAGCAAGGCACTTGTGGGCACATTTGCATGTCCCAGCTCGGCTTCCCAGAGTGCAGTGTAATAATGTTTTTCGCAGAATTCTGAGCTGGAAGCAGGTTTTTAAACTTGTTTTAGACATTCAAACGTGAACACAAATGTACTATTTATTTACGATAACTAATTATATATATATAACATTTAAATACAAATATATATATATATAAACAATTTTTGAGAACAATTAATATTTTTCTTTCTTAATTCTCCATTTTACATATATGTACTTTGTAACTAGGATAAATAATACAATGATACTAGTGAAATAAAAAAAACATTCTAATATGGAATGCAAGGCAAATAGACCACTTTGATACATCAAATGTGTTATCACTACTGAACTGTAATTTTAAACCGCAGATATACGTGGCAGGAAGCGTCTTTCCCATTTTTCTTCACAGTACACTCTATAATTGACTTTTTAAGAGTCAGTCAAAACAATGAATGAGATTGCTACAGTTCTAGATGTTTTTCCACAATCTAGTGACAGAAGCATTTCTAAGTCTCCTGATAATATCAGGCACGTTTCTTTCTTTTAACCTACAGCCGGCAGGTCATGAACTGTTTAACTTCCTTCTCTTTAAAAGAGACCTATTATTAGCAGAAAGGCATGATGTCCCTCAATGCTCAGACTCTAGACTTTTTGTCAGTGTTAGTCTAATACTTCCTGCTACTCCCTCATGATATTTAGATAAGGATTTGAAAGAAAACTATTATAGACATGCTATAACAGGCCCTCTGAGTGATGCAACCTATAATTTAGGGATCATCACTTTCACAGTATCTCTTCACCAGTGATAAAACAACATATGTTTACAGTAAACATTACACCTGATAATTCTTACTTTACATGTTTAACATGTAATACGTAGATAACTTACCTGTATTTAAGCAGGTAATGCTGGAATGATATAAGGAATGGAATAAAACTTATTTAGTAATGGTCTATAAAGATTAAAAATGCTAAAGATGAAATCACATCACCAATAATGTCATAAGAAAAGTTAATTCTGAGCCGGTGAGATAGACATAATATAAATGAGATATGGCTGTCAATAGATGCATAGTGAAATGTTACTATCCTTCTCCACTTGTGCAAAACCTTAAGTATGCCATCAAGTTACTTCTGAAAAAATGATTTCAAGGCAGTAGTATTCCCTGCAAAATTAGGGATGTATTGTATAAGAAATGATTTCCAGTGAGATTATCCATATAAATGTAGTGTTTGGATTGACATGTTTTAAATATAACAACATACTGTATTTTCACCTTTACTGCCTTATTCAAGTTTAATGTATTTTCTCTGTGAACTGGAAGAACTTGCTCGTTTTAAAATCATTTATTGTCCTTTGTTAAAACCATGGAGAAGGAAAGGCTTCATTAGAAAGGTTTAAATAACCGATACCTAAACATGCAATCAAGCCTCAGGGCTGCTTGTCAACCTCATCTCTTCTTGAGATCAGTATTCTAGAAGAAACCTTTGAATGTTTCTGGTACAAAGGAAGAGAAGAAGGACTTACAATAAGTGCATTTGATTTCTGTACTTTAATGTCTTGTTAGGATATATCTTGCTATACATCCCTTACTTGTGTTTTTGCAGAATACATTTTCCACAACCTATGCATTTCTTATTTGTAGCATATCTGCTTGGCTTTTCTAAAGCAGCAGAGCTCTCTATTTTTCTGCCTGTTAAGTGATTTCTGTAGGTGTGTGATATTGCAATACATTTGTCATGGACCAACAGATATAAGATTAGCACTTCACTGCAAATCATTCTGTTACAGGTCTGACAGCAGCAAGAACTAACAAGATAAATGATGAAATTATATATACACACCGAACAAAACCAGATAATATATAATTGTGCCTGGAATTTATACACAATGAGAAAGAGCATAAGTGGGTTTTATCTTTATTTTTACATTAGGAATGACACACAGAAGCAGCTATAGCAAATAAACAAAGCTTCTCATAGTGTTTTTATATTCCCATAGTTGCTATGACTATCTGAAGCACCACATCTAACTGCAAAGTATTTTTAAGCATACACATTTGCTCACAGCCAATTTATGTTCCTTTCTTAGATGGCAGGGGGTGGAAAGACTGTAAACAAAGTAGGCACATTTATAGGGAATAATTTTCATCATGAGGGCTTTGAGTCACACATGATCCTTTAGGTCCTTGGAAGAAAGTGCAATTTTAATTAGAGAAAAATAGCAATTTTGAGATTACAATACGAGTGCTGACCCCTGAGATCTTATCTGCTGGTCCTCTGTAAGAGAGGGATGACAAGAGACTAAACCTTTAAACAAACAGAGACCATTAGTCACAGTTATTGATAGATTATTGATGAATAGCAGGTAATATGTACTCTATTCAGATTATTGAAAAACTACATGAAAAATTTGTATCAAATGAATCACCCCAGAGAAAAGTGTTCCACAAGCAGTTGGGTGTAACCAGCAGGGTACCATCCTGTGCTTTATTACATGTTCAGCGCTACTGATGTGATCTGCTCTGTATGTGCATCCAGGCCCAGCAGTCCCACTGCTCGAGTTTATTAATGGAAACCATATTCTGAACTGATGTACAATGCTGAAGATATCTTTATAAGAGTCTGCTAAATTAATTTTAGATAAGATGCAAAAGAAGAAATGTGTTTACTCTAACACCAAAGCCTTGAAGGCTTCATATAGTTTCCAAAAGTACTTTTTTAAGAGAAAAAGATGACTGACACAGAAAACCACTTGTATGCCATAGTAGAACATGCTTCTTTTTAATAATTACAAATTTATTTTATGTATATTTATAGCACTATACCTCTTCCTTTTTATTTGGACATGTATTCCTATTCAATTGCTGACAAGATATATCAATGGAAGATTATGAAAGCTTTTGAATTCCTCACTCATGAACAGATAATGTCAACAAAGTAATAAATAGATAAAATGCAAGATTTTGGAAATAGGATGATAGAAACGGCTCAGGATACAAGACAGCTGCCTTTAGCGTATGTTATGACGTATTTGCTTAAGGGACTTTTTGTCTCTTTTTAGTCTATTTTGTAAAGAGAGTAACAAAATTAATGTGTAAAAAATGGCCCCAGTAAAGGGTTCAGTAAAGTAATCCTGGTTAAGTATAACTGTGGGTACAATTTCTTCTACGTTTAATAGTTCCTGATTCAGATAAGCTGTGACGATTTCTCATTTTCAATGTAAATGTGTAAAGCTTAAATTTGGAGAAAAAATGATTACAATATCAGAGGGGACATTATATGTAGAACAGCTTTTGTCGTTCAATGAATCCTAAGTTTTACAGCAACACATTTCATGTTCAAATATCACAAGTTGATTATTGTGTGCCATGACCTTTTTTACTGGAGTAGTTATAAAAAGGCTGTAAAAATACTTCACTAATGATATCTCTCTCGAAAATTGTTAGCAATTTTTAAATTGAAGCTTTCACCTTGAGTATATGCAAAGAAAACATTTAGTGATGCTTGGGGAACCCAACACTGTAGAAGTTACAAATGTTCTTTCATTTTAATTAAACTTATCTGCATAGAGCACTCCCTTAAAATGGGTTGGTTGCATGGCAGGCATATTTGTATTTACTATCAGATTTATTAGAATAAAGAAGCCTTTGTGCAACATTAACAACTGGAATGATTAAACAAAGTATTATTCATGTTTTCAGAATATAAAATCAAATCCCCACATTTAGCAGCAGCCAGCAAAAGAGAAATGAAAGGCTCATTTGTTAAGGTAGCAGAGAGTAAGCAGGAATTCTAATGTAGTATCTTGTATGGCAAAGGACCACAGAATCCTGCGCACAGGATGCAGAATTATAAATAGAAACGAGAAACCTAGGATTTTTGCCAGATTTATTAGTTACTTTGGCAACAGTGACTGTATTCTACATTGTGAGACACTGAGCCACAAAATGCCTTCTAATAAGGATTAACAGACTGATTGTTTGTTTTGTGCCCACGTTGTCTAAGGGCTACCTTGCAAGTAGCACTCTCTCACATGTGATGACCTTATGACAAGTTCAGCGCTTGGCAGGGACCTGTACGTGGAATATGATTCAGCCTGGGAAAGCACACGAGCTGCCCACAGTGGAGAGAGTAGGAGTCCTGTGACAGAAGCCAAGGATGAGACGCTACTGAAACAGGGAGCGCAGCTGTGAGGTCTGTGCCTGGAATGAGAACAATGAGCCCTCTGCGGGCGAAACAGAGAACCGCAACCAACATACCCATGCTGCTAGCAGGTTGTGCCTGTTCCTTTTTTAACTTGATCAGTAAACACTAATAAGTAATAGGCTACAATCATTTCCTGAAGAAAAGCATCCATTAAGGAACACAGAACTCTGTTATATTACTCGCAGTATTACTGTTATATTGCTGTTATATTACAATCAGTAGTGTTTGCAAACATTTTGTGCATGAAAAAAAATCCCATGATAAACATTAATAAACTTATCCTAAAGTTTGAAAAATGTCTTAAGTTTTCTGGCAACTGATTTTGAGAAGGAATGCCCCTGAAATCTCATGCTAAATTAGAAAAAAAATCATAGTATGTTTTGGCCAATCAGAGGCAGCTACAACATTGTAGCAGGTATTAGGATTCAGTCTCTACAGCAAAGCACGATGGAATGTGAAGTCTTTTGCTCCCACCAAACATCATCCCTGGAAGGAAGCAGCTCGGGAAGGATTTTTGTACTGTGCTGCTGTTGGCATGATGGTTAGAATAGGGTAACAATGTACTTGAATTCAGTTTTTCTATTGGCTGTTATGAAGTGCCCCTTTTATATATTTCTTATATAAGCAGAATGTGTTAGATTTGAACAAGTTAAAAACAAGGAAACTTTCATATACCTTTAATAAAAAAATATTTTGCATTATTTAATATAAGTACTTTTAAAAACTGCCTTTGCCAATAGCTGAAAACACATTTTGAAAATTTCAGCATTTGGATTATAAAAAGGAAGTAAAATTAAATGAAGCCCAAATAAATTAAGAATGACAGCAAGAATGAGCAAGAGAGATAAGGAGACAGATAGTAAGAAACCGAAACATGATGCAAAGAGGGCAAGAAATAAATATATTGAGACAAATTACAGAGAGCAAGCTGACCAATGGTTAAATCATGCCCCAACATGTGAGCTCAGTGATCCCATGACTTCATATTGGCAGTCATAAAAACCTGATACTGTTTTATAAAATACAACTAAAATAATTACAGGGCTATAGCTTTACATAGAAACAATCGGTAAAAGCTGTAAATAAGTTGTCTAATAACTGCAATTGATAAATAATAGTGTTTCACACAGGTTTAGTATTAGGTGCAAAAAAGGAGGAATTTTGCCCATAGAGAGAACAAAAGAAACCCCTCTGTAAGTGTATCTTCTAAACACACCCATGTTATTGATATTCAGTTTCGAGCAGTAACCCAAGAAAGTCTAAAAAATGTGCCAGAACAAGAATGGAAAACAATATAAAAAGTTAAATGAAGGAAATGCTGGAAAAAATCCAATAAAGCTGATAAAAGAAATGTATCTTAACTACTTTTAACTTTTTTCTCTATATATACATTGTATCAACCTGTCCAATTCCAGACCTCGAGGGTTGGGCATGGCCAGATTTTAATGGAAGTCTTGTGAGCACAAGTAAAATTAAAATGATAGATACACTCTGAGCCCAGTGTTGGGATTACAGCTACAACCCCTTCCTTCTACAGAGCATGCTCAGAGTAATCTGGTCTGCTTAATTAATGCTATGATGATCTGTTTGTCTTTTGGACAACAAAATTTGTCAAGCCCTGGCCTATTGTAAGTACATTATTAAAGTGGTCGTATAAAGCACTGCTATACAAAGTGGAGTGTATAGATTATATACACATCATATTTCACATAAATTATAAACCAAGTGGAAAACTATTGCACCAATCAATATATATCACTAGGAAATTGCCTCTCAAAAATGACGGGAGTAAAATTGTAAGCCTGGCAATCCTGTTTGCCACACAATGCAAGGCAATGGGTCCTCTGAGCACCTTTGGCGCTCATCGCGAGCCGCAACTTTCCTGCCTTTGAATGATCATCTTCGTCGTTCCTTGCGACCCCGTCCTGCGTACTTTATAGGCATTTCGTTTGAGTGTTACGGTCGGGTTGTGTTACTGCCTTGGGTTAAGTGTTACTGGCTAAGGGTTCGTTTTTAGGTCCTTCGACCTCATTTTCGTTGTGTTGCATTTTTCGGCAGCCATTTTCAATTGTGAAAATGGCAAATATGGCTCAAATTAACTTGCAACCTCACTCACCGGCTCCCGGCATCTCCCACTGTGCTGTGTGTGAGTGTGTAAGTGAATTTGAGAAATATTTGTTGTTATTTTCAGGTGTTTCGAGTTCCATGGTTTGGGCTTTAAAGCCTTTGGCGCTCATTGCAGCCCAAGTATCGTGGACGGCCCTCGCGCAAACGTGACCAACATTGTAAACGTTCCCCACACTGACAACTATATATGTGATAAGATTTTTTTTAAATGAATAATTCAAACTGTATGAAAACATATTCCATGATACTTTACATCCACTTCAATTGTGTCCTTTCAAAGTCATCTTTTCTATTTAGTACACCATATCTTTTATAGTTAAATTATATTGTTATTACCTCGTATTTTATACAGGCAGAACTTGCTATCAAGTACTCTTTCCTTTCTTCTCAATACGGCTCAGGGAGCATAATGAGCAGAATTACACTGACTGCTACAGACACTGTTTAGTTACAGATCAGAGCTCAGAGGAATTAGGAACAAAAGAAACCCAAAGGACAAATGAAAAGACATTACAGAGAATGTGGACATTCACAGATACCGTGAACTAGACCTATCCCCAGCATACTGCCTATTCAAAGAAACCAACACAAGTACAATAAAGAAACTATACTAAAAGACTTTAATAAGAATTCAATATATTCAGTATGATGGCAGGTTTTTAGAAAATAAATCATAAAAGGTGCAGAGTTAATCTACCTCTGTAATAGAGCTGATAGGACTATTGTTGATAGGGAAGCAGATTCATTACACATCCTATTTTAGACATATAGGGGTATTTATGTTCCTACAGTAGACCCCAAATGCTGCCTTCTGCAACACTTGCTTATACACTTTAGCTGTAGTAATGGACCACTTGGCTTAAACATGTGCAAGGGAATTAAATAAACGGCCATTAGCAGACCAAACATGTAATTTAAAATTTAGCAGCAGGGAATAGCTATACTAGAGTCAGAGCTGCCATACATTGAAGCTCTGCAATCATATTAGTCCTTATAAACGCACTGCTTTCCTTAAAATGGAAACAAAAAGGAGGTGATAGAAGCAGCATGCGCAAAATAGGAAATAAACTAATCGTAATGTGCAATACCTGTGAAACAAGTTAGTATAACAACTTTGAGAGGAGAACAGGCATAAAGAGTAAGATGGGTTGGAGTAAGTGTGATAAGTTGTGATGTGCTGGGTGAGTATGGCTGGAAATATAGATGTTGTTTTGTGAGAAGGCAATTGTGCTTAACAGATATCTTTTAGGGTTTGTTTTGGGGGATTTAACTTGATAAATTAGGAAGCTGTGTTTTTTTATGGAAGAACATGCAAATAGCCAAAATTGAGAATCATATGAGAAGTGATCTCAGCTCCTTCAATAGTTTACAATCTAGGAAAGGGACTTCTTAAACAGCTCATGACAAAATACACTACAAAAAGCAAAAAAACACAGAATCACAGAAAGGGTGAAAATCAGCCTGGAAAACAAATCCGATATACTGCACGGTATTAATACAATAACATAGTTCATTCATACTAAGTTGTATGGGAATGTATCATATGTGGAGATGGCAGTATTAGAATATTGTCTTAGTGTTGTGCATTATGATTTAACTCGATAACATTAATAAAACCTCAAAAATTAACAGAAAAGTTTCAGTCTTAAAAGCGTGCCCTTCATTAATTTTGTCCTTAGGTGCAATGACTATTAAATATTACATCAAAGTAAAATTGTCATTTCCTATTCAACAGATTCTTCGGTGACTAGTTTTAATACCCAAAAGCCTAACTGTACATGTAACTAAATCATTAACAGCAATCCTATATAATGCTCATGGTGGACAGGACAACAAAATATGGCCGGTAAGGCAAAATGGGTAGAAAGTATATATATTTTTTTTTTTATCAAATAACAATATTTTTATTTCAACCATGTAAATCCATAATCCTATGAAACATACATTTTTGGGGAACAATGTTTAATCATACAGAAATATTTGTATATACAGTGCCTTGCAAAAGTATTCACCCCCCCCCCCCTTGACTTTTTACCTATTTTGTTACATTACATTTAAGTTCAATGTTTTGTTAATCTGAAGTTTATGTGATGGATCAGAACACAATAGTCTAAGTTAATGAAGTGAAATGAGAAAAATATATACATAAAACTATTTTTTAGAAATAGAAATCAGAAAATTGGCATGTGCGTATGTATTCACCCCCTTTGTTATGAAGCCCATAAAAAGCTCTGGTGCAACCAATTACCTTCAGAAGTCACATAATTAGTGAAATGATGTCCACCTGTGTGCAATCTAAGTGTCACATGATCAGTCGTTACATATACACCTTTTTTGAAAGGCCCCAGAGGCTGCAACACCTAAGCAAGAGGCACCACTAACCAAACATTGCTATGAAGACCAAGGAACTCTCCAAACAAGTAAGGGACAATGTTGTTGAGAAGTGCAGGTCAGGGTTACGTTATAAAAAAATATCCAAATCTTTGATGATCCCCAGGAGCACCATCAAATCTATCATAACCAAATGGAAAGAACATGGCACAACAGCAAACCTGCCAAGAGACGGCCGCCCACCAAAAGTTACGGACCGGGCAAGGAGGGCATTAATCAGAGAGGCAGCACAGAGACCTAAGGTAACCCTGGAGGAGCTGCAGAGTTCCACAGCAGAGACTGGAGTATCTGTACATAGGACGACAATAAGCCGTGTGCTCCATAGAGTTAGGATATATGGCAGAGTGGCCATAATTTTCAGCAAAAAACTGAAATGGCATGTTTTGAGTTTGTGAAAAGGCATGTGGGAGACTCCCAAAATGTATGGAGGAAGGTGCTCTGTTCTGATGAGACTAAAATTTAACTTTTCAGCCATCAAAGAAAACGCTATGTCTGGCGCAAACCCAACACATCACATCACCCAAAGAACACCATCCATGTTTTTCAGCAGCCAGGACTGGGAAACTGGTCAGAGTTGAGGAAAAGATAGATGTTGCTAAATACAGGGATATTCTTGATGAAAACCTATTTTTAGGCTAGGATGGAGGTTCACCTTCCAGCAGGACCATGACCCCAAACACACTGCTAAAGCAACACTTGAGTGGTTTAAGGGGAAACATGTAAATGTGTTGGAATGGCCTAGTCACAGCCCAGACCTCAATCCAATAGAAAATCTGTGGTCAGACTTAAAGATTGCTGTTCACAAGCGCAAACTATCCAACTTGAAGGAGCTGGAGCAGTTTTGGCATAAATCCCAGTGGTAAGATGTGGCAAGCTCATAAAGACTTATCCAAAGCGACTTGGAGCTGCGATTGCCACAAAAGGTGACTCTACAAAGTATTGACTTCAGGGGGGTGAATAGTTATGCACATTGACTTTTTCTGTTATTTTGTCCTATTTATTGTTTGCTTCACAATAAAAAAAAAAAGGAAAAAAAAAACATCTTCAAAATGTGGGCATGTTCTGTAAATTAAATGATGCAAATCCTCAAACAATCCATGTATTCCAGGTTGTGAGGCAACAAAACACAAAAAATGCCAAGGGGGTGAATACTTGTGCAAGGCACTGTATATATATTAAATTTCCTGTCACATACACTGACCTTGCGTACTGTACCACTGGGTGTCAAAGGGTTTCATCCTTGTGCAGTGAAACTATGGATATTTATTGGTGCATATGCATTTTTTAAATGTTTGCTGGTATATTAAACATTTTCTATTTTATTTTTTTTCTTTGGAATGTTTTACAGATTACATGTTATATTTACTTATTTGGGCAATGGCTCTCATGTTTTAGGTCCTACGTGGCATATGGAAAATTGGTTTCCCAGTATTAGACAAATAACACCAAGAAGAGTAACCGAAGTATTTTAACAGTGACCCTAAAAATGGATATATTTCTCTTCTGTACAGATCACCTGTGAGGGTGCACTATTCTCTGTGCTTACTAAATGCCTGATTTCTCTCCATGGAGAACAAGTGCCACACTTGACAATGTCCTTATGATGTTGATACATTATCGTTGAGAGCCAGACTCATTCAATTCTCAGTGGTAACAAATCATGGCTATCACACTGTAATTATTTTGACTTCAGCAAAGGAAGTGAATGTCACTTAAAAAGAGCATACATCATAGCACCAATCCAAAGAGAATTCTGAATAAGGTCAACACATTATGGGACTGCTTTTATGGTGAAGGGAAGGAATTTTAGGTTTGCAATTTCAGTAATGAAACTTAAATGGCTTTTATCCTTAGATACATGAACAGAATCACTTATGATGTCCATCACAAATCAAACATAAAAAAACAATGGCTGCGCTGACATCCAAGGGCTAGTCACCAGTGTCTATAAGAATTGTACATGCTTAATAATATACCTAAATCAATAGCCTTGCGGGGGGACTGACTGACACTTGCTGAATGTCACTTTAAACATCATGAACAAAAGATCTTGATATTGCATAACGAGAGAACTGAGCGCGTGCAGGTTCACTTTGGGGTTCTCATTATGATTACAACCTAGTAATTCTGTCATCAAAACATACCTGACTACCTGACTTTCACAAGGTAAAGCAATAAACGGAACCACACTAAGAATATTAAATAAAACAAGTGAAGTAGTTCTGTTTTTTTTACATGTGGTTCCTAATGACATCTTACAAAATATATTTTTCTTATTTTACTCACTAAACACCATTTGTGCAGCCACACTGATACAGACATCTCTGGCACTACCTTAAAATGATTTGTATTATCTGCACCATGACACATCTTTAGCGTCAGGGAATCTACAAAACGGCTCAAAAAAAATTGAACAAGATATTTCTGCCCTCTGCTGGTCATCTAGGGAAAAGTACCAAAAAATATGGTGGTCACAATCACTGTGACTTACTCAATGCAATGAATGGGCACACTTAAATAGTTAAATACATACCATGTGGCTTTTGGGATTAGGCCTATTGAGATATGTACCCCTCCAAACATGTACCCCTGTGATCATGCTAGCACTCTCCAATGTGCATGTAAGCACACATGGCTACCAACATGTTGTTAATTCTACATTTATCGTTTATAACACACACAATTTAATCAGGCCAGGCTTTTTAATACATGGTACACGTGAAATTTCACTAAAACTAAAGAATCCATTAAAACGTATTTATTTTTTTATTCATCCACATGTAGATGCATTTCTTGTACCAGTTGCTGGGTGTTACCCTTTTCTAGCAAACCCAGCTATATTACATACACAGTCAGTGAATCAGTGCTCTATATAAGAGAGAGTAGGCCGCGGCTGTTTACATCTTGTGACATGTATAATGCTGATAATTATTCCTTAAATCTGAAACATCTGCCAGAGCTGCAGGATATGCCATCCTTCCAGCAATCTTTGTAAAGCACCTTGTCACTGCCAAGACCACACAGGGGGAGATTTAGGTTATATGTGTAGAATAAACAAACCATCTGTGAACGAGATGCATAAAGATGCTTTAGGACCTGCTCTGCAGCGTAGGGAAATAAGGTATTTGCTTTGTTTACATCCTAGAACTGTATCCCTTTCTTGCTATTAACCCTTTGACCACCAGTACTTCTAGGAGTATTCTGTGATAATGCGTTTCCAACCCCTCAGGTACACAAAAGATTAAAAAAATAAGCATAATCATGTTTTCAGAACATATATATAAGTGGTGGACAACATGCAGCCCGCGGGCTCTTTCAGTGTGGACCTCCAACCGGCTCTCTGGAGTGGAAGAGCATGCTCCCCTTCATTATATGTCTCCAAAAAGTAGCACATAATACCCAGTTGTACTTCTAAACACTTCTTCTCATTATCACTGCCTCTATTAAAAATGAATTCCTTAACGTCAGCAAATTATGAACAAATAAACGTTTGAATCACTGTGAGGCCCCTTTAACACCTCAGGGTCCACATAGGAGGCCCATCAAGAGAAATAGGTTGCCCATTCCTGATATATCTCATAAGCTCTCAGAAGATCAACTGGGTCACTATATTTATTCTGTCATAATTGCTATAATGCCATATTTACTGATCAGAATGTAGCCATCATTTAACTTCTTGTCCATCTCACAAGGAGGAAAGTTGAGTGTTTAAGATTTTATCCCAGTTTCTACAACCTTGAACTAAAAAATATTAATGTAATGTAATCATTTCCCATAGGAGTTTAATACAAAGCATACATTATATTCACTTATTAGCTTATTAATACATATACACATATATTATTCTCCCCAGAAATATTTACCAGCTGGCCGGCAGGCATGAAGGAGTAGTTGGGTGGGCATTTACTTCTACAATGTGTTTTTATGTGCATGTACACACAAACTAGTATACCTCAGATAAATAGGCCATATAAACAAACTTACGGTATATAGTTTCAATAGGTGGTACCAATCACATTTTTTACACACACTATATATATATATATATATATATATATATATATATATATATAAAAAGTTAGCACTATACTGTAATGGTCTGATTATTCATCTAGATTACTTGACATTGATACCCTGGAGATATATATATATATATATATATATATATATATATATATATATATATATATATATATATATATTTGTTTTTTTTAAATATGTTTAAAATCATTCCTATCAGTAACAATACAATCTGACCTAGTATGAATGTGGGTTAGTTTGTACTGGCAAAATATGCCATTTAGAAGATTTTTTCAATGACCCACTTTCCAAAACCACAACTAATTAGTAGGTTATTTTAAATGACTATTGTAACATTTGTTAGGTCAAGTAAATTATAAACAAAATAAGGCAGCACATTTTCTTTACTTAAAATGTGCTCTGCTGTTCATAACCGCTTTGGTACTTATGTACTTATGGTGTGTATGAACTTTATAATCTAATTACGTCTAACAGTAGTAATAGTGTAGATATTACAACTTAGAATATTTTGTAAAAGTTGTAAATAGTATTGTTGTCAAATGAAACAATTTAAAATACATTTTCAAGTAGAAGAAATTTTGACTTCTTGACACTAAAATCAGTAAAGTATCATTATAAAGACAATAAATAGTTAGCAAAGCACATTTTGCTAATCTAACACATGCAGAGAATTCATGAGAATCATGAAATATACTATAGAATAGAACACACCAGGTGACAAGGACACCCGAGATGTTGTCTCTAGGTATATCTCAAGTTGGTTTTATTTAGGATCCAAATTACAAGACAGTTTTGTTGGTTTACAGGCTCCCATTGTGATCTATATGTAATGATCATGTCTCCAGCCGTCTTACAATGGCATTATCCTTCGTTCATATAGGCAGAGCTATTTACAAAAAATAAGATGCGGCATTAACAAATCTGTCAGTGCCTTCCTAAGACAGAAGAAGGTTAATAAATTTGCTAATGAATGAGCTACTTTTGTCTCTTTTTGATGAGGTTTCCACTGCAGACAGAAAATGGTTGTGTGCTATACAGCACAGTAATCAGTGTTATGATCCAGAGATGAGCTTCAAAGCACACCAAAGTTCAAGCACTTAAGGTTAAAGATCAGTTCCTGGTACCTGATTAAAAGAAAAAAATTCAAGTACCAAACTGAGATATGCTTTGATGCACATATCAAATCTATTTAATTACATGTACATTCTTTACAAAAATAATACGCATAACAGGATATTTCAATTTAATAAAAAACAGAGAAGTAATCTTCATCAAAAACTTTTGAAAAATAATATTTTTAGACTTGCAGAGTCAGTGATTTTGTATCCAGTTCCATCAATGAAACTTAGAGTCCCCAGAAAAGGGACAACTGGAGCATAGAGCTTGATTACATGGCTCCCATAGGAACTCACACCAAGCTATAACTTGTACTCACGAGCTTCCTTACCGGTAGAAGACTCCGATCACAAATGTAGTAGTCTCCTACACACTACCCATGAGCATTGGACAGTAACCAAGTGGTCCCCAGATCACAAGAGCGGAGGCTCACGGTTCTAGATAGTAAGCTCTTTAATAAAAAAATAAAAAAAACAGCAGTGCCCTCTTATTCATGAAAAATAAAACATTTCTAATATAAACATCTTTGCTGTGTTTTCGTTAGTACTACTCCTCTACTGCTCCCTTGTCCAAGCTGTTAATTTGGGCTTCCCGTCGCCAACATCATTTGTTAGCGATGCACTCAATATTGATGTAATGACTCTTGTAAATGGCCGGTAGGCTGAGAAGAACTTAAATAAGAAGGTGGAACATATTGTTTTCTGAATGCAAAATACCAGGCTTGACCAACTACAGTCCTCAACTTAGAGATCCAAGTGATATTTTCAAGACACTCTTGGGTGTGGGTAAGCAAATAAGAATTAATAACACAGATAAGTAAATAGGAATACCTAAGCCACTGAGTGATCTCCCTCTGAGTTCTGTTATTGGCTAGCCCAGGAATAATATCATAGAAGTCACGTGGTAGGCTATGATATTTTACAATACTAAAAGCCAAAGCCCTCATTCAATTGCATTTTGGCCAATTGAACAGGGCTCTATATAAGCACATAACATATTTTTTTTTAAAGAAGTTTTTAGTTAGTGAACATCTATCCAAAAGCAAGGTTTTCACTAACTAAAAACTTCTTTAAAAATATATGCTATGTGCTTATTTAGAGCCCTATTCAATTGGCCAATTCGGAATTGAATGAGGGCCCATGTGTGAGATGTCAATGTAAAAGATAATGCCATAAAATGAACACCACAAGAAATGCTTGGACTGACTATCACATGTAATAATTCTAGAGGCTATACTATTGTAAGACAGTATGACTTACTCAAAGCACCAGGAAAGAAGTGGCTAACACTAATTCATATTTGCAAATGTCTTGTTGTTTTGGAATTAAAAACAGTATTAAGTACATGATTCAAACTGTGGGATATCCATGTTCATATAAAAGAAAAAACAACATGGTCTCCCTATAGGTAAAATAATGAAAGTGTAAATAGTAATTATTCTTAAGGTATTTTTTGTACATAGAAACAAGACTGCCATATGTGCGCTATTTCTAAATACAGAAGAGTCACGCTGACAACTCAAATGCTATAAAACGCAAACCAGAATCAGCATGTCAACAAGTGAGCAGCTCGACATATCTTGTAATTCTTCCAACTGTGAACAAAACATATGTATAATGACAATGCTTACTTATCCATCATAAGTACTAAATGAGTTGCTTTAATGAAATAATATGACATTTGGTGAGGAGGAGGAGGCATGATATATTTCCTATATTGTTTTGTCATCCAATAAATAAATATTATCTGGGGGGGGGCTTACAAGAACATATTTAGTATTCAGGTTTCACTTTTCAATAGTTAAAATTACATAAGTTTGCAATTTGTACCTGTCAGTCAACCTTTCTGATCCACATACTAAAGACTTGTGTAATTGTAGATCATGGACTATAATTGCTGCTTAAATTATACCAGATTCAGAAATCTATAGGACTTCCATTTAACTATCTCAA
Organism: Discoglossus pictus; assembly: GCA_027410445.1. Taxonomy (NCBI): domain Eukaryota; kingdom Metazoa; phylum Chordata; class Amphibia; order Anura; family Alytidae; genus Discoglossus; species Discoglossus pictus. The sequence goes on along the minus strand of CM050163.1, from coordinate 132,360,064 downwards.
GAGAAAACTTGTTTATTGATGTGACCTCAACTTTTTTCCTATAAAAAGCCTCTTTGATACAATAATCCCAATAAAAATGTGGTATCTTCTGTTATGTAACCATTATTTGTATTCTGCTGTATTTATTTCTGCTGACTAATTCAGTGATTTAACATTACATTGTAAAAAAATATTGTTTATTTTGCATCGCTAAGTATGCCTGTATAACCACGGTTTAAGAGTATATTTATACAATCTTGCAACAACTGCTAAAGAATCGTGGTTCATTGCAACTGGTTGGAGAAAGGAGTAATATAATAACCAATATGTATCATTAAGGTTCCAGATTGCTTGCCAAGAAGGATCAGTGGAGAGTCCGTCTTCACTTTTTGCAAATCAATATACCAGTCCTAACTCCTAATGAAGATAATTATTATATTCATTTATTCTTTTTTTTTTTTGTTAGGTAGCAGTTATATGGATATTTAAAATATGCAGACACAGCATATACAACTTTTCATTCACCTGAAAGATTTATATATATAAATATATATATACTAGCGTATTGCCCGTCAAAAAATGACGGCAATGAGATGTGTATGTTTGGAAAGTTGTATAGTTATTAATATACATATGGAGCACTTTGCTCCATAAAAAAAGGGGTCCGTATTAACGGCTCGCCTCGCTAAGCGAGGCTCGCCTGCAATGAGCGCCTGCGGCGCTCATTGCCAAAGTGCTCCGTATTAACGGGGCAAAAAATGTTTGGAAAGTTGTATAGTTATTAATATACATATGGAATTGTAAGGTAGCTAATGGTGTTTTGTGTGTACTACTGAAATATATAAGTTAAAATAATAAATAATTAATGAATGACTATACTTTACCAATTTGTATGCATTGTGTTTAAGAGCTGGCAATCTGTAGTGATGTTGCAGCAGCATTGGTGGTGTGGAGGTGCTGTGTAAGCGTTTAGAACGTGTGCAGTGTAATAGTGTGCGTGCGCGAGCTGAAACCGTTAGCGTAGTACTTTAGTTCCGCCTTATCGTAAAATGGCGGGTAATGTGTGTTATGCGTCTTAGCGGATAATCCGTACGTGATTTAATGGGCGGTAATGTGTAGTATGCGTCTTATCGGATTATCCGTACGTGTTTTCCGTGGTTATAGTGCTGTAGCCTCGTTTTCGTTTTTTTCGGCCGCCATTTTTTCTCTCGCTTCGAGACTTTTTTAGTGTCTAAACTGTTTTATTTTTAATAAAATGAAGGTGTAACTTGTTTTTTTGAGGTCGTGGATGCTCCCTCTTGCTGTCGGTAAGCTTTTTATGTATGTGCTGTGTGTATTTATTGTGATTGTATTTTTTTTTCCTGTTCGCGAGTTGCGGACGTATTTTTGTTCTGCGTATTAACGCTGATTGGCAAAGTGCTCCGTATTAACGGCTCGCCTCGCTACGCTCATTGCCAAAGTGCTCCATATTAACGGCTCGCCTCGCTACGCGAGGCTCGCCTGCAATGAGCGCCTGTGGCGCTCATTGCCAAAGTGCTATGGTTTAACAGTGTAACGGCTCGCCTCGCTGCGCGAGGCTCGCCCGGCGATGAGCGCCTGCGGCGCTCATCGCTAAGCCCGCTACTGTACTACGGTTTAACGGCTCGCCTCGCTTTGCGAGGCTCGCCGGGCGATGAGCGCCTGCGGCGCTCATCGCTAAGCCCGCAAAGTCGTACGGACCACGCAAACAGCGTGACGACGACTCGTAGCAGGACAATTATAATATGTGATATATAAAAACCTGGAGCCTGACTAAAAGCCTAAATTGGCAAGGAGAGAGTCATACGGTTATCTAAATTGTCAGGGTATCTAAAGGCAACCCTGGCAATTTAGGATTTGTGTGGGAGAGGTGTTTACATTTCTACAAGAACAAAACTTGCAATTATTGTTGCAAGCTGCCTACTTTTGAGCATATGCTGAGGAAGGTGTAAGTGTCAAATTGCAAAAAATAGCAATATTAAATAAATCTGTCTCCCTCTTCCTCCAACCTTCTCCCTTCAGACTTTTAGGTAGTGAGGAAAACAGCAGAGAAGTTACCTTCAGTCGTATATTTGGAGGTGTATATCAAGAGTGCCTGTGTGGCCATGTGTGTGATCCAAAGTGAAAGTAAGCACAGCAGAAGCATAGGAGAGGGCCCACTAATGTGGGACACAGCTTTAGTATTTCATAATAAATTAGTTCATACATAGGAACCTAACAAAAGTAATAGAACAAAAAGTCACTCCATAGAAACCTATAGGGAACCACACTTTTGTTTCCTAGTGCATTTGATTTTTAGCAATCGTTGCAAATAAAACATTTTACAACATTTACCTGGAACCAAGGTACTTTGGCATTTTTGTAGGACATACAAAGAAACAATCATCAATGGTTATGCAGCATACACATCAAGCAAATCAATCAAATAATGTTCACTTTATCAATTAGTTGGAGATCAATCCAAATCAGGAGACTTAAGTTGTGTCCAAGGACTAAATAGAATGACAGATACGAGTAAATACTGCATTGCCAGCTCAAGACATTTCATAATCAATTACAATTTTCAGACGTGTTTATAAATAGTGACGTTGTTAAGATTATGGACTGCAATGATAGATTGCTTGGCAAAATGCTAATGGATTTACAACTTTTCAATGATAGTCTTAAATAATGTTTGTAATAAAATCCTTATATAAACCTATATTCACATTGTGTATATAGATATTCTACATCAATGTGTCTCATAAATATAGCAGCCAGAGCTCCTAAAGTTAACTCCTTCAGTCTCCTAAATGTGGTGCTCTACATTTTGTTAATAGTTTAATAGTTTGTTAATAGAAAAAGAAGGGGTGAGAGAACGAAGGGAAAGAAGACCAGACACACATTTTTTACAGAATAACTTAAGATATTTCTCCATATTTCTCCAAAGCATAATATAAAACTCAATGAGTACAAAGGGTTTCCTTCCAAAAACAGCCAGTCTGGCTCGTATAAAATCTTCTGGCTACTTACATGTCAGATATTTTTGCCACTCCTGTATGTATGTACATATATAATATGTGCGTGTAGAGACATATAATTTGAGCAATAATGATGATATATATAGAGTTATGTTATATGTAGTAACTTCAATTATCATAATAATAATTATTAAAGGATTTCATGGCTTTAATGAAATGACCTACAATTTCCAGATGGCAGACTATGTGTCCCATGACCATTTATAGTCAACAGCTTGATAGAAGCTCAATATAACTAATGCAGTAGATAGAGCTGAACAGACAGATCCCATAACGGAAGTATTTTTACTTCTGACAACTGCACCAAGCATTTTCTAAATGGTTCCAATATGGTTATAATATACCTCCTAATGGAAGTAACTAAAAAAGTACCATTTAAAAAAAGTGACACACGATTTCTAGACTTGTCAATTTTTACTTTCATTTCAGAAAAAGCAACAAAGCAAGAGTTTTGGAATAAATATTTTAGTAAAAGTGTAAATGTGTATCATATTAAGGATAAGCAGTATCTGAATTGGTGTACCTAAATACTTCAAGACATTCATGAACTTTTGTGAAAATGCAAGAATGATGTTGTGATTTTAAAAATGACAAATCAAAAGCTTCACGTTACAAATACATTACTAGTTTATTCACTAGTAACATTTACTAAACTAGCAAAAAAGTGCATTTTTCAATACAAAGGAGTCTTAAGATCAACATCACAAAAAGGAAGACTACCCAGGTTCTGGATTATATTATGAGTGAACACTACCACATAAGATCTGTAGAGCAACTATGGAGAATATAACATTTTACTTCTGTCTGCCCAACATTTTCAATATACATATGTGCTCCCGCAATCCAAGGACATTTTTACACATTATATACATGTATAATAAATATACAATTTCTACTGCTGACTCCTAAATATTTTTCCAAAGTATATGTGAATGTAAACTTTTTCTGCATACATTATACCATGTTCACCTTTGTAATAGGCTTATTGTACCGACTATACTAAACCCTTGTGAATATCATAAGACAATGTTGGTGCTTCATAAACATAGAGCAATTCTATGAATGTGTTATACAAGTCCTGTAGCAAAGATGCCAAAGCCTCCTATCATCTAATTATCTTATCAAATCTTTGTTTTTCTTTGTTATTATATATGTATCTATAAAGCTAACCATTCAGTTAGGCTCATCAGCAGTTTTGCTGGCTTCATATTTTGATATTAATATATAAAAGATCAATGTATGCGCCCAAGTGGATTCGTTCCTTCTCTATACTTCTATCCACGGCAATAGGTAGCAGTGTACCAATGCATAAGAGGTGTTGGGCATTATTAACAAGGATGGAATTAAATTGTATCTATGGCAGAGATGGAGATTCACAAGTGGAAGAAGTCACATATTATTCTATTTAGTTGTAAATTCGTAAAAAAATTAAAAAATTCACATAAAAACAACCACACACACAATCCAAACACTTTTCCTAGAACAGCTCAAAGGACCACTGTGATCAAATGTTTTCCATATAGTCTTTTAAAGAACAAAACCTGAAAATGTGCAAAGCGATAGCCAAAATTATTATTTTTGTAAACTGCCTTTAGGTTTTTCACTTTTATTTGCATGTATTATTTACTGCAAGCTTTCATTTTCTTTACTAAACTTGCTTCTCGCAGCTTTTCCTTAGTCGTTATAAAAAAAGAAGCTAATAAATGCACTGGCAGATATATCTACCACCTTCTCCTTGTTAGGATACAAAACTGCTGTGTATTCTAAGTCTCCTCTCAACTAAGGAAGCAGGTAACTGGGAACTAAAATGGTGGATTCCAGAGCAGCATAAGTGCATATAAAAGTAATAAATTAGAGGAAGCATTATTATTTTTTTATATTCTAAAAACGTGCTAGTTATTTTCAAATGTATTTTTTTGCCCACAGTTAACAAACAGTCAGTAAAGCTATTCCCATTGCAGCAATTGTACTATTCTCACATTTAGCTCCTACTAACCTGAAAACGTATTTATAGACTATGAAATATAGAACGTGAGTTTAGTAATAAAACTACATTTGGCTATACAATATATGTTGTCCTTCAAATGAAAAGCCAAATGCCCGAGCAGCGCTGTATTTATAATAATGAAGAGCCGAGGGCAAACAGTTGTTACAGCACCGCCGACACAAACCATTGAAACTTTCAGCTTAATAATAATATATCAAAGAGCACACTAATTAGATTCATGGTTTGTAATACATATATTATTACACTTTTAGTTACGTTGTACTGTTCCCTGTACTGATCACAACTTAGTGCAGTATAGTGGAGGTTTCATAGTAGAGATCAATGCCAAGGGCAAAATCCCTAGAATGTGTTGATTTATTATATCCTCATAAGTACTACTGGTGACCTCAAACTGTCTTACCACCCAAAAATTGTATTTATGTTTGTAAGGAGAGACTAGTGGCTTTGTTTCATTGGTTATCATAGAGAATATGGCCCGTATTAACTAAAGTGAGCAATGTGTCAGTAATGGGAATAACCTCTCCGATTCCAGCATTGTCACTAAAGAACAGACATGTCCCTTCCACCTGGAAAGGAGGCTCTATAAAACAAATATAGGTACTGTACATTGGCAAATTCCATGAGACAAACGGCCAGGGCTTCTAAATATATACTTCTGGCTCATAACCGTCTTGTAAATTTAAAGGTTGGCGTGGACATAAATGTCCAATAATACAGATAAAAGATAAGATTATTGCATTATCTAGCAATACCTTTTTTTTATTGGACAAACATTTTATTTAGATGTGACTCTCCTTTAAGCAATACTTGATAGAGTGGAAATCTCAAGAAAACTTGTTATTAGTTTATGTGTTTGTCCAATATAAGGTATCACTGTATGCTATTATTACTTGTCATTTACATACATCTATATACATACACTATTTTCTGTCTCTTGAAAACCATTCACATTAATTTTGCCAGCGCCTAACGTCTAAGATCTTGAAGGGTAATTAAGTAAATGCAACTTAAAAACAAGCAAACGTTGCTCTAAAATGAATATCTTTTATATTTCTCTTATAACGCCTGTAAAATACTGGATTTAACACGGCAAAGACACAGACATGAAGTGTCCGGGATTATCTATATTTAAACTATACTGCACGTGTTGCATAGTGACTTGCTATTTTATTTATAGGAGCTGCAAAGAGGTTAACATGAGTGCTCAAAAGCAAATGGAAGGGGAGGTATCTAAGTATCTGGTAGAACTTAAGAAAAGAAAATTTGCTGCAGGCACTAATTAAAAAAATAAAATGAAGTTGTTGCACCTTCCATGGTTGCCTGTCCTATTTAAGAATTGCTTTCAGGCCTACTAGAAAAATCACATTACAAATTAGAGCAAGTCACAAGGAACTCGCTCGTGTTTAAAAACTGCGAATATAAAAAAACAAAAAAACATGGCCTCAGTTTGTAACCAACAGTATTGATTATGAGGTATGAAGAACCACAACACACAATGGAGGTAAATGACTAATATTTCCTTCCATACTAAACATACTGCCAAGGGCAGAAAATCCAATTATCAACCAGATCAGTACTTACCCGCCTGCGGCAAAAAGGGAGGCCATGAGCGATGATGCTGATGCAAAACGTCTTCATTACAGTTTGGTGTGGTAATGTTTCTTTTGTACTTTTAAGATTAATGGGGACCAAATCATAATTTAAAGGTGCTTTTTCTGACTTGGACATCCTCGATATACCCTTACTTTCGGTTTCTCAGTCTAATATAAACAGAAGTTTATATTCATCATTAAGAGGAGTTGGTGATAGCTGCCTCCTAGGGTCGGTCTCTTTTGGGACCCGGATTCCCAAGGCCTTCTGCCTCTGCCTTTCAAAGTTCTCCCAGCAAAGTCCTGACCTATCTGAGGATTGCTAAGTGCAGGCGATCCTAGTATAGCAAGGAATTATAAACTCCAAACGAGAAGCCAGACTGCTCCTGTCAATCAAACAGCTGGGAGACACTCCCATTCTAAGCAATCATATTAGTCAAATGAAGATGCCCTCCTCATTTATACATTGAACACAAGGGGTCAAGAGCTTTCTAAAAATATACACCAAATACCAGAGCACAGATTGCTTAGCAAAAGTATAACAGCAGTGAGACCGGAACAATGTCCTACCCAAAGCACACACGTGTCAAAGAATAAAACATATGTATCATTAAAGAAAAAAAAATACTTTCTTATATTTAAAATACACTTGTTTTGCTGTAAGAAACATATTTGCATACAATTTAAGACTTTAGAAAAAAGGATCCTTACTGCAGTATAAATAATGTTTATTGGCAGGAGCAATTTTTTCTCCCCTTGTACCATAATTGAAAAGGTGGAAGAAATATGTTTATTCAATCCAAATACAGCTTTGATTGAATGTATAACATAAAGTAAGTAAAGATGTCTGGGCTTGTGTCGCCCTCAAGTGGCCAACATTACAACATGCACGATAGTTGTTGACTTCAAGTTCAAAGGTATTTACTGCTCATCAATAAAAAAAACTCTATTCACTCAAAACAGTGGCTAAATATAAAATGCAATAACAAAGAGGAATACGTTTTAAATGCATATAACATTACATTTACTTCCCTGATTGTTAATCATCTCAAGTGATTTAATAAAAGGTAAGTTTTAAATGAGTTGTAATTCCAGAGTATTTTGGAGGACAGATCCCTGCTTGTTATAGCATGTATTTCTGCTCTGTACATTGCAAATAAATATCTATTTTTGCACATAGATTTGTAAAATAAAAAGCTGCAACAAGTAGATTTTCTTCCAAACTTGTAATCACAATTTAAAATAAATACCTTACTATACAATTTCCACAGAATAGCATTACAATGAAAGATAATAAGAGGCAATTTAGGATGTATCCAGTGGACACAACAAAAAACAACTTGTTCATCATCAATCCAATACTTTTAAGTATTTAGATGTTAAGTTTCCAAACTGCTAAAAGTAACTCAAAAGTTCAAGTAAATGATATCTAGCCAAAAATACGAAGAGCCTTTACAAATGTTTATGGATTAACCTTCAGAACCTAGCTATGGATCCTTTCCTTGTATATGATATTTTAAGTGGCATGTGTACTAAAATGTGGTAAAACTAAGTTCTTCCACATTTCTTCCTAACTACATATGAACATATATCTTTCAAAATTATTTAGAAACCAGAAGAAAAGTGTTAGTGTTCCAGGCAACATGATCTGTCCTATCAGTACAGAGTATATATTAATTCATACAAGATTGCATTATAAAAGAGGTTTTCAAGCATTTGAACTATGCAGTTTATGGCTAGTTGTCCAGCATGTTTTATACATTTCTCAAATGCTTCCCCAACCTTTAATGAATGTGCCATGGCTAACTTTGGTGGCTACGCAAAGCTGAGCAGCTGTTCTAGCGCAGAGAGGAGGGGAGAGGACGCCAGTTGCTCTCACAAGAATTTAGATGCTCATTAGTTACTTATGCTGCGGCAGCACCTTTTTGGCAAAACTATGTGAAAAATGTCAGCACAACAGGTAAGTTAGTCATTCCACGCATTGTATCGATATGAGAAGGGATCAGGATATCTGTGTGAAAGATGTTGGGAAATGCAAACAAATGTTTACCATGGAGGTCACAGGAGCTATTTGGTGAAAGTCATCACTTAACTCTAGCCAGACTGAGGCTAATTGTTTTATGGACTGTCAGTCTAGTACCCGGGCTCTAAACACATACTCCAATGACAAATAACCTAATAATACCACTATATATTCAGGATTCACAAATTACCATAGTAAGTACATCATAATTCACACTAACAGCACTCAACAAATCCTGGGATCCAGGCCACCGAAAGTATTACTCCTATAGTCTAAATGTACAAATGTAAAACATAGATTTACTTGCCGTGGATTACAAGGGTGTCAAGCACTTGGTTCAAAGCCTTTAACTTCTAAAAGTCTTAAATCTTTACTTACAAGTATAATTAAATGTCTACTAAAATCACAAAATATAATCAGTACAATCATGTAGAGCAATCATTTCTAATTTGAAGTTCTTTCCATCACATATAATAGTTGTGTTAATTGAGAGCTGACGTCACACAATGTAACATTTTACAGGGTTGCGCATGCAGAATGTGCGCCGAAGGCCTGTAACGAAGAGTAGGTGGGAAGGCTACAAACGACATACAAGTTACAGGCTTCAAAAAAACTTACAGCTTTAACGGCCGCCATTTTTTTCAAGCCCAAATCTCCGAAGCTGTTTGGAGACCGCCAAAAGGAGCCAATTAGAAAATGAACTTACAACCTCTCACACAACACAGGGGGAGAGCCAGGGATCCTTAAGTGAGGTTGAAGCCAATTTTCAATTTAATTGGCATTTTTGGGAGATCTCAAAACAGCTAGGCGAGGAAAAAATTGGCGGCCGTAAAGCCGTAATTTTTTTTTTCATGCCCGTAAATCTAAAACCCATTTTGGGCTTGGGGAAAATGTTTAATTTCCCAAGTTCGCAAATAGTTTCACACCCGTAAATGCAAACAGGAGCACAGAGGAGGAGAAAGACACAGGAATGTGAGAGGGGGGAGAGGATGGAAAGAGACACAGGGGATGGAGTGGGGGGCGGGTGTGGGAGAGGGGGCAAAAAGACACAGGATTCAGGGGCTAGCAATGAGCATGAGGCCTGTAAAGTAGTGGTGGGGAAAGGCCCTCATCGCGGGCCCCGCAAGTTAGAGGTGGGAGAGCCTCGCTTTGTGTGGCAATTTTTGGCGGGCAAGTTGCTAGTTATATAATGTCACTGCAATAATACATTTGATGTTTCCATTTGAGATTAGAATGTCCAAGGAGCCCAATGGCATAAGCGGACATATATTGGTGGCAGCAAGGAGAGTTGTTGCTGAACCTGTCAATCAAAGGAAGCTCAACACTTTCATTAGACCAGTTTGGTAATAAACTGGGTGATATAAATCAGTGAAACATGTATCAGAAAAATATTGCCATGTATGAGTATTAAGGTCGGCATCGGTCAATTCCATTTCGCTTTAATAAGCAACAAAAAATAAATAAACAAGGTAAACTGAGTTTACGAAGAGAAAAAAAAAATCATTATTATCAAAGAAATTTTGCAAAATATTTCTGGATTAAAAGCCAGCGGACAGGACTAGCACAGTAATTCCTTTCACCTAAACTGTCAGCACTAACAATAATACTGAACTAAACTTGTTCTGTACCAGGTAATATTTTTATAAAATGTAATGTTTTTTAGGTTTTTCACTCTTGTTTAGGAATATCATCCCTTTATAATACTATTATTATCATCTTATGTGTCACTAAATAAAATAAATCAAAACAATTACAAATAATAAAGCAATTGTTATATCAGTTGAACTTCTATTTTTAAAAACAAGGTCAATAAAATAAACTTGAAAACCATCCTAGGAACGGAGAACAACTAAATAAAACCATCTCATGCTGAAGCCCATATGTACCACACAAACCCCTTAATCAATGTGTTCATATTATTAGGAAAGTAAAACAGAAGCAAAGATCTCAGCAGAGAAGTGATTGTGCATATGTCTTAGAGAAGTGATCTGAATGCCTTCTGCAATCATTACTCTTATTATTATTATTAAATGATACCATAGTCACAAAGCAGTATAGTTAGCCTAAAATGTTTATGCTGAATAATACACGACTAACACCAAAGTAATAATCCCATGTATAACATTTCTGTATGCCCTTCACTTCAGTGTCCCAACTATTACTGAGACTAGACTGTACCACATTAAATGAGGTTAAAAGGACAGGCACAGGTTTAGAGCTTTAAAAATAGCTAATCATTGTTCACTAGCTCCATGCCAATAGCCACGTCACTGAGTGGCTGTCTGTACTGTGGGATCCACAATGCAGCCTGGAGATCTTGTAGTACTGTAAGGATGGTGACCAAGACACACCGTCTGAAGTGACAATATAAATATGATATGTTACACAGCCAAAGCTGTGAATCCAATGGCGTTTAGTTCTGCACATTTTACACTCCCCAATATCATATAATTATGGCTTATAGTAGCTCTTTAACACTAAACCAAGTGCAACTGAATACAATATTTCCAATTTACCAGTTCTACCAGTCAAGACCAGGTTAAGTGCACTGATGTGCTAAAGAGTAAGTGTTGGCAAGCTCTTGAACATATCAATGTGTCTCTATATGTTCCATAGGATAACAGAGAAGTTGGTCAAGAGTCCACCAATACTTCACCATTTTCATCTGAACCATTGTGTTCAAATGACCATACAACAAGTACTAAAGAGGGAGGAAAGAAAGGCTGGATGGTCAACACCCTTCTTATACAAAGAAAATGTAGTGTCACATGAATCTGCCTAAAAATACACTTGAGATGTTCTCTAAGCTGTGTGTAATGGAAGACATTGCATTATAGAGGAGACTTTGAGTTGCATTACAAACCCCCTGACATAAATATAACACTGTGATATATATAATATTGAACTTATTTACGGAAAGCTGGCTAAATCAGAAAATGCCTTGGCACCTACATAGTTTGAAAAGATTTTAAAGTAAATTCATAATCCTATCAAACATACATTTTCGGGGAGCAAAGTTTAATCATACAGAAATATTTGTATATACAGTGCCTTGCAAAAGTATTCACCCCCTTGAATTTTTAACGATTTTGTTACATTACAGCCTTAAATTCAATGTTTTGTTAATCTGAATTTTATGTGATGGATCAGAACACAATAGTCTAAGTTGGTGAAGTGAAATGAGAAAAATATATCTATATATAAAAGTATTTTTTATAAATAGAAAACAGAAAATTGGCATGTGCGTATGTATTCACCCCTTTGTTATGGTGCAACCAATTACCTTCAGAAGTCACATAATTAGTGAAATGATGTCCACCTGTGTGCAATCTAAGTGTCACATGATCTGTCATTACATATACACACCTTTTTTGAAAGGCCCCAGAGGCTGCAACACCTAAGCAAGAGGCACCACTAACCAAACACTGCCATGAAGACCAAGGAACTCTCCAAACAAGTAAGGGACAATGTTGTTGAGAAGTACAAGTCAGGGTTAGGTTATAAAAAAAAAATATCCATTCAAATCTATCATAACCAAATGGAAAGAACATGACACAACAGCAAACCTGCCAAGAGAAGGGCCGCCCACCAAAACTCATGGACCGGGCAAGGAGGGAATTAATCAGAGAGGCAGCACACAGACCTAAGGTAACCCTGGAGGAGCTGCAGAGTTCCACAGCAGAGACTGGAGTATCTGTACATAGGACAACAATAAGCCGTACGCTCCATAGAGTTGGGCTTTATGGCAGAGTGGCCAGAAGAAAGCCATTACTTTCAGCAAAAAACAAAATGACACGTTTTGAGTTTGCGAAAAGGCATGTGGGAGACTCCCAAAATGTATGGAGGAAGGTGTTCTGGTCTGATGATCCTAAAATTAAGCTTTTCGGCCATCAAAGAAAACACGATGTCTGGCGCAAACCCAACACATCACATCACCCAAAGTGAAACATGGTGGTGGCAGCTTCATGCTGTGGGGATGTTTTTCAGCAGCCGGGACTGGGAAACTGGTCAGAGTTGAGGGAAAGATGGATGGTGCTAAATACAGGGATATTCTTGAGCAAAACCTGTACCCCTCTGTGCATGATTTGAGGTTAGAACAGAGGTTCACCTTCCAGCAGGACAATGACCCCAAACACACTGCTAAAGCAACACTTGAGGGGTTTAAGGGGAACATGTAAATGTTGGAATGGCCTAGTCAAAGCCCATACCTCAATCCAAAAGAAAATCTGTGGTCAGACTTAAAGATTGCTGTCCACAAGTGCAAACCATCCAGCATGAAGGAGCTGGAGCAGTTTTGCAATGAGGAATGAGCAAAAATCCCAGTGGTAAGATGTGGCAAGCTAATAGAGACTTATCCAAAGCAACTTGGAGCTGTGATTGCCGCAAAAGGTGGCTCTAAAAAGTATTGACTTTAGGGGGTGAAAAGTTATGCACATTGACTTTTTCTGTTATTTTGTCCTATTTGTTGTTTGCTTCACAATAATAAAAAAAAATTGTGGGCATGTTCTGTAAATAAATTATGCAAATCCTCAAACAATACATGTTAATTCCAGGTCATGAGGCAACAAAACACAAAAAATGCCAAGGGGGTGAATACTTATGCAAGGCACTGTAGCAGGAATACAATTTTATTTTATTTTTTGTATTCTAGACAATAAAATTCAGTATTAGGAGACTGTGGGCAGTGCAATTTCTTTTTTTAACATACTATATTACCAATATTTCTACAGATTCATCAAACTTTCATAGATGTTAAAAACTTGCAGGCATACTTCAACAGCTATTCTCCTATACAAAATGTTATTTTGTTAACCCTGAGCCGTAACAAATGTTTGGAATTTGAAATATTTCTAGCAGCAATAAAGTGGATTCATTTATGTTGGCTGGAAAGGTAGTAATTGCCCAGCTAACTAGATTGTATTAAAAGGTCTACTAAAACCAACATGTCACCAGCACCTGCTACAAACAGGCTGAGGAACAAATGACATGCCTAAAAACGTATCTGAAATATTTTACATGCATGGCACCAAAGTTTGTGAACTCATCTAAAGAAAGAATAAATACTTCTTTTACAGACTAAAGAAACATTCCATGAATACACAAAAAGAAAGTATATCACACCTACAAAATAAAGGCAAGTTGGTGCCTTAAATTTAAATATTTTATATTCCAACAAACAGTTCTCGTCTTAGTTGTGTTCTGAGAGGGTCCTGGAGAAACTTGACCTCCATATTCTAATTCCTGGATAGCTCTTGTAGATGCCAAATCTTGCTACAAATGCCTCATAGGATTTTGGAATGGAGACGTTCATCCTTTAGTTCATCTTGCCTCCAATCTTGTACTTGACTTTATGCTCAATGATAAGGGGTAAAGAATGTATCTCCAATTTGGAATCACAAGAAAAATGGTTAAAGAAAAATTCATAATTTGAATTTAGTGATCGTTAAATTGATGACTCGCATATGCACAGCCAACTGTAATTTCATAAGCAAATGCAAAGAATATTGCACAATCTCTTCCCAAACTTACTCGGACATATTTAATCTGTAAGGGCAAGCAGGGGTGAAAAACCTATCTGTAGTCTTTTCTGTTTAACTTTGGTATTTGCTTTCTAAACTTCAGATCAGTCATTTTCATGGAACATTTTCTTCTAGTGTTTACATATGAGCAACAGACATTTTGGTGCCACAGACATTTTGGTGAGGATTTGCTTCATAATAATAAAAACATTTTTTTTTTTTTTCAATAATAGGACAAAATCAATACTTTGTAGAGCCACCTTTTGCGGCAAGCACAGCTCCAAGTCGCTTTGGATAAGTCTCTATGAGCTTGCCACATCTTACCACTGACCTTTTTGCCCATTCCTCCTTGCAAAACTGCTCCAGCTCCTTCAAGTTGGATGGTTTGCGCTTGTGAACAGCAATTTTTAAGTCTGACCACTGATTTTCTATTGGATTGAGGTCTGGGCTTTGACTAGGCCATTCCAACACATTTACATGTTTCCCCTTAAACCACTCAAGTGTTGCTTTAGCAGTGTGTTTGAGGTCATTGTCCTGCTGGAAGGTGAACCTCCATCCTAGCCTCAAATCACGCACAGAGTGGTACAGGTTTTGCTCAAGAATATCCCTGTATTTAGCACCATCCATCTTTCCCTCAAACTCTGACCAGTTTCCCAGCCTCAGCTGCTAAAAACATCCCCACAGCATGATGCTGCCACCACCATGTTTCACTGTGGTGTTCTTTGGGTGATGTGATGTGATGTGTTGGGTTTGCGCCAGACATTGCGTTTTCTTTGATGGCCGAAAAGTTCAATTTTAGTCTCATCAGACCAGAACACCTTCCCCCGTACATTTTGTCTCCTACATGCCTTTACGCAAACTTAAAATGTGTCATTTTGTTTTTTTGCTGAAAGTAATGGCTTTCTTCTGGCCACTCTGCCATAAAGCCCAACTCTAGGAAGTGTACGGCTTATTGTCGTCCTATGTACAAATACTCCAGTCTCTGCTGTGGAACTCTGCAGCTCCTCCAGGGTTACCTTAGGTCTCTGTGCTGCCTTTCTGATTAATGGCCTCCTTGCCCGGTCCATGAGTTTTGGTGGGCGGCCGTCTCTTGGCAGGTTTGCTGTTGTGCCATGTTCTTTCCATTTGGTTATGATAGATTTGAGGGTGCTCCTGGGGATCATCAAAGATTTGGATATTTTTTATAACCTAACCCTGACTTGTACTTCTCAACAACATTGTCCCTTACTTGTTTGGAGAGTACATACATATACAATAAATAATACTTTTGTAAGCTCATCTGCATGTCTAAAAGGTGTGGACATGCAAATAAGACAATGTACCTTACTCTTTGGATCCAAAAAATAGCAATTTTTATACATTGCACCCTTAAAGCAAAATATCCTCACCCCATTGCATGAACACCTCCATATTTGACTGCTGGTAACATGTTCTTAATGTGAACCAGGTCTTCCAAAATGTTCTACTTTTGGCTCATATGCCCATAGAATATTTTACCTAAAAGGCATGGGGATCTACCAAGTGATTCTTGGCAAATGAGAGACAAGTAGTAAAATCCTTCCTGGTTAGCAATGGTTTCTGCTTTGCTACTCGCCCACGAAGGCTATTACTGCCCATTGTCTATTAGTGGACTCATGAACACTGATCTTACCTGAAGCAAGAGGGACCTGCAGTTCTTTAGATTATGTTTAGTATTCTTTATTACTTCCTAGATGATTTTTGCACCCTTGGAGAAAGTTGCAGGTCGGCCACTGTTGGGAAGATTTACTACTGTTTCAAGTAGTTTCCCATTTGGAGACTATGGGCCTCATTCAATTGCGATGTGTCCAATTGAATAGGGCCCTAAAGAAGCACATAGCATATTTTTATTAAAGAAGTTTTTAGTTAGTGAAAACCTTTCTTTTGAATAGATGCTTGCTAACTAAAAACTTCTTTAAAAAATATATGTTATGTGCTTATTTAGGGCCCTATTCAATTGGCCAAATTGCAATTGAATGAGGGCCTATGGCTCTAATTGTTGTTTGGTTGTATCCCAGAACATTAACAATGTATTTACAATTCCAGACTGATAAATATCAGCAATTTATTTTATCTCTTCAGAAATATCATATGCTTTCTGCATAATAAATGTTGCATCTTCACGTTTGGCTATGAGGGTAATGGTCAGAATGTTAGATTTAGTCTAAAGATCTCAAAAGGGGGCTGGTGACAAAAGTGCAATAATAGAGGAAATCAGGAATGGGGCAAATACCTTTTCATGGAAGTGTACAATATACTATACAACACTATCTTTCAAGATAATATCCCAAACTTGTTGTGGAGAAATACAAATATCCTTAAATTTTTTAGTGTATGTGTGTGTGTATATGTATATGTATATATATATATATATATATATATATATATATATATATATATATATATATATACACACACACACACACATACATACATACATATACAATAAATAATACACTTGTAAGCTCATCTGCATGTCTAAAAAAGGTGTGGACATGCAACTGAGAAGACAATGTACCTTACTCTTCGGATCCAAAAAATAGCAATTTTTATACATTGCTCCCTTAAAGCATATGCTCACTGTATTCAAACAGCCTTTAAGCAAATCATAGTGTTAGATTGTGCACAAACCAAGGATCCCTCGCATACAGAACCCCCCCCCCCCCCCCAATACTTTATCTACTAAAGGCTTATGACTGGCTCCTAACCAACTGGGTTGGATCGTAAGTTTAAAAAATATATATATATTTTCTGCACTTATTTTATTATAAACCTTTTCATACTGTAGGGAATAAAAGTATAAATCTAATTACAGGAGATGGTAAAACTACATAACGTGCAGCAGTATTTGAAAGTATATACATTAAAAATCAATTATGCTCAAAGCCTTTGTGTTAGAGAAGCATGAAACATGCAGCATTCCGGAAACAAAATCAGTAAATATTATTTACAGGACCAAAAGGCAATGTGCAGCTACATGGTAAGAACAAGCAGACAGATGCTTGGAGTATGAGCCCATATAAAAAAGGGAACTGGCTCCCTCTACTGGCCCAAAAAGAAAATCATGATTACAAACACATGACTAAACACTTTCAGCTCCTTTATAAAGCAAAATTAGTTAGTATGACCAAGTGAATTATATGAACTGTTGTTCCATTGATTCTAGATCATGTGGCATTTAATTGAAAACAAATACAAACATGGCCATCCCAGACCTCTCTTGGGTCCCCTGCAGACCCTTATGGCTCACGGGGCCCCCTGCAGTCCCAGTGGCCTCCACTGCCCCTGCAGACCTACCTCTGATCCCTGCAGCCCCTTGTGACCCACTGTGGTCCCCAATTGTGCCCCCACAGGCCACATGTGGCCCCTCGTGGACCTCTCTTAGCCCCCTGTGGCCCCTTGCGGAACTCAGCAGCCTCCCGCAGACCCCTGTGGCCTCCCTCTGCCCCTTGTGGCATGCTCTGTCCTTGCTGGCCCCTGCAGCCTCCTCGGAACCTCTGTGACCCCCCTCTGGCTTGCAGTGAACCCATCTCACCTCAGGAAGTGGAGTGCAGCACTGGGCAGGCAAGAAAGTATTTATAGTACTATAATATATATATATATAGATGTAGATGTAAATGTAAATGTGTACGGGGGTTCTGCATTGATGTTGGAGGGGGTTCGGGAAGTGCAAAAAAAATAATAAATTGTGCCCGCCCCCTCCCGGGCGGTTGTGGAGGCAATTTTTTTTTTTTTTGCACCGGGCCCCCCTATGCACACCCCCTATGCACTAGCACCGCCACTGTCCAAGAGAATACCTAGTTGATTACGCTTTTTTACTAATTTATACCAACTGGGCATGCTTTTCATCCCCCCCCCCCCCCCCCCCCCCCCCCCCCCCCGGTTTGGCTTGCTCATTTTAAAGGGACATGAAACACAACTGATTTTTTTCATGCATTTAAAAAATAATGTCTTACATATTACAGTTTTTTTTCCATGAACTCAGTAAAACTTGTGTAACACTCTGTGATAATAACAAAGCATACTATTGTGAGTCAATCTCACGGGCAGACAAGATTAACTCGCACATCTATAGTGCTCATTAAAAGGGACCTTAAACATTTGAACATTGAACCATTAATGTAACAAAGCATCATTCCTGTATATCTGATACAAGATGCCAATGCTGATCTGATCTCACACCAGTGATGAAATCTGAAAACACATAAATATAGCTCTTTTCTACTTACAACTCGGTGTGGTTTATAATTCCATTGTATTAAGTTTAAACTAGACAGAGAAGGACAAATATTAATGACAACAATCATACAGTGTATAGAGAGCGTGAGGTTGCACCTTCACTTTAAACAGCCATGGGATAATGACAGAAAATGACAATGCGAAAAAAAGTAATAACTACAAAATTGCTCTGTAAAAGTAAAAATGAAAGGACAAGAAGTCTTTTCTGATAAACATACAACTATCTCAAAGGTCAGTCTTCTAGAAATGCTGCGTTACATAGGAAGGAAGATTACTTCCACAGTAGGAAAAAAATCTTTCCATTGCCTCAAAACTACTGAAAGCTTTCCAAAGTAAACAAAATGATGTATTTTGGACTTGACCTTATGAGAAAAAATATGGGTTCTTATAGATTATGATTTATGGTAAGTGGCCAACTGAGGAAATCAACTAAATAGCTCCATGCTGTGTAATTTAAAACTATATGTAGTAACATACTTTATCATATGTGTTAACTTTTTATTTAAAAAAAATATGCATTTTTCTATAGAGAATTTGCATTGATGTTTGCCATTTGCTTTCCTGTTAATCGGCCTGACATCTCTTACGAATGCCAAGGTAATTACCAATCACTCCTGGACCTCGAAATCTATTGTCTTCTGTGTAAAGTTATGACGTGGGAAAAAAAGAAGCGGACATACTCATACCCCAGGAAATAACTAGTATTTTTAATAAACTTTAAGTTTCTCTATGAACGGCCTCCTTCTCCGGCTCTGTCTTCTTGAACTGACATTTGTTTGTTTTTTTGTTATTGGATCCTAAATTTGATGCAACTACGTCCATAGATAGATAGGAATAGCCTTTTTCTTACTACTAAACACTCATGCCCCAATTAATTGTGAACTTGTTAATATATATACATTTGTGTTTAATATAAACATAAATGAGCACTCTCTTGGTGTTAGAAACTGGTGGGGGAGCAATTTCATTATTTAAAAAGGTATGCAGAAGTCTCCTGGATTATGAATGCATCTGATAGAGAAGAATATGTAGATAATAACATTTTTTTGCAATTAAAAAAAGCCCCAAATAAACATTAATAATGTGACCCTAAATTTCCTCCGTTTTCTAGCAGTTGATTTTTTAGAAGGAATACCCCTGAATACACTAGCAAAATTAGCATAACATTCCTAATTTGTTTGGCGAATCACAGACGGCTATCACTTTTTTAAATGTCTGAGGATCAGTCTCTGCAGCACAGCATCATGGGATGTGTAGTCTTTTCTTCCCACGACAAGGAAGCAGCTTCAGGCAATGCTGCACTGTGCTGCTGTTGGCGTGAAGGTTAATATAAGGTTAAAAAGTGTACTTAGATGCAATTATTCTATTGGTTAGTACAGGGGGTGTGGATTATAAATAAAACATATCTGTGTGTGTATAGAATGACTCAATGTAATGTGTTTTTCTGATATAAGCAGCATGTGTTAGATTAGGCCTTTATTTTACTGAAGAATTCTTTCTCCATTTAAGATATCAGAGCTATGTCTAATTTTAGCTTTTGGTTCTTCCACTTTCCAAAGAGCACTGTACTGATGTCATTTCCAATGTGAAACAGGATAGACACAAAACCAAAAAACGTGACTGCTTGCAGAGCACAGCATAATAATAATCTAGACAATAGGTGCTCAGGTATTTGAAGATTCCCAAGTATTTGCACAGTTCCCATTTTGTGCCCTCACATGACATGTGGCATTGTGCTGGGACCAGTTTAGAAACAAGGAGTAACAGAGCCATATAATTCACCAAGGACACACACATGGAAATAAATACAAAGTAAGAGCTCAGTAAGATATGTGTGCTGTAAGAGCACCAAAAGTAGCAATACAAATTATATTGTACTTATGGGTGTATATAAACTTCTAAGTAAATATACACACCATATACATATTGCCAAAAACTTTACTCCCGGATTTAAAGGGAAACCAACATCACATTTTGTCTGTAGTATTAAATAAAGTAACAAAGTCTATTGATCTTGTGCTTATGTTGGATTACAGAAAGGTTTACAAACCGTTTAGGATGTGTCACGGTGTTTGGGGCACTGGTGGCCAATGGTGTTGCAGATTGGTGGTGAAATGCTTGTTTAATAGGACAATTGTAGATGGGGAAAAACTTTGTGAGGTTGGTAAGAAAATAACATTAGTAGCTGTGTAAACCAAGGGTTCAAGAGAATTTTTAGGTAAAATGTTTACTTTAGCAAACACTGCTTGTTCCTGAAGGGTGCCATGTTTGTGCATTCTACAGTTCCTGCTGGCTTGAAGACTAAGTAGGTATATTCTCCTAATTTTTATGATCTATTCAAGAGTTGAAGGAGGGCAAAAATAAGGGAATTTATTTTAAATTGATGGATCCAGATAAAAAAAAAAAAGAAAAGATTTAATCACAAGAACAATACAATGCAATATTTATAAGATGCTTTTACAAAGAGCCTGACTATATATTCAAATTGTTTTTACAAAGTATAAAATAGCATTTCATTTTTAATATTACATTTCATTTTAATTTAATGAAAGGCTACATTTTGTCTTCCTCCCATTGAACTCTGCAGTTCGGGAATAAACAGCGGATTCAGATAACATCTTAATTCAATCCAATTGAAAGACTGACAATATGAATAGCTACTGGACAATAGATATAACCAGAGGGGCAGCTACAGTAGAATATCCCTCTCCCTTAAACTCCAGAGAGACCAGCAGTCCAAGATGGAAGCACGCATAACACAAGCAGATTCTCAAATATAAGAGAGTTTATCTAAAAATGTTTTTTTTTATGCTCATGTCTTGCATAGCTGCTAACGGTGTTAATTTGTTACACAATTTACAAATATTGAGTTTTCCCAAAATACAGTGGTCCTTTAACAGTGCAAAAATATGCATTTGCTGTAGGATGAACCATTAATATGTTTAGATCACTTTTTGCTCATTAAAAGAAAATCTTCTAATAGTGAATATGCATTTGTGTAACAACTCACCCTTTGCCCGTGTTAAGCATTGACCTTTTGCCTCATGCTGTTGAGATAAAACTTTAAAAACTATTCACAGAAATCAATGTCTTAAATGTGCTCCTCCGTCAAAGACCAAATTAAGGTTTTTACTGAAATAATAGCTAAATCAGTGATCCCTACCAAACTCGCATGAAAGGCAGCATGTGTGATTGTGGGGGTTTCAAAGAAACTGCTCAATCTATTTTACCCTTTTGTAAGTACAAAGTAGAAATTAGAGAATTACGGTAACTAACATTATCTACTTGGGAAAAGAGGTGAGCGGGGTAATGGATATTGATAGTCTTTGTTTCACGTGGATAAAAATGCAATCAGTTTTAAGAAGAAAAACAAATTTCTGCCAAGGAAGGGAACGCCCTGCTTTCCGTTTTTCCCCCACCATCTACTGAGCCAAGTGGTGGGAACCTTACCGGGGTTAGGAGGCCACTTTGGGCACCACAGGACTTTTATGATGACTTGCTGTTTGCCATTTGTAATGTTGGTTAGGGTGTACATCCTTTATTTCCATTAGCCCTGATGTGTATTATATATACTCTATGTCTGCCAGTAAACATTATTCCTTCAGGGTGTACGCGTGTGTAATCTGTATGTCTGATTAAGCCCCTACTATAAGCCCAGCTACCATGGACCTGTATTATACAAAAGAAAGCAGTGCCCAGTGGTACAGCCACCCTGTGTTCCTGTAACTGCAGCAAAGTCATAGTCCCTACACTGCTACACAGAAACCACTAAGGAGAGGATCTGAACAGAAGCATCCACAGCACTAAATGGTCCAGCTGGTCCCGCTTCTTGACAATGGGCATTTATTAAGTTTCATAGTAATAAATGATCAAGAACAAGACCGTGTCCAGTTGGATAAATGCTATTACAGAGACATTTAACTGTTACAGCCTGCACCATTATACAGATTTATACCAAGTGAGCATGTTCTTCTTACTCATCAATGGCATTTGATAAGGAGAGAAACTTTGCGTATTAATAATTCAAATATTGAAATTGAAAATATATTTCCCTTTTTATCTATGTACTTTGTATGAAAACAAGCAAATTGATTTTGGTGTAATGGAGCACCTCCAAGATTTTATTAATATATAACAATACATACAACTGTGTATTCTTACTAGTTTTTCAGTTCCCCACAGTGGAATTCACAAAAGTATGAGTAGAAGACGTGTGAATGTGAAAAATGTCCCCTCACATGACCCCTCATTCTCAGACAGTAGTATGTTCATGCTTCGCTATCCCCGATGGGCTGGATTGTTTCACTTCCACGCTATGGGGTTTATTTTCATAGGAAAACATTTCCTGAACTTGTAAGTCTAACCAAAACATTGTACCTGTGTATGTAAGCAGTGGAATGACAATATTGTTTATCTTACTACTTGTGCTGATGTGAACAAATGGAATAAGCAATGAGGAACAGTTGTCCACACTAAAATCACATAATGATATTCTTACTCATAAGGTGCTGTGCTGATCTCATGTACCAAAACAAGGAGAAGGAAAGGCAGTACATGTAAAAAAAACATGTAGGTGTATAAGGAAACTTAAATATTTTCATTGATGGGATACAGTCACTGTAAAAAGCTAGTTTCTACTTAAATAGCATTAGCGAACACTAGATGTATTTCTCTATATTCAGCATTGTTTGTGTGGCATTATTATGCTAATGTGCATCTTGGTGTTGGTAAAATTTAGGGAACTTTCCTAGCTTACTAGTTATTTCTTCATATTACAAGAGTGATGTGCGCCCCTGTTAGAAGAGAGATGGGAGCAAATCTATAGCTGCAGTAATAGGTTGGGGCAGGTTCATCAAATCACATAACATACAAAAGGTTTAGTGACAATAAATTGCAAGGTAAAATACAAATAGTTCAACGCCTATAAATACACTGCTTCAGATAACAGCAACATGTTTTCAGGTTTAGCTTATCATTTATTAATAAGATAACTTGCACTTTGTCGTGCTGTATTTTATGGGATACCAAAAGCCTTACATAGAGACGCTCACAATGTATATAAAAGTTATGAATGTTATATTCTGTTATAGCTTGCAAAGCTGTAGAGCAGGAACCACAAACAAATTGAGCCCACGGACAATACTTTATATTCACAGCTGTTCCATGAAGTTTGAAAGACTAACAAGCCAAAATATGGGTGTGTGGTTAGTTGTAGACTGAGCCTTGC
This sequence comes from Discoglossus pictus, assembly GCA_027410445.1. Lineage (NCBI taxonomy): Eukaryota > Metazoa > Chordata > Amphibia > Anura > Alytidae > Discoglossus > Discoglossus pictus. The sequence continues at coordinate 132,336,424 of CM050163.1, read as the reverse complement.
TCAGCCTCCATTCTTCATTGCTAACTTGTCACACTCTTATTTAATAAGAAAAAGTACAAGATATAAATCTATATCTAGAGCCAAAAACTGGTACGAAATGCTCAATAAATACAAATACAGGATTAAATAATTCACCTGGTTTACATTATTGTTTTGCCTACATATGACCCATAGACCATAAGCAGTTACATATTCTTTGAATAAGTTTATCAGTACAAATTATCTTTTCATAGTACAAAACTAGTAACACAAAGTAGTGTCTATTTCTGAATGCATTTCCACATGTCCCCAAAACAATTAGCATCACTGTCTAGATGAAATCCTGAGTGACCCCACTAGGCATATCTCAAAATGTGTTTGCTGCCTTATCAAACCTTCCCACAATAAAGCAGCACGAGTAAGCTCTGCCAAGAAGCCCAGCTGCTTATGGTCAGGATGTATTTTTGGAGCTTCTGGTTTCTGAGCAAATCCGATTTCTGCAAATGGAGTATATGCCAATATGAAAACAAATCATTCTGACATCACAAATGAAGCAACATTTTGTATATGTGGCAATCCTCCATTTAATTGCTCTACCATACTAGTTATCCACATAACATGACTAAAAGCGAGAAATCAATATGATAAACCGTCTAACTTGGAATATTGCTCACTTTCTGTTATTATATGTATTCTAAGGCACAATGAATTTTGATCATAAAAACCCTGTGTGTTCATATATACTGAACATGTAACAATGCTTCATGAAAATGTACCTTTAACATCTTGACCTAAAGTTGTAAGAAACTAACCATAAAATCTGCAGTCTTGGGTACCTATACTGATGTCTTTATGAGTTAAATATTGGTTAAATTCATCAACTGTATAAGGAGAAAAAATACAACAAAAAAGAAAACGGTTACCTTTAGTGGGTTATTACATCTGCATGTCAAACATACATCAAACATATATACGGCGTGTGTCTTATTTGCTACAAATACAAGTATATTGCAAATAATCCATATCCACACTAGAGGGAACTGTTGCATTTGTATTTTCTTTTTTTTCAATGAAACAAAACTGTATATGGCTCCTGTTCAATCTCAAACACACCTAGCTCAGGTGCACTCTCAGTTCATACAATTTACTGCTAGAAATATTATTGCAAACAGCACTTCAGGATGATCAATATACAATGAAAAGAAATGGAAGTACACAGGTGATTTCAAATAGAAAAAAAAGAGAGTAAAGAAAACTACATTTTTAAATGCCATATTGACCCAAATTACTGTTCAAATGATAGTATTCCATAGTAATTGCTCTAATCTCGTGCCCAGATATAAAAAATATTAATTTATTATAAAATAGGCACAAAGAAAAATTAATCTATAATTAAACGGTTTATCTCATTTAAAGCACAACAGTGGTCATTTTCTTTCTAAATAGTATTTTATATGTCCAGACTTGATAACATGCAAAAAATGTTTACACATCAAAATAATCCCTCTTTATATGTTTACATTTGATATACAATCATTTTTACTGAAAAACGTAATTCCCTTTTTACAGATTATTCGGTTTGTAACTTTCACAGGACTGTGTGCCCTTCTAAACTAATAAGCATTTCATTTGTCATGTTGAATGTGCGGACATATTTAGATACCATATACTGTAGACAGAAACTTCAACTGATCTGTCTACCTCAAGAAATTGATTACACAGCACAGTTACAGTATAACTGCATATAAAATATATCTATTGTATTTTTTTTTTTTAAATGATAAATAATTTAGTTTATTTTGAAAATAAGTTTTCCCAAAGGAATACTCTTAAATGCAGGACTGCAGTGGCCTTTTAAAAACAGCCACAAATTCAGAAAACATCATAAAGTGTTTAAAGTTGCTGAAAAACAAATTAATCTAGAAAACAATTACAAAAGAAAATTTTGTAACACCAAACTTTAAAAAAAAAAAACACACTATGTTAAAGGTATATAAAATAAACCTCCAGAAAAGTTGCACCGATGATATAAAGGTAAGACTACTTGTACTCACCTTGGTTTTTATGTGGAAAGGAGAAGACTGCTGGTGTATGGACAAGTCCATCATACTAATAGAGTTGGGAATATCACTGCCATTTCTATGATCGTCCTCCCGGCTGCTGTCATCGGATTGATCAAAATCATCACTATCCTGGTCCATTTCCTCTTCATCATCTTCATCCACATCACACCCATGCTCCTCCTCCTCCTCATCCTGCTGCTGATCATGTACATCAGGGTGACCTACTGACTCACGTTCTGCTACTATACAGCTGTTATTGTTTTCTTCCACCGGCTCCTGCTGAGACTCATTTCTCTCCACACTCCCAGGGCCGTCCTCCTCAACCTCTCCATTCACTACAATGTTGTCTTCTTCTTGCGGTCTTAAATGCTGCTGCTGCTGTTCCTCCTCCTCCACTACTCTGTTCATTTGTTCCTCATCTGCTTGGCTGGAGGAAGCATTACCTCGTACAGAACCGCCAGTACGTCGCCTCTTGCTGCCCACAGACAGCAGTTCCTGATTCATTTCCAAAAGCCAGCTTGCTACTTCATGGGCCTTTGCTAGACTGTCTGAAGTGGCAAATGTTTTCACATTCTGGATTGGAGGGAAGAGAAAAAGAAAAATTAATATAAATGCATTACCAGATGTACCTGGTCTTTAAACAGTAAAAATATTGTACTACTATAGTAATACTCTTTGGTTTCATGTAATTTCTTCTTACTGTATACCCTTAATATTTCTTTTGACTCTCTTATATAAAATAATAATGAAATATAATTAAAACATATACACAACATTCATAAGTTGCATTTGCTTCAGTGCTCCTAGCTTTGTCCCAGTCAATTATTGTTAAGTGGAGATTAATATTTAATGTATCCTTCCAGTTATAAGACTTTTCTGCCACTAGCCTATTAAAAGTTTACCTTTGATTGTCCTTTCTAACTCATTCTGTGAACAATAAATATATGTATATAACAGACACAAAAAAGAAATGCATAAACATATATAAAGTAGGTGGGTGGATGTGTATACAGATACTTTATATCCATAAGACAAAACATTAAACATTGTAAGTAAATAAAATGATCTAAGATGCAAGAAAAGCTGCAGGATATGAAGATGCGCCTAGTGCAGTTCCATGAAAAAAGTATTTGCCCCCTCCCTGGTTTCATCTGTTATTGCATATTTCCGCCACCTAATCTTCAGACAAATTCTATTAGATAAAGGGAACCTGAGTGTACAAATAACATATTTTTACTTATATCATTTATTTAATAAATAAAATAATCCAACACCTATATCCTATGTGTGAAAAAGTAATTGCCCCATTACCAAACGCTTCCTATAATTCAATTAAAGTCTTTCACATTTTTTAAAAGGATTTTAAGCCCACTTTTCTTCACAAAACTGAGGTTCTCCTCACTACCTCTATTGGATTTAGGTCTAGACTTTGACCAGGCTAATCCAAAACAATAATTTTGTTTCAGTTCAGCTGTTCTTATGTGGACAAGCTTTTGTGATGTGGATCACGGTCTTGTTAAATAACCACACCTTTATTACAGATAATAAGACCAGACATTCCCCTTAAGAATTTTCTGATACAGACCAGAATCCAATGTTCTGTCTAGTTCCTGAATCAGCAAAATATCCTCACCCCATTGCATGAACACCTCCATATTTGACTGCTGGTAACATGTTCTTAATGGGAACCAGGTCTTCCAAAATGTTCTACTTTTGGCTCATATGCACATAGAATATTTTACCTTAAAGGCATGGGGATCTACCAAGTGATTCTTGGCAAATGAGAGACAAGTAGTAAAATCCTTCCTGGTTTCTGCATTGCTACTCGCCCACAAAGCCTATTTCTGACCATTGTCTATTAGTGGACTCATGAACACTGATCTTACCTGAAGCAAATGGGACCTGCAGTTCTTTAGATTATGTTTAGTATTCTTTATTACTTCCTAGATGATTTTTGCACCCTTGGAGAAAGTTGCAGGTCGGCCACTGATGGGAAGATTTACTACTGTTTCAAGTACTTTCCCATTTGGAGATGATGGCTCTAAATGTTGTTTGGTTGTATCCCAGAACATTAACAATGTATTTACAATTCCAGACTGATAAATATCAGCAATTTATTTTATCTATTCAGAAATGTCATATAATTTCTGCATAATAAATGGTGCATCTTCACGTTGGCAACTTGGCTATGAGGGTAATGGTCAGAATGTTAGATTTAGTCTAAAGATCTCAAAAGGGGGCTGGTGACAAAAGTGCAATAATAGAGGAAATCAGGAATGGGGCAAATAACTTTTCATGGCAGCATATACAACACTATCTTTCAAGATAATATCCCAAACTTGTTGTAGAGAAATAGAAATATCCTTCCATTTTTTAGTATATATATATATATATATATATATATATATATATATATATATATATATATATATATATAGTAAATAAAAAGTACATCTGTGTTCACACCTGAATGTCTAAAGCAAGTTAAAAAACCTGCTTCCAGCTCAGAGTTCTGAGAAAAACAGTTATTACACTGCATTCTGGGAAGTTGAGCTGGGACACACAAATATGGCCACAAATGCCTCGCTCTTCATTCCGTAGCCATCATCAAACATGGCTTCCTTTAAGCTTATGCATGCTGCATTACACAGCTTTAATGCAAAGCCAAGGTTGGAATAAACACAGACTGAGTCTCCAATCCATGTACAGCTGTTTCAAGCTTACTGGCTATCATCAGCATGGAGCGGGATCTCAGCCTGTGTTGTGGAAATTATGAGTAGGTAGTTCACCACAACAATCATTTATAATATGGTGGGCAAAAGAGCGATAGAAGCCCTCCACCGTACAGTAGTACAGTAAATAAAAAGTACATCCGTGTTCACACCTGAATGTCTAAAGCAAGTTAAAAAATATATATATATATATATATATATATATATATATATATATTCTCTCTAACAAACTTATAGTTTTAATATAGGCAAAATCCAATCTAAAGCAGCCTGCAATACATACGATAGTTGACCATTAAAATCTCTCTGCCTCAAAAATATAAACAACAATTAACTTAAAGCAATTCATTTAAAGCAAATATAGCTAGAAGTTATGAAGGGGACACATTGAATAGGCTTTGAGAACCATTTTATGGAAAACATTTCCTTCAAATGCTTTATCTTACAGAAAAAGGTCAAAATGGGGGTGGAGACTATTGGTCTACTCTATTAATAAACAATCTTTGAAAATACCCAGTACACACAAATCTGTGCTGTGGAGAAGAACAAGCACAAATAAAAATCACTATAATAGTTGTTGATCTGCAGGGCTGTCGGAAAGCTTACGATGTTGGTAACGCACTTGCGCCCCCATAGGGCCGCAACTGCAAGCCTCGCAAGGCGAGGCGAGCCGTCGACCACAAGGGAACTAGGCTGCAATGAGTGCCAAAGGCGCTCATTGCACTGCAAGCCTTGTGAAGCGAGGCGACCAGTTGAAGCACGCAGGACTCTGACTGCAACTGCGAGGCGGCCAGTTAAAGCACGCGGGACTTTCGACCCGTAGGACTTAGGACCAAAACCTGCACATACACTGTGCGCCTCGCAAAAATCTGACTTTAACGGCCGAACCACAGACTTGGAAAAAGCTCAAGAAAACAACAAACATGTCTCAAATTAGCTTACACACTTACACACAGCACAGGGGGGGGAGCCAGTTAGCCTGCGAGTGAGGTTGCAACTTAATTTGAGCCACATTTGTCATTTTTTCACCATCGAAAATCACCGCGAGGAAAAAAATGGTTGCCAAAAAAACGCAACACAACGAAAACTAGGCCGAAGGACGAAAAACTAGGCCGAAGGACGAAAAACTAGGCCGAAGGACGAAAAACTAGGCCGAAGGACGAAAAACTAGCCCGAAGGACGTAAAACTAGCCCGAAGGACGTAAAACTAGCCCGAAGGATGTAAAACTAGCCCGAAGGACGTAAAATCAAGCCCTAAGCAGTAACATCTAACAAAAGCTAGTAACACCATCCAAGCCACTAACATTTAACACAAGGTAGAAACACTTAACCCAACCCAGTAACACTTAAACCAAGGCACTAACACAACCAAACACACTAACATACATTGTGTGGCAAACAGCATTGCCAACCACACAATTTTATTCCCAGCATTTTTGATGGGCAATTTCCTAGTAGTAATAATAATAATAATAATTAATGCATGATACCCAAACTCCCTTAAAGGACCCATGTACAATGAAAATATATGAGCATACACTATGAATATATATTGTGTGTGTGATAGAAAACAGAGTCTGATCATAATTTAGTATTTAATTTGGGGGCAAAAAATGAATGTGTATGCTGGATCTTGGAATGCATCCATGATACGTTTGTGGAACTTGCGTGCCTGATTCTGGGCTTGTGAGAGTTCTAATTATCTAACAGTGCTTACTTACAACGTCTTTTCCATGTTCCCTCCTCCTTCCACTGATAGATAAAAACACATCCTCTCAATCTATCTTTCAGGAAGCGATGCAACAAATGCAAGATTAATACCTCCATTAAACAAAGTTTTAACATTTTAGTTTTCTCTAAAAATGATTTATTTTTATGGTTTTTACTTCACAAAAGAATGCCTTTTTTCTTGAACTACAGTGGTCCTTTAACAGAAAATGATGTTATTAAACAAATAAAAACAGACAATGTTTAATGTATATTTCCAAGTATATCTTGTGAAAGAGTTTTATTAGCAGAAACAACACACCAAATCCAAGAAAGATAGCAATCAGCATCTCTGCACCAAAGTCACAGATTACAAGATTTAATTATTAAACAGCAAGGCATTTGAGAGCTACACTGGAGCTTAGATATATACATTTTGTGAGTGACGTTAGATACATTGGTTTATAAAGCTGCATGGTCAGTAACAGTAAAAACACATCACCAATTCAATGAATCCCATGCTGAAATGTACCATTAACTGCATAATGAAGATTAACAACATTATTGTTTACTTCCCTGAATCTTGAGCTTGCATCTCAGCATTCCCTGTGACGCACGATTGAAGTATATTGCTGCTCCTGCATGTCACGCAAGCATTACGCAGTATGACTGTATTCACAGTGACCTCATAATCTGCCCATGACTCACACTATGTCTGAATGGGTTTCTAACTGGTGTCAGACCAAAAGAAACTACAAAGTTAGGCTACTGTGCACGGTCACGGATTTCTGCATAACAATATATTAGCTGCTTTTGTTTGTTACTTCTCTTTGCTCAAATGGATTAATATAGAGGAAAAACGAATATTTACATGCATCATACTAACTACACCACAACTCTACAAATTTCCAAGAAAGATTGCAAAAAGATCCTGTTTAGCCATTACATGTAAATAAAATCCAAAGTGTGGCGCCTAAGAAATGTCTGGCTGGCTACTAACTAAACTGGCCAGCTGCTAAGTTTCATGTAAATATGTCAACAACTGACATACTAGAACAAGTTACACAATATACTCAATGCTTTGCCACTAAAATAAATTAATTTGCAGTGTCCTGTAATCTAAAGTGATTATGCAGGCCTCAATCACATATAATAGTTGTCAAACTACGAGACGCTAAAGGTGCTCATCACTTGCGAGCATTGCATAGCGAAGCGAGCCGTTAACTCGCAGCACTTAGGCAATGAGTGCCGAAGGCGCTCATTGCCTGCGAGCCATGCGAACAGTGAAGGCAATGAAACACGCGGGACTTAGCCACCAAACACTTGGGAAACGCAGTTTGACCAACGCAAGACTTAGAAGGAAAAAAACGAGACGCAGGACTTATACAAGATTAAAAAAATACGAAGTTAACGGCCGGAGCGCTAAAAGCAAAAAACACTAAAAGCACAAAAAATACAAAAATAAAATACAAAAACATCACACACAGCATGAGGGAACAGCCAGGAACTTGGGAGTCAAGTCGTTTTGGACGAGTATCGGCATGCGAAAATCGCCTAAGCGAGAAAAAAAAAAATGGCCGGCAAGCAAAATGAAAACGAGGCTACACGTCCCCGCACTGCGCAAAAAAACGCCAACTGCGTAGCACTTTTACACAGGAACATACAAAGTACAAAATACACTATTACAAATGACGGAAAATGCTTGCGAGCCACGTAACACATAGACAAACGACGCCAGTTTACAACACTAACTTGACAATAATAACATGAATCGAAAATGGTGCTTTACACAACTAAACCAACGGTTTGCCCATGCACACGCAGCCTATTTCTAATGCACAGTTGGGACATTCATGACACTATCTCCTCAGGCCAGCAACAGTACAACTCTACATTGTACGCTGCAGGAAAATAAAAAAAAGATTGTTAGCTCTTCAGGCTATTGATTGCTGGATATATTAATTACAAACAAAGTATATTAATTTATTAAGTAACTAATTCATTAATTATTAGTTAACAAAATATATATATATATATATATATATATATATATATATATATATATATATATATCTGTCTTTGTGATGAGCACCGAAGGCCCTCAGAATAGAAAAAGCTTTACATTGTGTGACAAACAGCATTGCCATGGCTTCACATTTTATTGCTCCGTCACTTTTGATGCGCAAGTCGCTAGTGAAATGCAAGCAAAAGTATGTGAACCCTTTGGAATGATATGGATTTCTGTACAAATTGGTCATAAAATGTGATCTGATCTTCATCTAAGTCACAACAATAGACAATCACACTCTGCTTAAACTAATAACACACAAATAATTAAATGTTACCATGTTGTTATTGAACACACCATGTAAACATTCACAGTGCAGGTGGAAAAAGTATGTGAACCCCTAGACCAATGACATCTCCAAAAGCTAATTGGAGTGAGGTGTCAGCCAACTGGAGTCCAATCAATGAGATGAGATTGGAGGTGTTGGTTACAGCTGCCCTGTCCTATAAAAAACACATACCAGTTCTGGGTTTGCTTTTCACAAGAAGCATCGCCTGATGTAAATGATGCCTCACACAAAAGAGCTCTCATAAGACCTACGATTAAGAATTGTTGACTTGCATAAACCTGGAAAGGGTTATAAAAGTATCTCCAAAAGCCTTGCTGTTCATCAGTCCACGGTAAGACAAATTGTCTATAAATGGAGAAAGTTCAGCACTGCTGCTACTCTCCCTAGGAGTGGCCATCCTGTAAAGATGACTGCAAGAGCACAGCGCAGACTGCTCAATGAGGGGAAGAAGAATCCTAGAGTGTCAGCTCAAGACTTACAAAAGTCTCTGGCATATGCTAACATCCCTGTTAGCGAATCTACGATATGTAAAACACTAAACAAGAATGGATTTCATGGGAGGATACCACAGAGGAAGCCACTGCTATCCAAGCAAAACATTGCTGCACGTTTACAGTTTGCACAAGAGCACATGGATGTTCCACAGCAGTACTGGCAAAATATTCTGTGGACAGATGAAACTAAAGTTGAGTTGTTTGGAAGAAACACACAACACTATGTGTGGAGAAAAAGAGGCACAGCACACCAACATCAAAACCTCATCCCAACTGTGAAGTACGGTGGTGGGGGCATCATGGTTTGGGGCTGCTTTGCTGCATAAGGGCCTGGACGGATTGCTATTATCGAAGCAAAAATGAATTCCCAAGTTTATGAAGACAATTTGCAGGAGAACTTAAGGCCATCTGTCCACCAGCTGAAGCTCAACGGAAGATGGGTTTTACAACAGGACAACGACCCAAAGCATAGAAGTAAATCAACAACAGAATGGGTTAAACAGAAGAAAATAAGCCTTCTGAAGTGGCCCAGTCAGAGTCCTGACCTCAACCCGATTGAGATGTTGTGGCATGACCTCAAGAAAGCGATTCACACCAGACATCCCAAGAATATTGCTGAACTGAAACAGTTCTGTAAAGAGAAATGGTCAAGAATTACTCCTGACCGTTGTGCACATCTGATCTGCAAGTACAGGAAACGTTTGGTTGTAGTTATTGCTGCCAAAGGAGGTTCAACCAGTTATTAAATCTAAGGGTTCACATACTTTTTCCACCTGCACTGTGAATGTTTAAATGGTGTGTTGAATAAAAACATGGCAACATTTAATACTTTGTGTGTTATTTGTTTAAGCAGACTGTGATTGTCTATTGTTGTGACTTAGATGAAGATCAGATCACATTTCTTGACCAATTTGTGCAGAAATCCATATCATTCCAAAGGGTTCACATACTTGTGTTTTTGCAAGTTGTTATAGTGTGACATTGATACAACAAAGTTTAAAATCATCTAGCTAAATTACATTTACTTAGCAAGTATTCAACCCGACTAGACAGCTTGAATATTTTCAAATGTGTTCAGAAAATAGTAATTAAATGAGACAAATGTGCTAGGTCTCTGTTGTATAATCTAAATCCCCACATAGAAAGAGAACTGAATGATAGAGACAAACATGTAAACACTTCGGCTGTGTCTACATTGTGCTTATGAAGTTTACATTATCTAAATTACTTTACATATGCTTGGTATCAATGATAATACCTCTGCTATTTGTATAAATTATAGAGCTGGTGAATCATCTTCTTGCATTTAGCCACATTTAAATTGTTGTTCTTTTTGGTAGTAATAATAATAATAATAATAATAATAATATGTTTTTCGTAGAGATTGAATGGATTTGAATTCAAACTTTCTAAAAATGTATCAAACCAGCTGTACAATTATTTTTCGTTTTTGGAGACAATGACATTACATCAGAACTCCTTACTCTCTATATTTTGAACAATATATAATTAATATCAGCATCTTGAAGCCTACTGAAGCTTTGTATTTTATTACAACTCTACTGAAGATCTACCCCTGAAAGTAGAATGTAAAATAAATATAGCCTTTAATATATTACCTTTGCAGAAAGAAGAAAGAGACTTTGACTACAGAAGAAACTTCTATCTACACAATGGGAGAAGAACAGAAAGAATCAACTCCATTATCAAGTTGAGTTATTCAAAATACCATATAGAAATATGGGAACACAATACTCATTGTTAAATTGTATCATTTGTATACAAAGTACAAAATGTACAAACCAATTAGAATATCAAATGCCATGGGCAAATGTGAATTCAGCTCAACATAGGGGTATTTGTGTTAATTAGGCCTCTATTTCATCTACCAACATAAATCAGTTGCACCCAGATACTAAATAAACAATAGCCATGAAATGTTCTTGCCTACATAAAAATATTAGAAAACACACAAACTATAAAAAGTTAGCTTTTTCGGATATTATACATTACCTAAACTTATAAACTATATAAAATAAAAATTGATTAAAAAAAAAAAGTATTTTTAGAGTACTGTGAAGTATGTTTGTTTCTTTATAAATGTGTGACTACATATTAAAAATGAGAACCCACCCTTATTATTTACAGTGTGGAAAATAAGTGGGAAGAGTACACTGCACATATCTCTAATATTATTATACCCAAAAGGTAGAATGGACATTCTTGTAGAGATATGTTTGCTTTTATACAAGTAAGACAACATATTTAAAGTCTTATCAGACAAAGAGGTTAGCGGTGTCCTGCTATTTGAAACAAATAAGGCAAGACTAAACAATATCCTGGCAACTCCTTAAAGAGAATGAAGAGACTTCAGTAATATTGTAAAGATTTTCTATACAAAATGACAATGTATTCCTGATACAGCATTCGCCCTAAGCTAGAGAAGTCTAACGAATTGCTGATTTAAGATCCTTCTGTGATAACACACACGCTTTATCATCCAATTACCTCCTAATGTCATGTATTTTACACGCCATAGCAAGACTAAGGCTCTTATGTACAAACCATCACTATAATAGTTGTGTATCTTACGTATGTTGGGGGCTTTTGCGATTTTGGTCATGCTTTGCGGCCCTCGCACAGCAAGGGCCCTAACTGCTAGGCTCGTTAAGCGAGGCGAGCAGCTGACACATGGGCCTGCAAGGCCAAACCACGCAACTGCAATCGCGCACCCCGTAAGACTTAGGACCGAAGCACGTAAAACGCAACTGGAAAACCCCCGAAATACCACAATTATGCCTCAAATTCACTCGCAGCACAGGGGGAGAGCCAGGGAGCCTGTGATTGAGGTAGCAAGAAAATAAATCGAAAATCACCTAAGCGAGAAAAAAGTCACCAAGGCAGTAACACTTACACCAAGGCAGTGAGAGAGAGAGGGGGCAAGCGCAGAGAGAGAGAGAGAGGGGGGGGGGGGGGGCACGCGCAGAGAGAGAGAGAGAGAGAGGGCACGCGCAGAGAGAGAGAGAGAGAGAGGGGGCACGCGCAGAGAGAGAGAGAGAGAGGGGGCACGCGCAGAGAGAGAGAGAGAGAGAGAGAGAGAGAGGGCACGCGCAGAGAGAGAGAGGGGGCACGCGCAGAGAGAGAGAGGGGGCACGCGCAGAGAGAGAGAGGGGGCACGCGCAGAGAGAGAGAGAGAGGGCACGCGCAGAGAGAGAGAGAGAGAGAGAGGGCACGCGCAGAGAGAGAGAGGGGGCAGGCGCAGAGAGAGAGAGGGGGCAGGCGCAGAGAGAGAGGGGGGGGCAGGCGCAGAGAGAGAGAGAGAGAGAGAGAGGGGGGGCACGCGCAGAGAGAGAGAGGGGGCACGCGCAGAGAGAGAGAGGGGGCACGCGCAGAGAGAGAGAGGGGGCACGCGCAGAGAGAGAGAGGGGGCACGCGCAGAGAGAGAGAGGGGGCGCAGAGAGAGAGGGGGGGCGCAGAGAGAGAAAGGGGTCGCAGAGAGAGAAAGGGGGGGCAGAGAGTGAAAGGGGGGGGGGCAGAGAGTGGAAGGGGGGGCAGAGAGTGAAAGGGGGGGGCAGAGAGTGAAAGGGGGGGGCAGAGAGTGAAAGGGGGGGGCAGAGAGTGAAAGGGGGGGCAGAGAGTGAAAGGGGGGGCAGAGAGTGAAAGGGGGGGGCAGAGAGTGAAAGGGGGGGCAGAGAGTGAAAGGGGGGGCAGAGAGTGAAAGGGGGGGCAGAGAGTGAAAGGGGGGGCAGAGAGTGAAAGGGGGGGCAGAGAGTGAAAGGGGGGCAGAGAGTGAAAGGGGGGGCAGAGAGAGAAAGGGGGGGCAGAGAGAGAAAGGGGGCGCAGAGAGAGAAAGGGGGCGCAGAGAGAGAAAGGGGGAGCAGAGAGAGAGAGCGCAGAGAGAGAGGGCGCAGAGAGAGAGGGCGCAGAGAGAGAGGGCGCAGAGAGAGAGGGCGCAGAGAGAGAGGGCGCAGAGAGAGGGCGCAGAGAGAGGGCGCAGAGAGAGGGCGCAGAGAGAGAGGGCGCAGAGAGAGAGGGCGCAGAGAGAGAGGGCGCAGAGAGAGAGGGCGCAGAGAGAGAGGGCGCAGAGAGAGAGGGCGCAGAGAGAGAGGGCGCAGAGAGAGAGTGAGAAAGGGGAGAGAGAGAGAGAAAGGGCGCAGAGAGAGAGAGAGAAAGGGGAGAGAGAGAGAGAAAGGGCAGAGAGAGAGAGAGAGAAAGGGCAGAGAGAGAGAGAGAGAAAGGGCAGAGAGAGAGAGAGAGAAAGGGCAGAGAGAGAGAGAGAGAGAAAGGGCAGAGAGAGAGAGAGAGAAAGGGCAGAGAGAGAGAGAGAAAGGGCAGAGAGAGAGAGAGAAAGGGCAGAGAGAGAGAGAGAAAGGGCCGAGAGAGAGAGAGAAAGGGCAGAGAGAGAGAAAGGGCCGAGAGAGAGAGAGAAAGGGCAGAGAGAGAGAGAGAAAGGGCAGAGAGAGAGAGAGAAAGGGCAGAGAGAGAGAGAGAGAGAGAGAGAGAAAGGGCAGAGAGAGAGAGAGAGAGAGAGAGAGAGAGAAAGGGCAGAGAGAGAGAGAAAGGGCAGAGAGAGAGAGAAAGGGCAGAGAGAGAGAGAAAGGGCAGAGAGAGAGAGAAAGGGCAGAGAGAGAGAGAAAGGGCAGAGAGAGAGAGAAAGGGCAGAGAGAGAGAGAGAGAGAAAGGGCAGAGAGAGAGAGAGAGAGAGAAAGGGGGCGCAGAGAGTGAAAGGGGGGGGGCAGAGAGTAAAAGGGGGGGGCAGAGAGTGAAAGGGGGGGGCAGAGAGTGAAAGGGGGGGGGCAGAGAGTGAAAGGGGGGGCAGAGAGTGAAAGGGGGGGGCAGAGAGTGAAAGGGGGGGGGCAGAGAGTGAAAGGGGGGGGGGCAGAGAGTGAAAGGGGGGGGGCAGAGAGTGAAAGGGGGGGGCAGAGAGTGAAGGGGGGGGGGCAGTGAGTGAAGGGGGGGGGGGCAGTGAGTGAAAGGGGGGGGGGCAGTGAGTGAAAGGGGGGGGGCAGAGAGTGAAAGGGGGGGGGGCAGAGAGTGAAAGGGGGGGGCAGAGAGTGAAAGGGGGGGGCAGAGAGTGAAAGGGGGGGGGCAGAGAGTGAAAGGGGGGGGGGGCAGAGAGTGAAGGGGGGGGGGGGGGGGCAGAGAGTGAAAGGGGGGGGCAGAGAGTGAAAGGGGGGGGCAGAGAGTGAAAGGGGGGGGGCAGAGAGTGAAAGGGGGGGCAGAGAGTGAAGGGGGGGGCAGAGAGTGAAGGGGGGGCAGAGAGTGAAGGGGGGGGGCAGAGAGTGAAAGGGGGGGGCAGAGAGTGAAAGGGGGGGGGCAGAGAGTGAAAGGGGGGGCGCAGAGAGTGAAAGGGGGGGCGCAGAGAGTGAAAGGGGGCGCAGAGAGTGAAAGGGGGGCGCAGAGAGTGAAAGGGGGCGCAGAGAGTGAAAGGGGGCGCAGAGAGTGAAAGGGGGCGCAGAGAGTGAAAGGGGGCGCAGAGAGTGAAAGGGGGCGCAGAGAGTGAAAGGGGGCGCAGAGAGTGAAAGGGGGCGCAGAGAGTGAAAGGGGGCGCAGAGAGTGAAAGGGGGCGCAGAGAGTGAAAGGGGGCGCAGAGAGAGAAAGGGGCGCAGAGAGAGAGAGAGAGAGAGAGAGAGAGAGAGAGAGAGAGAGAGAGAGAGAGAGAGAGAAAGGGCAGAGAGAGAGAGAAAGGGCAGAGAGAGAGAGAGAAAGGGCAGAGAGAGAGAGAGAAAGGGCAGAGAGAGAGAGAGAAAGGGCAGAGAGAGAGAGAGAAAGGGCAGAGAGAGAGAGAGAAAGGGCAGAGAGAGAGAGAGAAAGGGCAGAGAGAGAGAGAGAGAAAGGGCAGAGAGAGAGAGAGAGAAAGGGCAGAGAGAGAGAGAGAGAAAGGGCAGAGAGAGAGAGAGAGAAAGGGCAGAGAGAGAGAGAGAGAAAGGGCAGAGAGAGAGAGAGAGAAAGGGCAGAGAGAGAGAGAGAGAAAGGGCAGAGAGAGAGAGAGAGAAAGGGCAGAGAGAGAGAGAGAAAGGGCAGAGAGAGAGAGAAAGGGCAGAGAGAGAGAAAGGGCAGAGAGAGAGAAAGGGCAGAGAGAGAGAAAGGGCAGAGAGAGAGAGGGCAGAGAGAGAGAGAGAGAGTTCAGAGAGAGAGAGGGCAGAGAGAGAGAGGGCAGAGAGAGAGAGGGCAGAGAGAGAGAAAGGGCAGAGAGAGAGAAAGGGCAGAGAGAGAGAGAAAGGGCAGAGAGAGAGAGAGAAAGGGCAGAGAGAGAGAAAGGGCAGAGAGAGAGAGAGGGAAAGGGCAGAGAGAGAGAGAGAGAAAGGGCAGAGAGAGAGAGAGAGAAAGGGCAGAGAGAGAGAGAGAGAAAGGGCAGAGAGAGAGAGAGAGAAAGGGCAGAGAGAGAGAGAGAGAAAGGGCAGAGAGAGAGAGAGAGAAAGGGCAGAGAGAGAGAGAGAAAGGGCAGAGAGAGAGAGAGAAAGGGCAGAGAGAGAGAAAGGGCAGAGAGAGAGAAAGGGCAGAGAGAGAGAAAGGGCAGAGAGAGAGAGGGCAGAGAGAGAGAGAGGGCAGAGAGAGAGAGGGCAGAGAGAGAGAGGGCAGAGAGAGAGAGGGCAGAGAGAGAGAAAGGGCAGAGAGAGAGAAAGGGCAGAGAGAGAAAGGGCAGAGAGAGAAAGGGCAGCAGCAGATAATGTTAGAAACTAATAAAGTGAAGAGTTCTACTGAGATGAATGTTTCTACTGTCAGGATATCTCCAACATACTTAAGAGGTCAGCAGTGGCTTGTGAATGACATGTGGCAAACCAGCATGGCAACACGTATGAATGACATTTATGTAACTTGCCCAATGCTACTGTATGATAAATTACTGGATTGTTCAACCGTTAGCCAAGGCCTCTCTCATTCTTGCACTATCTAGAAACATATACCCATAGCTTATTTGAACTAAAAGGGACACCCAATATAGCATGTATTATATAACTATGCTCTCCTTATCCTGATCCGGTAGTGTGCTTCACATTGTTACTATACCTATAAAACATAAAGAATAGCATGGCATGTGCCATATATAGGTGTAACATCTCGCTCTGTCTGCACTACCTGAATCTTGTTGAACTAGCTGCTGTCACTTTTCTACTTTACAATTTTGTTTCTCATGGAAAACTAGGTAAATGGCAATTTCGGGTAAAACATTTTGAGGATGTAGTCTTCTACCTGCAGTACTGTAAAATAGAACTGTCAATTTAAAGTAAAGAGACCACTGGTGTTCACGTATAAAGTACTGTAGCAACTAATCATACATGTAGAGAAAAAATAAGCATTGTTAATAAAATCTGTTATTTTGCCTGAAATCCATTATCTCCATGGAGAGTTCATTAGTGAAAATGGATACTATGTTAGCCTGTGATATAGCACCCCTACACAACTACTCTCCTCAATGTTTGTTCTCTCTAAAGTAATTTCAAGTCACATCAACAGCATCAACAACTCTAAATCTATTCTGGGGCAAGACATGGAGAAATGTAGTGGTTCTTAAACCTTTCCTGTACGGTAATGAGAGGCTACATAGCTTGCCGAGTACTCACTGACAAGTGTCTCCACACAGTGTTAGACCTAAATCCTAACCTGATGGGAGTACTAATCACGGTTATAATACAGTGATGACTTATAAGTCACTAGACAATACTGCAATACTATCCATCAGCTGGTGAAAGGTTTGTTACATTAGACACATTTACTGCTAATCAGTTTGTGTGATATAAACAGATAAAAAGCAATTTCACCAATAACATACTCATTTTCTTTCATTTACGGTTATGATCAGTCATAAGGAGGAAGAAGCATGCTTTATGTAAACAAATCTCACCCAAGGTACAAATGAAAATAGTACAATGTTCTCCTGGTATGGCCTAGCCAACTTTGCCTATAAAACAAAGGTCTATAATTTAATAGAGAGGCAATGTTAAAGGACCATTGTAGATGGAAAACATCTCTACTTGTGTATGAGAGTTTCCTCAACTTCCTACTGTCTTGAAACCGGAGGAGATTTGCGCTGCTACTTTTGCTAACTATTCAGGAGTGGAGGGAAATGGAAAGGAGGAGGAGGAAGAAGAAGAATGCCAACACAAAGCTAAAAACAAGGGCCTGCTGGAAAGTAAATCAGAAAGGGTGATTCACAAACAAAAACAACAAATTTCAACATAAGAAAAATCAACTATTTTCAGTAACATTCAATTGATACTTGTTACTGCTTTTAGCTTGAAATAATACTATAGCTTGAATCTTTGCTGTGTCCCTTACATATTATATGTAAATAGTTTAAAAGGAAACAAAGAGAAAGAGAAATGTGTTAACTCTATTAAGATTTAAGCTACACATTTACAAGGCTTAAGTAGGATGCAATGTTACCCTTTACATCTGTAATTCTGTTTAAATGGAACATCCAAAACTTTGGATAGTTTTGTCTACAAATAACTTCCCAACTACCGTTCGCTTCCTTTTACATGTTCTTTTTATTACTATTTTCTTGGAATCGGCTCAAGCAGTTTAGAAAGAGAAATATCCATGGCATACTGCTGGGCCTTGTACAATCCCATAATTACAGCATGTCACAGATGCACTTTTCTGCAGATAGGTACACAATTAGACACTCTGGTGCAAATGGCATGCTGAACAAGAACCGTGATTGCAAAGAGTTCTAAGCAAGCCCGCAGTTGGTGTAACAAAAACATTTTAATAACTGTAGAGAATCAATCCAAATCAGCGTGTGCGAGAAAAGAAAAGTGGGAAATAAGCTTAGACAAAAAAGGGTTTGCTGAAAAGAAAAATCGGATAAAAAAACTACTTTATAAATGCTGCAAACGTACAGTTATATTATTATTGCCATTATAATAATTAGTATATTTGTATTCTGTGAAGGATTTTCAGGTATTTCTATTGTATTTTTAAACCAGGATTCCTCTATTTCTGGGTTATTTTAATCTTCCTTTTTTGCTACAATAGCACTCCATCACACATTACAAAGTGAAGAGGTGAATATCAGCAGGATAAGTCATTTTCAAGTACTTTGTGAAATATATAAAACTGAATTACATCTGTTAAGAGTAACTCTACACTTTCAATTCACCCATTAACCCTTTCACATGATTCCTAGAAAGCTACAAGAATGTTTGGCTTTGGTACATAAATAGGACAATCTAGTTTCAGCAGCAAAGGTCAGATCTCCTAGTTCATTTCATCATCTTATTACACTCTAATGACACCAAATACTTTACATGCATCAGAACTTGGATAGATAGATAGATAGATAGATAGATAGATAGATAGATAGATAGATAGATAGTGTATTTTGCAGGGCTAGTCTCCAAGTACACGTGAAGGTCCTATCTTTCCTCTTTACTGAAAGCACAAGAAAAAAAAATTCCAGAAGTACTGTGTCAGACTGCAGCGACCAGCAGTTCCACAGCAACTCCGGGCTGCAATGTAAACATCCATTAGAGCGTTTCTCGATTCCATGCAAGCTAGTGCTTCTCTGGGCTGCCAGTAAATCAACTGATCTTATTACAAAATCAATTACTGCAGCGCATTTCCACTGCTACACAACCTGGTGATGGCCAAATGATATTGGATACATCTTACAAGGTCACGAAAGCTGCCACCATTCCCCACCACCTACACAGTGTGTCTTTGGGTGCTAATGAATCTTTATTGGGCTTGTTTATGGGAGAGAAATCTAAATGGTTACCTTTGGCTGGCTGAGGCATTCGATGGAGAGCCTCTGCAAAGGGTCTGATGTATGGCTGCAAGAAAGCAGATCGGAGCAGCAGGTCGAGCGGCCCAGCCTCTTCATTAAAGAAGAAATGATGCTGCAGCCACAGCCACACATTGACTTGCTCAGGAGACGAGTCCTTTCCTTAGGAAATAACCACTGCTATTGTCCCACATACACTCACGACTTGCTGGCTGCTTCATTACGCAGCGCCCTGGCTGAAATTAACCTGATCAGTAGGAGGGGAAAAAATACTATAGCTTTCCTGGAGAATATGCCGCCTTTCTGGACAACATACCAGTCGCTGCATCCTCAGTTGACAGACTAAGAGATTCACTAAAGCATCATGACTTGCATGAGGTAAGGCTTTTTTTTTTGTAGTAGTAGCTACTCAATCACAAGTATATGTTCAACATAACAGACATCCTGAACTACACTTTTCCTGACACTAGAGCTGTCCTGCTCAGTTTGAATATTTCTGCAACCTATCCAACCTGTTTCCCCTTGTTAGTGGTGCTCTCTGTGCCAAGCGACCAACAGGAATCCGCCACACCTCTTCTAGCTGTCCCCAAGTACCCTGTTCAAGAATCGTTCAATACCTGAAGGAAACTGCTGCTTGCACAGCCTTTCTTAGTGGGGAAAACAGGGACGGCTTACTCGATGTGTTCATTTGCTTGCCAATCACAGCAGTTGACCTTTTCTGACTCTAGCATTCGGTGGGGATCTGTCAGTTACACACAGCGAGCACGATCCTGGTCTCAATACAGAGCTGCACATCAATTTGCAGTAATAATTTGGCAAGCACAGTGCTGCATTAATAGCAAGGAGCACATCTACCGCAAAAAGACCAAGCTTATATGCATTCACATTAACTGAAAAGGGAAATGAAAATCTGCAAAGAAATCCACAGAACAAACACTACATATTGAATAAGAGTTACAAATGCAAGTATTACAAAAATCTATTTCTACAAAACATATCACAGATACTTGTTTTTTGCACCACTTCATTTTAGTGTTTGATGTAGCTTTAAAACTATAAAAAATATCTCAAATTACCAGCACTCTGCTTCAGAAGCGTCATTATAGTAGGATCTTTACATACAAACGAGAAATGAAAAATTCCCTCTGATATGTAGAGAAATGCATTCATATGCAAACTATTATATTAAAAGGAATACGAATTAAATAGGGGAAAAAAAGCAAACAATTTTGTCTTGATTTAACCCATTGTCTTGCTTTGTCCTTATGGTCTTAATACGTCAGTGAAATTTACAGGGTATCAAAATCAGAGTAGGTTGAGGAAGAGAGGAGAAAGCACTTTGGCAATTGAGACTCTGGCTGCAAACAAGCACAAATAATGCAGTAACCTTTTACTCGCCTGCTGGAGGTACTGTCTGCTGCATAGAATTTTAAATCCTCATTCATCTGCAGATGCAATTCAGCTGCTTTTGCCAAGGACTTTCCCTTTTTTTTCCTGGGCTGCTCGTACAGGGACGGTTCAGTAAAAGTGCCGATTGTGTGGAAAATTTAAAGTAATACCAGGTGAAATAACTTCAATTTAAGGAGGTGGTTAACCAACTTTTTTTAAGGAGAAGCGGTAGCAGCAGCTGGGTCCACTCTGATTAGAAAGGTTTACGTTGATCACATTTTATTACAAAGCTGAGCTGCCTGCTGGAGCTCTGGGAACCATGTAAACATAGTGTATTAGAGTGCAAGGGTCATGTACCAAACATCAGGACTACCACACATTTGAATAGCAAAGCAGCAGGAATTATCCTAGCCATGGACTCAGGTAGTGTTCAGTAGTAAATATGGGTACAAATACCTAATACTTAGCTAATAGGTAGGGGGTTAGAAGCTAAAAGTAATATGCATTATTTCCCTAAATGTGTGGAGCCTTGTTTTATTTAGCTATTTAGGACTCCTATAATCATGAATCAAGAAAATCCAAGAATATAGTCTCTTAAAACATTGCTTCTGAATCTTAAATATTTGTAAGGTAATTTAAAGTGTTTTTATTAATACGGTCTATGCATGGATTTTAAAAATACTATTTAGCTCCTTAAATTTTCCGGTTCCTTTAGATATTAAGATGCCGTGTCTGACTTGTTTTTCTCATCCTTTTCTAAAATATGAATGTTGCATTGTTCTAATCCAAAAACGGACCTTCTGTCCACGCGCCACCTGTCCGCCAATGCACAGGCCACTCTTTTAGTATGTGGAACTTGTTATCTATCACTATGCTAACCCTAAACCTAGCCATAAAAAACACGAACCAAAAGAACTGCGGCTCAAGAGAGAGTGGCAGGCAGATAACAGAAAAGGTTAATATAAAGAATTAGATACAGAACTGAACGAGGTTATACCAACAAATAACTTGTCACCTCATATACATTGTAGAGGTCATGTAAGGGAACATTCTTCAAGACTGGAAACAGAAAATACCTGCTTGCTATAGTTATTAGATGATTAGGTGGGCTTCATAATGCAATCCAATATAGGAAAGACATTAATATCAAAGCCAAAGAAAATAATGGTAAAAGAAAATATTTGATATTGAGTGCAGTAACCATCTCAGACATATCTGAGTTCCCACATTGTACTAAATGTGTAAGTTCTGCTGGAAAACGATTCCATATGTAAAATAAAGAACTAACTATTCTTGTAGGATACAAAATATACAAAACAGATCTACAAAAGAACATGACTAGTCTACATTAGGGCACTAAAACTTGGTGATAAGCTTAGAAAGATATGGCCTTATTCGGTGGCGGAGGCTTAGATCACACTGGTCTGGAAAAATGTATTGGCAGTTTTACCTAAAACTAATTCAGTCGAAAGTAAATGTGCTGATATGGGGAACCAAAGCAAGGTGGCCCAGCCCTAATGACATACTTTCTCATAAAAGTTATAAGCTTCCAGTATGCCTTATAACAATGTCAGCTATTACTATATGTGTAAAATAATTAAAACAATGATTGGACTAAATGTGGTCAGTGGTAAAGCTAGTGAATGGATGCCCCCCCCCCATATGTATAGTGCAGTGGATACACAGACATACGGGCCCATGCAAACACTTAGAGCCCAGGAATATCAGAAAGGCTATTTACATATAAATGCATTATACTTTGGAGAAATATTTCCCTTTTACTTCTGGTAGCAGCAGGTCCATATACCCTGTATTGGGCCCTGGTGCTCAATAACATCATAGTACTCAACATCTTAGCTGGGGCAGCAGGTGAATGTCTGCATCTGCCATATGCTTGAATAAACAAAAAGTTCTCTTTGGTCAGGAATTAAAAGTAAACTGCACACAATTCAGATGACCACTTTCATGAAACACAAAATGAAAGAAAACAAACAAAAAAACATATAAAACTCCCTTTTAAGTTGAAGATAAAAAAAAATAGTATTTTATATCCCTTTAATTTAAAACATTTTGCAGAACTTAGCTCTTTCATTACAGGGGTTAGAGACTCACTGCTACCAATGGACTGTTTTTTTTATCAGGAAGAAAAAGCTGCATGATCATTTATTTATGAGCTGGTGTCAGCTTCTTTATTATATTATTGATTGGGAGGATGTATATATACAGGGCTAATGACACCGGAGGTATGTGTAACGGACACCTAAAATATGCGACTAAGGGCAATATTACCAAAAGAGAGAAAAAGATCCTTTTTTAGGGCACACCTGGGAAATCCAATTCTCAGAAAAAGAGAATGAACTAAATGTTAAAACTTAACTTTTAATAGTAATAATAAAATCCACTTAAAATACATAAACGTAGGTAGCAGAGAGTAAATTATATGAAGTTTACTGGGAAAAATGCCACTATTGAGGAAAATGCCACTATGAGGTAGACCATATAAAGTGCTATGTGCTAGTATAGTCACTGATAAAGTGGCTAGTATATAAGAAATAAGGTGCTATAAAGTGCTACTAGTGAAAAGGTGCCAAGTGCTATGACACAAATAAGAAATATATGTAAGTGAAGCAAGTGTATCACTTGAATATGGTTGCCTATACGGTGCACTATAAGTAAATATTAACAGCTATTTGCTGAACAAAAACCAGTAAACCAAATGATAAATGTGGCAAGGGGTAAAAGATAGGAGTGGGAGATATTGAGAAGTAAATGCCCCCAGAGAACTGATATCATCTTAGGTAATGTACTCAATATCTGTGTATCTCAAATCCCCTAGTATCCAAATAACAGCGTTGCCTTCAGGGTATACCCATAACCAGTAGCTACTGCCTTCCAAATCCACTAAACTATTGCTGAAATAGCCTAACTAATGCAGTGGTGAAGGGGCTTTATGCTATGGGCCTGAAACTGAAAACGCTGACTCTAAGCTAGTCACGCCGTGGTCTAGACGCAAGGTAGTGACGTCATAGACTCGCGACGGCGTTCCTACGTGCACCCGACGCAAGTTTCTGGAATTTCACCCCTGATGAAATTCCAGAAACGTGCGTCGGGTGCACGTAGGAACGCCGTCGCGAGTCTATGACGTCACTACCTTGCGTCTAGACCACGGCGTGACTAGCTTAGAGTCAGCGTTTTTAGTTTCAGGCCCATAGCATAAAGCCCCTTCACCACTGCATTAGTTAGGCTATTTCAGCAATAGTTTAGTGGATTTGGAAGGCAGTAGCTACTGGTTATGGGTATACCCTGAAGGCAACGCTGTTATTTGGATACTAGGGGATTTGAGATACACAGATATTGAGTACATTACCTAAGATGATATCAGTTCTCTGGGGGCATTTACTTCTCAATATCTCCCACTCCTATCTTTTACCCCTTGCCACATTTATCATTTGGTTTACTGGTTTTTGTTCAGCAAATAGCTGTTAATATTTACTTATAGTGCACCGTATAGGCAACCATATTCAAGTGATACACTTGCTTCACTTACATATATTTCTTATTTGTGTCATAGCACTTGGCACCTTTTCACTAGTAGCACTTTATAGCACCTTATTTCTTATATACTAGCCACTTTATCAGTGACTATACTAGCACATAGCACTTTATATGGTCTACCTCATAGTGGCATTTTCCTCAATAGTGGCATTTTTCCCAGTAAACTTCATATAATTTACTCTCTGCTACCTACGTTTATGTATTTTAAGTGGATTTTATTATTACTATTAAAAGTTAAGTTTTAACATTTAGTTCATTCTCTTTTTCTGAGAATTGGATTTCGCAGGTGTGCCCTAAAAAAGGATCTTTTTCTCTCTTTTGGTATTACTTATCCCTACTATCCTTAGGAGCACCCTGGTATCATCCATCTGAATTTGGTACTTATCAATTATACCTGAGCCACCGTCCCTTTACTATTTATTTAAGGACAATATTAAACAGAAACCAGGTGAAACCATCTTTATAGCTTAGATAGGGGCAAGAAACAGCCAACACTAACAGATTAACACTAAACACCCCATTAATTACTCCCTTATCATGCACTGCATGTACAGCTCAATGAAAATGATTTGAAGCAATTGTGTTTAACTATGGGTAAAACGTATACATAAAACAAACATGAAAGGTGAATAAATATAATTAATTTTATTTAGAAAATTTCCTAGACAGATGAATACACACTACACCAGTCTGAACGAAAAGCTATGATTCTTAAAAAGAAAAAAAACATAACCCCCAGTTATTGATGTTGTCCTTAATCCTATATCTGTGCTGTGTAAGACTGCCGGATAAAATTAGTTCTCTGCTTCAGAGTTGTGAGATATAGCAGTGCTCACCTCGAGGGAAATAAGCACAGCAGCCAGGAGATGCCTCACTATGATCACAATAAGTTAAGTATGGCTTCTTAAGCAATTGAAATGAATTATAGATATTTTTCAGGTTGTGAAATCTTTCACTGGACCAAAAAAAGGAGCTCTTCAAAGGAATTTTTTAGACTCCAAGTATTCTAAACTGAGATTTCAAGACCTGAAAATTCCTACAGTATACTCCAAGGCTCCATGCATATACATGTATACCATGTAACTTTTGGATAGCTGAAAAAGCAATGTTGGAGAACAAGAAATCGGATTATTACATGTACAGTTCTGACAGATTACATTCCTAAAGCACCACTGTGGTCCTTTTCTACAATACACATCCTTGTAAAATCAGCGTGCCATTACTCCTTTTGAAAGCAATTTTATATGCCACATTCCCATTGTGCAGCTATAAGCTTCTTGTAAATTCTCCTCCCATTCCAGGAATCTGATCTGCAG
Source organism: Discoglossus pictus (assembly GCA_027410445.1). NCBI lineage: Eukaryota > Metazoa > Chordata > Amphibia > Anura > Alytidae > Discoglossus > Discoglossus pictus. The sequence continues at coordinate 132,311,102 of CM050163.1, read as the reverse complement.
AACTAAAATGGTTGATTCTATAGTAGCATAATTACATAAAAAAGGAAAGAAAGAGAGTTTGGATTATTCTCTTTTATATTCTAAACATATTTAACCTATTAAGTGTAGTCCTTCAAAAGAGCATCTTTTAAATATGGGACTACAGTATTACTTTAAATAACCCAAAATATCCATATGCATGTTTGCATTTTACTATAGATAACATATCCTCTTCTTCAACCAAAACAACTCTCTCAGACAACCATGCATGAGTCCGACATGCCTTCAAATAATGTAATCCGGATGACATGTGGCTGGGGAGGAAGAAACAGAAGATGGATCCTATCAATCACCTGCAGTCTTGCCTTGGTGCTCATCAAGACAGAACCAGCAAACCATGAATAGAAAATAAATAGCACCTGTGAATTACTGGTAGAAGAAATACACATTTCTTCAGGGAAAAGGGGCTGCTATGGACATTGTTCAAGATAGGAAATGTTGCTAAATTGTAAATATTTCTTTAAACTAATGTTTGCTCTTAAAAAGTAACATAACTGAAGACCTCATGGGAACTATACATAGTTGGCGATATAATAAAGGAAAAAAGCAAGATAAAGATAGACTATGGGAAGACTTCATAAGGTGATGGAGCAATTTGCATTAGTGATAATCAATACTGATTTGAATAAAAAGTGTGATTGAGGAGTATTAGCAGAAAAGTAAAAACATGATATTGAGTAATAATCAAACATAAACACTATCATTTCTAAGAACAATACAAAAAGCAAAGTCAGCGTATTACACGGTTAAGGTTAATATAAAACAAGCTGGTATAATTCACCAATATTTTGAATAGGAAAACTGATCACAGTGCTCCTTGCCATACAATATCTAATCATAATTGTATGAGGAAATAAATTATGAAATGAACGTGTGTACACATCTAAATCTAGTATCAGGTAAACTAAGTTAATTTTCAGTTGTAAAATATTTAATATCACCACCTCGATCCAACCTCTTTAACTTCTACCTCATAATTGGCACATTTACATCTCCCATCAAACTTAATACACTAATCCTAAAGAAATCGTTTCTTGATCAACCTTTGCTGTCTAACTCTCGTCTTATTTCTTTGATTTTTTTTTTGCCTCCTAACTACTAGAAATACTCAACTAAAATAGTTAATCCATTTTCTGTCATCCAAATCCTACTCCTTTCCAATCTCGTTTCAGTGTACAAATCTCTACTGAGACAGCACTTACCAAAACAGCTCGGGACCTCCTGACAACCAAAGCAAAAGGGCACTATTCTCTGCTTATCCTCCTAGATCTCGTCACTGCCTATGACACAGTTGATCACTCTGCCCTGACCCCTCACTGCATTCGCCTGGTTCCATTCTTATCTCTCTAACTGCTCCTGTAGTGTTACATATTTGTGTTCCACTTCATCACCATTATCACTCAATGTTGGGGTTCCTCGAAGATCTGTTTTTGGGTTCCTTGCTTTTCTCAATATACACTTTGTCCCTTGGAAAAGTAATAATCTATCGTTGTTTCCAATAATATTTTTGTGTTGATAATACCCAAATCTAAATTTCATCTTCTGACTTCTCTCAATCTTTAGTAATTCATGTCAACATCTGTGTATCCAACATCTCATCCTGAATGGCCTCCCAACACCTAAAATAAAATGTCAAAGACTGAGCTCTTAATAATTCCACCATTACAATGTCCACAGTTCCTTACAGTTGACAACTGCTACATCACATCTACACCACAAGTCAGCTGCCTTGGGACTACTCTGGACTCTGCAATCACTCTCTCTCTCAGTCACTTACCAAAGCTTGTCAACAACATCTGAGAAACATCTACAAAATCCTAATTCATTCACCAATCATTTCCTACATTGACTATTGCAATTCATTCATAACTGACCTTCCCCTTACTAGACACTCCCCACTCTAATCCACTTTAAATGGCTCTGCTAGGCTCTTATATCTAACTAGCGACTTGCCCATCAAAATTGACAGCAATAAAATATGACGGCTGCCCCCCCCCCCTTCTAACTTGCGGGCATCACGATGAGCAAAGTATTGCATGCCTCGCACTCATCGTATGCCTGGAAATTAGTGCTTTTGGTGCTCATTGCCAGCTGTTATCAACGTCTTGTGGGCCTTGCACCTGCAATGAGCACCTTTGGCTTTCACATACAAAGTTCTCAACAACACTGTACCCTCCTGAATATCAGATCCAATTTCCAGATACTTCCATAACCGCTCCCTCTACTCTTCCCACCGCATATATGTCTCATTTCCAAGACACCTTATGGAATTCTCTATCCCACTCTCCCATACTCTAACAATCACTCCCTAAAAACCCATCTATTCAAAGAAGCCTAACAACTTGGTCTGTGAAATAATTCAATCAAGACTGTGACTATTGTGTCTATTACCAGTAACCCACTTAGATTGTAAGCTCCTACAAGAGCAGGGCCCTCTACACCAACTTTACCAGTATGTAATGTTTGCCATATGTGTCTTATTTACTAACTGTACATATGGAATATGTTGGCACTTTATAAATAAAGGATAATAATGTGTCAACAAATACATCAGGTTTGTTTTGTTTGTTTTGTCACAAAGCATTCTGCACAGGTGAAGGTGTATGTGCAAAAACTGCTAATAAGGTATCTACAAGAAAATCTAGCTATATGTTAACATTCTTTATACATAAAACATTTGACACCTTAGTTAGCGGGAGAAAGGGTCAATATGCTGGATTTCCAGGAACAGAACCTGACAATATCAATGTCCTACAATAAAAGAAAAGAAAGTTGTTTGTTTTGAATACAGACACTATATGTATACACTCTATCTGACCTCTCCATGTGAGAGTCACAGCAAATAAACTGATGGTTGTTTACAAAATAGCAAAAGTAAGCGCCATCCAAGTTCATTTAAATGTTTTGATAAGGCAGAACTAAAAGGGGCAATGCAGTGTTAAACATATTATGGTCCTAAAGTAGAAGTTGCATAAAGAGAGCCCTATTTACTCAAGTTATAGAAGAATATAAATTATTCTTATTATCTCTTTAACTACCAACAGATTGCATCTGGGGGCAACCGATTCCTCAGAAGAAGTCACTGCAAAAGATGAACAGATAACAGGAAGTGAATCTCCATACTGCATCATCTAATGCACAAAGAACATTCAGATGCTTCTTATTTGTCCATTTTATGTAGCCTCTCAGACAGGAGTCACGTATCACCGATAAGAAGAAGTTAGCCATGCTATGTGCATTATAACATACAACATGGATATTCACAAGTTGAAGCATGCCCACTTTTCATACGGACATGTTCTGAGGGATCACAAATGTCATGTGTGACGTGCTAGATCCATAGTAGTAAATTAACACTCAAACAAACTTACGTAAGTAAAGAACTGTTGGAAATCACAAATTACACTATATATGTCCTCATTTCTAATATATTTGATCCCATGTAATGGACGTTTTTTCATACTACTAACCGGTCCTTACACAACTCTATGATATAAAGATGTGTGTTGTGTTTAATAAACTGCACATAGTACATTTTATATATATATATATATATATATATATATATATATATATATATATATATATATATATATATATAAAATAGATTTTACAAAGCAAGTAAGTGACCTGGGTTATGCAACTAGGAATAGTATACACCTAAACATAAAATTAAGATTAAATGTTCATAGGTCAGGAATAACATATATATGTTAAAGGGACAATGCCATAAAGATTAGATATGAATAAATGTATGTATGAATAAGGCATATTTATATGGAAGGGCTACAGCATCACAAATAACATCTTGTATGATAGGATTTTGCTCAGTAACCTGAAGCCTCACCTACACTTTCTTTTATTTCTTAAAAGAACAGCAAGACAAATATAAATTGGCCAAAGATGACACTGCATTCAGAGTTTAAAAGTTAGCGAACTATAGTTATTTGGTTTTAATTGATCCAAGTGTGAGGTTTAGTAAAAGACGCATATAAACTAATCCAGATTGACATGAGAGTTGCAACCTGATTGGCTGAAAAGAACAACAGGTGTGTTTGCTTTGTGCGTCCTATTTCAGTGCAATTAACCAAACGCCATTGTTGGGCGATGAAAAAAAGAGCTATATGTTTGCTTTGTACAAGCAATAATCTTTGGCCCTAGGGCGTTAAGCTACAAACCTCATGGCATAGTATTCCAGGAATAATATGAGGCGCTGAGCACTAAACAGTCTATGTATTCAGAACAAGTAGTAACGTCATACTCTGCAACAACTTTAAAAAAACAATGCACTTTTTTTTCTCTTGAGGGAATAGGAGATTGCATACAACATAAAGGACTAGGCATGCTCAATGTGCAGGTGACTGTGCTGAAGAGAATCAACACAATGCCTTAGGGGCTTATCAGTAATTAATGGTACTGATCTCTCATTAACAAACATATTAATCTCTGTTTGCAGAGGAATCAGAAAAGCGGACCCGCAGCTCAAATGGCAACTTCAATTATAGTTTACTATAGGAAAATGCAATGTTTTAATAACATTCAATTACTATTACCTATAGTTTGAAATGATACCATATTTTGAATCTCTGCTGTGTCCCTTTTAATCATCAATAACCACACAATACTCTGACATTTACTGCAAGAGATAAATAAAACCATCTCCAAGATCTGAACAGCGACATTTTGAATAACTAAAGATGATAAGGAAAAAAATAGTCTTAAAAAATACAAGAAACGACTATTTTCACTTTCAACTTTTGTAAGCAAGTTATACTTCACTGTATGGCTCCACTTTCTTTTTTCCATTGATAGTCTCCTATTTTTCACAAGTGGGTGTGTCTTTGAAAACGAGTGAGCTTTCTATTAGTCCCAATGTCACATTCCCAATTATATATGCAGCTGAAATCTAAGACTCCATCTTTCATTCAGGAAGTTGATAAGCAGAAACCAAATTGGTAGATTCCACATCTGCGTGACTGCATTTAAGAAGTACTAAATTTGCAGGAAGTATTTTTCACATAAAAAACTGATTATTTTAAAATGTTGTTCTGCAAAATATTATATTTTGAATAAAAGACTACAGTGTTATTTTAATGTATGTCCTGCATGATCTTGCATTCTTAACATGAAACAGATACTTATGAACATTTATTCACTATTTAAAAGTAAGATTACCAATATAAAGTTTATTTTAAATCTAATCTCCCTTAAACTGGTCTGCAATAATGAGCTTTTTATGATCTTTGATTATTACACTAATTATTGTATACAAGTAATTCTTCAGTAAATCTGTTACAGGTGGCCAGTGGAACTTGGGACATCTTCCATTGTGGTGTGATCATTTAACCCTCTAGCTGCCTATGTCAAATGGCTCTGCTGTGCCAAGTTAGTATCTGTGGTGGCAGAAAGCCTGTTATAAAATGCTATAAGAATCATCTAACTGCCCCCATGGACAATTAAGACCATTTTTACAATTTCAATTCGTACTTACAATTGTTGGTCACGCAGTGTTAAAAGTTACGGGCTTGTACATGCGCAATACTTTGCAAGGCCTGCAAGAATTTGGAAATGACGGGGCTGTAATGAGCGCCAAAGGAGCTCACTGCAGGCCTCGCCATGAGCGTCAAAGGTGCTCAGCGCAAGGCCCGTAAGACTTTGAAAAAATGACAGCTTTACCGGTCGCCATTTTTTGCAATCCCGTAACTCTGAAGCTATTAGGGGGTCGCCAAAAGACCCCAATTGGTTACCAAATTACCTTACAACCTCACACACCACAGGGGGAGAGACAGGGAGCCTGTATGTAAGGTTGAAAGCAAATTTGCAATTCAATTGGCGGTTTTTGAAAAGGCGGAAACGGCTATGAAAGAAAAAAAAATGGAGGCTGTAAAGACGTAATTTTTTTTCAAGCCAGCAAATCAGGAACACATTTCGGGCTTGGGGAAATGTATCTATTTTACAAGCCTGAAAATGGTTTCAAACACAGAGCACAGAGGAGGGAGAGGGAGGAGAAAGACACAGGGGAGGGAAATAAGAGCATAAAAATCAAAAGGGAAACAGAGACACGGAAGGGAGAGGGGGAAACAGAGACACGGAAGGGAGAGGGGGAAACAGAGACACGGAAGGGAGAGGGGGAAACAGACACACGGAAGGGAGAGGGGGAAACAGAGACACGGAAGGGAGAGGGGGGAAACAGAGACACGGAAGGGAGAGGGGGAAACAGAGACACGGAAGGGAGAGGGGGAAACAGAGACACGCAAGGGAGAGGGGGAAACAGAGACACGCAAGGGAGAGGGGGAAACAGAGACACGCAAGGGAGAGGGGGAAACAGAGACACGCAAGGGAGAGGGGGAAACAGAGACACGCAAGGGAGAGGGGGAACAGAGACACGCAAGGGAGAGGGGGAAACAGAGACACGCAAGGAGGGGGAACAGAGACACGCAAGGGAGAGGGGGAAACAGAGACACGCAAGGGAGAGGGGGAAACAGACACGCAAGGGAGAGGGGGAAACAGAGACACGCAAGGGAGAGGGAGAAACAGACACACGCAAGGGAGAGGGAGAAACAGACACACGCAAGGGAGAGGGAGAAACAGACACACGCAAGGGAGAGGGAGAAACAGACACACGGAAGGGAGAGGGAGAAACAGACACACGGAAGGGAGAGGGAGAAACAGACACACGGAAGGGAGAGGGAGAAACAGACACACGGAAGGGAGAGGGAGAAACAGACACACGGAAGGGAGAGGGAGAAACAGACACACGGAAGGGAGAGGGAGAAACAGACACACGGAAGGGAGAGGGAGAAACAGACACACGGAAGGGAGAGGGAGAAACAGACACACGGAAGGGAGAGGGGGAAACAGACACACGGAAGGGAGAGGGGGAAACAGACAGACGGAAGGGAAAGGGGGAAACAGACACACGGAAGGGAAAGGGGGAAACAGACACACGGAAGGGAGAGGGAGAAACAGACACACGGAAGGGAGAGGGGGAATCGGAGACATGGAAGGGAGAGGGGGAATCGGACACATGGAAGGGAGAGGGGGAATCGGACACATGAAAGGGAGAGGGGGAATCGGACACATGGAAGGGAGAGGGAGAATCAGACACATGGAAGGGAGAGGGGGAATCAGACACATAGAAGGGAGAGGGAGAATCAGACACATGGAAGGGAGAGGGGGAATCAGACACATGGAAGGGAGAGGGGGGAACGGACATATGGAAGGGAGAGGGGGAAACGGACACAGGGGTCAGAGAGTGGGGAGAGGCTCACAATGAGCTTCAAAGGCGCTCATCGTGAGCCCAAAAGGTGCTCATTATGAGGCCAGCAAGTTAGAGGTAGGAGTGCCTCGCATTGTGTGGCAAACAGCATTGCCAGGCTTTAAATTTCATTGCCGTTATTTTTGACGGCCAAGTAGCTAGAATAAATAAAGGCTATTATTATCACTGATTTAAGTGGGCGTTTAGGCTTCTAAAGAAACTATCCGATCAGAAGGTTTTTATACTAGTTTAAATGTTCACTGACAACAATGATATAAACAAGGGGTGGTCAAGATGGGGCCTAAGGAGCGCCACACAGATCAGGATTTGAGGAAATCCCTGCTGCCTATAGGTGATTGAATCACTTCTTCAGTCATCATGATTGACTTGTGCACAGATAGGATATCCTCAAATACAGGCCTGTGTGGCGCTCTCCAGGACTGGGCTTGCCCACCCCTGATATAAACTATGGTCATCATTGAGTGAATGTGTAACCCACTAAAGGTACATTGAGGAAATTAAGTCATTTTATACAGTCAATACCCACTGCCACCAATGAACTTTAAAGCCGTAGGCCGTAAATAGGTTAATTTGTAGCCCACTGGAGGTACCAGGAAGGGACATTTTAAATGGGAGTCCTAACAATAAAATAAAAATTGCTTAATTACTGAGGATGGCAATGAGATCATTTGTATGATATTTTATATTTTTTATGTATAATGCATGAACTAGTCATACTAATAGAAAGCTGAGCTTATGCTGATAAAAACAAGATATATGTTTCTGAAGATGCATATTAGGGTCCTTACACATTATCAAGAATTCCACAATAAACAATCTAATACATAGCTGGGGTTTAAGACATGTTAAGGATACATATTATGGATTTAAATCCTTTTATCTAAGATTAGCATACAAGGTAAATAAAAGACATTATAGAAACATTCATACATTCAATGTATGTCATAGAAAACACAATAACTTATATTCCCTTTACATGCGTCTCTCTTCTTAAAAAATTAGATTGTCACTAATATTCCCATATTTTTAATTAAAGCTAGAAACCTGTATTTATCTGGCACCCTGACCTTTCAGAATTCCAGAATGCCCCCACCCCTCAATTTAAGTAACAAGTTTTTGTAGGTCAGTCAGAACCTGTACATGCCTTATGTGTGTGATACACATCAGATTACAGCTAAAGACATGGCAGTCCTATGTTTAAATAAATTATTCTATTTAAATACTGCTATGGTGTGGACTGTCATTACTATTTATTCAAGTTCAGCCACCACATATATTTCAATTTCCCAGTTTGTGCCTTGGTGAAACACAAAGCATTATATATAAGAATGCACTATATACATAGTCATGGTGAAGGGGCTTGTGTACTTGAGAGAAGCTGTGAGCCCTGCTGGGTCACCCAAGCAGGGAGGTCAGACAAGTTGCGGTCCAGTGGAGAAGACATGAACATCCAGAAACTGCAAGTCCCTTGATAAAGCAATAACACATATATATATATATATATATATATATATATATAATATATATATATATATATATATATATATACACATCCTGAACAGGGTACAGTTTTATTTTTGGCATTCATGCAGTGAAGAGAAAGAAGATTTGTGATCAAATTTATAATACCTAAGACTATTGTATGTTTTGTGATTAAAGGCTAAAATTAGAGTTTCAACAGAAAAAAAAAACATAAGGTGTCTGCACAGACTTGTTAAATATTTAACTGAAAACACTTGCATTTACAACTCTGACAGTGTACATCCGTGATATACTAAGTCTGTGTATTTGTCCTGCTGCAGAGCCTATAGCAGATAAACACAGGCAGCGCTCACAGGCATCTGATTAGATAGCATGAATAATACAGTACGTAATGCAGTGCTGGGTGCCATGCGATGTTCAATCAGGATCTATGCCGTGGTCTTGATCCCATACAGTCCACAGTAGGGCTATACTTGAACTGGAACACAGTTCTGCGATTTATGAATAGACTCTTTCTACAGAAATGTGACAATGTCAGCTTTTTCATTTTTGCAGAGCATTTTACAGTGACTTGTTCACCTTGCCATTCAGGTTTCCTCACCTTTTGTTACAATAAGGATCTGCACTCATTTTGGTAGACTTCTAGGCTTACAGTAAAATCCAGTAATTCTATAAAATAAGAAATAAAAGTTATGCTGAAACTTTTGACTGAGAATCTTTGTCCACCTATAATAAATCGGCATGCAAACAGACTTGTAGCAAGTCAGCCAGGTTTTGATCTGCCTCATTACTCCCTCATCAGCAGTAAATGCAAATAGAAATTATCCCTGCGAGTTTACGGGACAACTGGGATAAGACCTAGATACATCTCCTGCTCTCACTTTGGCACTACACTGGAGTGACTGAAATATCATCATCCTTAGTGCTTTGTAGTACAAAGTCTTAAAGGACCACTGTTGTTCAAGAAACACTGCATATGTTTGTGAAGTATGTAACAATCTAATCTTTATCTATTAATGGTGGAGGCAGGAGTAGAGAGAGGTGTATTTGTTGAATAACTATCTTTAAATCTGATAACTCTCTTACCCTGCAACAATAATTGCAATATTA